>OX369305.1:2315815-2915815 GCA_947284805.1 Coleophora flavipennella | reverse complement strand
GATTATAATTTTTAAGAATATTTTCAAATTCCTGTTTTATGTTATTGTTTTTTAAGATATCAATACTGAAATCACCACACAATACTATTTTGTATGACTTTTTAATAATCAGTTTTTGCAAAAGTATCTCAAGTTTTTCCAAAAAGACATTGAAATATTATTTTGTATATTTAGGAATTCTGTATATGCACACAATTATTAGTTTAAGTTTGGTTAATTCTACAGCACAACATTCGAAAATTCCACATATTGACAGTTTAGCAATTTCTTTAATTTCTCTATAGCTATGACCATTCTTTACCAAAATACAAGCTCCACCTTTCCCTTTATGTCTAGCATAAGTAGCTGCTATTGTAAAGTTTTGTATTAACACAGATTCCCTTCCGGAGCTGGCTCGCATGTTATGCTCGGTAATGCACATAACATCGGTATTTATATTTTGGTCTTGTAACTCTGACAAACACACCATAAGCTGGTCAGACTTGTTCCTTAATCCAGCTATGTTTTGATGCAACACGAATATCTCTTTATTCACGAAAAAATACGGTTGTCTGTAAAGTCGGTTTACTGACGATAGTTGAACGTGACAACGTCATAAGAAAATACTGATGGAATGGTTTCATAAACGGAACGCCTCACGGAACGCCTCAGAGCGAGGTAACGACGCATTCACGGAACGCCTCAGAGCGAGGTAACGACGCATTTTTTCGTGCGTGCAGCCGGCTCCATCGAATTATAAGACGTTATCACGTCAAAAATCTTTATCACTAGTGCTAGTCAGTTTAGGATTGTTATAATCGATAGGTGTACTTGCATTACACATAATTTTATTGTAATTGTCTAGTTGCATAATTCTTTCACGCACGTCATTAAATATTGTTTTCAATCCATTGTTATTTACTTGACAGGAGTGTAAATTAAACATGGTATGATCATAAGAAAGATTAAGATTACTATCTAGCAAATAAGCATATTGATAATCCAGATTGTCACTGTCTAATAATTTATTAAAATTTTCCACTCTCCAGTTAAACACATCATAGTAACAGCATTTAAATGTCGGAGCACATAACACAATATTAATATGGCTTAGGGGATGTAGAGTCTGTCTTATAAAAATAATCAGATCTCTATAGTTCTGAGATACTTTGAAATCTTTTTCACCTAAAAATATCAAACAATAGTCGTTTTTTGTAAAACCGGATAGCTTACCGTCCAAGTTATGCAATAAATGTTTGATATCCATTCCTGGAGTTAGGTAATGGCAAATATCAAATTCATCACCCAAGAAATGTTCTGCAGTTTTTAACATCTTATTACGATTATTTTTACTGAGCATGCAAATTTTATTTTTCTTCTTAATACTCTTATTCAAATTCAAATTGTCTATCGTTTGGTCTTTGTTTTTTTTTCTATAAACTTCCTTCTTGTCATAATTTTCTAGTAAAGCGTCATCTCTTGTCTGTTTCGCATTAACATTCCTATTTTTACAGCTCTGATTCCTGTTCTCTTCTGGTGTGAAATTTAACTTGTTTTTCTTAAAGCTCTTTATTTTCTTACTTTTCTTATTCGCAACAGATGAAGTAGAAGGTTTATGGCTACTAGATCTACATATATCCTTCAATATATTATTCCTTGTGGCACACTGTCCAAACGCCTTTTTAAGTGAAGCATTTTCTGAAAGTAGCTCTTCAATCGCTTGTTCCGCGGAATCTAATTTTCCCTGTAATATTTCTACTTTTTCTGTCAGTAATAATATCTTGTCGTATAAATTTTCACCAATGTCCGGGCAGCTCCTATTTTTATTTGTTCGGGTTGATTTGACGGATGTGAACTCAAGGTCATCTTCTTCCAATGAAGAAAAAGAGTAAAATGTTGGAATGTTTATTTGGTCTTTTTTACGTAAAGTTATATTTCTGCTGGGTGAAAAGGATTCATTTTGTGATGTTATAACTGCTAAGTTCCGTTTACTTAAACAGTCCTGACACCGCCAGGAATCCTTGTGTTTCTTAGTCATTGTGTTAAAGAACCTCTTTTCACTGACATTTGCACACTGAAGATCGTAAAACTTCTCACACAAACTACATTGCAGATAATGTCTATTCATTATTTTGATTATACAGCGGTCACAGAGAACGTCAATAGCTTCCATTTTTTAAGTAGATAATCGATGCCGCCGCCAAAAATTGTGCTTTTATTATTAATTTAAATTTTATTACGGGAATTTCTAGGGTCATTTATTATAAAATTATAAGAGCAACTTACTAGGCTCGTTGCTCCCTTTACAAGCTGTACAATTTATTTTACTGATCATTTTTCGCTCAGAGACACGATGAACGTAGGCAGAGAAATAATTCACGTCCACTCGTCTAATCTATGCGCAGTCGGCCGCTCGCCGCGAGTTCTGAGTCACTTGTTTCAAGCGCACGCGGAGTTGACCCGTCCGCCGCACACGCAACCGCGAAAATTGCATGCAGTTGCTGGTTTTGCGTATCACTCTTCCCTCAGCCACAGATTACTAATTAGTGCCTCAGCTGATTCAAGCAGTAACTGATAATTCACAATAATTATTTCGTTATTGTAGTTAAATAGTCAGCTTTCACTTCAAATACTTTTGCATATACATTTTTCAGACACAGTTCTAGATATATTCAATATTTTTTTGTTGAAACACACACTTTTAATGCATTATAACTTAACATTATTCGGAGCACCAACAAAAACACACCTTACGTTGAGACGTCAAAGACGATGCAAAGCTTAAGTAGCAGTGGGCAGGGCATATAGCTCTTAGACCAGATGGCCGTTAGGACTGTAAAGTTCTCGAGTGTCGACCGCGCAACGGAAGACGTAGACAAGCAGGCCTCCCACACGGTGGACCGACGACCTTGTGAAGGTCGCAGGAAGTCGCTGGATGTGGGTAGCACAGGACCGCTCGTCGTGGAAATTCTTGGGGGAGGCATTTGTCCAACAGTGGAAGTCTTTTGGCTGATATAATTATGATATTTAAAACCAGTAAAAAAGGGTCTCTGCGTCACAAAGAAGTAAAGTTTAGGTAAAACGACGAATTATTACGATTATTTAAATAATTTATTATTAGTTCCCTTGGTTATTATATTTAAGAAGCAATAATAATTGTCGAATTACAAAAACGACGAAACATATAATATAATAACCTGAATTGCTGCGATAATCTACCCTACCTACTCTTTGGATCCATAAGAAATTCCATAAGGCCTTTCAGTAGTTCTAATGCAAAGTGTGTGTTATTAGCAGCAACCCCATTCCAGGTCATCGCTAGTGGTTTGCTATCAATGGTGGTTTCAGGCTTAAAACTTTTTGTTGAAACTTGCCTCCAGGATTTTCAAATATTAAGGTAAGTTGTAATACCATACAGCTCTTAATCAAAAGCGCATAACTTAGTTGTCGTCTTCAAATCCCTGCGGGCACACACCTCGAGCACTGATGAGGTTCTAGTTACTTCTTCCTCGAGTGCAATCTATGTCCTCCAATCCTGCATTCCAGGAGATTCAACTAATAAAGATGAGTTGTAGGATACCACACAGCTCTTAATCAAAAGCACATAACTTAATTGTCGTCTTCAAATCCCTGCGGGCACACACCTCGAGCACTGATGAGATTCTAGTTACTTCTTTCTCGAGTGCAATCTATGTCCTCCAATCCAGCATTCCAGGAGATTCAACTAATAAAGATGAGTTGTAGGATAACTTAGTTGTCGTCTTTAAATCCCTGCGGGCACACACCTCGAGCACTGATGAGATACTAGTTACTTCGTCCTCGAGTGCAATCTATGTCCTCCGATCCAGCATTCCAGGACATTCAAATAATAATAGGTTGTCTGGAAGAGATTGCTTTTAGCAATAAGACCGCCTACTGTACGCTACATTATGATAACTATATGTATTAGCTTTATGAAATTGTTTTGGTGTACTAAAAGTGTAAATAAATAAATAAAGATGAGTTGTACGATACCATACAGCTTTTAATCAAAGCGCAAAGCTTAGTTGTCGTCTTGAAATCCCCGCGGGCACACACCTCGAGCACAGATGAGAATCTAGTTACTTCGTCCTCGAGTGCAATCTATGTCCTCCGATCCAGCATTCCAGGAGATTCAAATAATAAAGATGAGTTGTACGATACCATACAGCTCTTAATCAAAAGTGCAAAGCTTAGTTGTCGTCTTGAAATCCCTGCGGGGACAAACCTCAAGCACAGATGATATTCTAGTTACTTCGTCCTCTAGTGCAGTCTATGTAATGAACGGGGATTTCTATATCATCCTCTAGAAAATAGACTGTACGGATTGTATTACACAAAGAAACTAGCTGTATACTAGATAAAAAAATATAGCATAATTTCCTTTTCTTTAACCCCAAAGCAAAAAATCGATATTCTCCCCAGCCTAAAAGTAGAATGTAGAAACAACAAAATTCAGATATTTCAAAAAAAAAAAGTAACGTAAAAGTAAAGTAAGTACCTAAAAATTATTCAGACACACAAATACATAATCTTAACTGAAACCTTCTTGATCTAAGGGGGGATGAAAATAACCAATGGGGATGTCACGGAATAACCAAACTCCGAATCACTGACAGTTCGCGGTTTTCGGGATATCCCCAAATAAGTAGATTTTCAAATTTTGCATGAACAACATCTTTGCCGGACTTTGACGTCAGTTTGTAAAAATGACTGTGCAGCCACGTTTTGTACACTTTCTCGCGCAGCCTTTTACCATCTAGCGTTGTCAGGCATACACCAATTAAAAATAAACAATTATTTTTTTTTGTAGCAAAGAATAATAAGATTAAATTTGGGTTTGTATGGAAGGTACTTTACATTATTCAAGGTTTTCTTGGAATAATGAACTATCTACGAGTATTGTAGTATGCCTGATTATTTCCTAGATATTTACAAAGTTTCATTAAAATCGTTTGAGCCATTCATGCGAAAAAGTTACACAAAACCTGAATTTGTATGAGAATACTTTTCACAACGACCGGTCCTAAGCTGCCCGCATCCAGTAGATATCTACATTCTATTGCATATGATTTATCTACATAAAATTATTAATTTTATGTGGTTTTTACTTGGATGTAAGATATGAGAAATCAGGCACTGTTTCGTAATAACAGACGGTGGACGGGACGGACGTGCTAGACTCACTGGCGTCCTGGGCTGCGACCCAGGACGCCAGTGAGTCTAGCTCATGATTTTTCTCAACAATTACAAAACATAATAAGAAAGTAATATTTTGTAACCTGATTATTCATTTCAATGACTTTATTTTGTCAATTGCAGTAACGCGATGGGAAAAATCATTTTGGATGTTATTGTATGACTTAATCAGTTGAACCGTACAACTAACGTCGAAAACAACAAGCAGATAAGCTTGAATGAAAAACAAATATGTTAACATTACTGAACCTTAACTTTTCTATAGTAAAAGTTAAATTATCATAGCATTTGTTTGTACTGTCACGTCACGTCACGTAGGGATAAATAGGGGATCGGACTGCATCAAAAATAAATTCTGAAATATGATATCCTACATTGCGCTCCTCTTGAAGTTTCAAAAAACCTTATTTGTTTTGTTTTTCCATCACGTCTTCAATTTTTAATTGATCAAAATCACAAAATTAGTTCGTCAATGACGCTAAAAATTGATGACGTCACCTGTGGATATTTCAAACATTTTTAGAACAAAATTTCGTTTTTGACAGATCATAAAAAGTAACTCAAATGACTAGCAGTCCGATCCCCAATTGCACCCTGCGTAAAACTTTGCACCAATACCTTCAAAGAAATTGTAAAACCGGTCGTCTCTGACACTTCGTGGTTTTCATTCTGTTTTTTTTTTGCGTTTGGAAATGTTGCCTTTGAAGCTGAACGGATCTCTGCATGAGTCTGTGATGGATAAGTTTTTTTTTTGTAAAGAATTAGTTTTTTGTCATGGCATTATCTATATATCTTTATATATAAATAATTTTAGAAAAACCTAATAGCTTTTAGGCACAAGCTTTTTACAATCAAAGTACTCGTCAATACGAATCAAACGAGCCCAAACTCGATGAGGTTCTGTCGTTTCATTGCGAAGTTCCTATGGCCATCTTCCAGCTCCACCGTCAGATCAGCACCATGTCATCATAATATTGCACTGTCACGCGATTTACACATATATGCAAAATTTCAGCTTAATCGGAAACCGGGAAGTGGGTCATATTTATATTGCAAGATTTCACCCGAACAAAAATACATACAATACAGTATATTGCAAGTTAAATAAAAGCTTATAAAATGAATCTCTATTTCCCTTGTTCATCGCATCACGCGTGAACGGCTGGACCGATTTCGCTAATTACTTTTTGTTGAGTTCGTTATTGTCAGGAGAAGGTTCTTATGTAGAGTAGGGTAGTGTACGGTACTGTAGTGTAGTGTAGGGTAGAGTAGGGTAGGGTAGTGTAGAGTAGGGTAGGGTAGGGTAGGGTAGGGTATGGTAGGGTAGTATAGTGTAGGGTAGGGTAGGGTAGGGTGTGTAGTGTAGTGTAAGGTGGTACGAAGTTCGCCGGGACAGCTAGTATATATATATATATATATATATATCGACGGGTTCCGGGCTATTTGTATTAACCGCCATTTTTGAAACTTCACACCAGAGCAGTTTAAAGTTTCGATTTTCAGAAAAAAAATCATAACTTAAGCAAATTGCATTATTTTTTCAAAGCAAAGGAAATTTCTGTTTCTGTTACACATTATTCATATTTTGATTAATGTTTTTTTCGGATATTCCTATTTTTAACAAAAATAAATGTCGATTAATACAAAATGACCCACATTTTCCTTTTTTTGTTCCAGGCTAAATGACCTAACCGCCTAGGTTTATTAATACATGTTCCAAGCTACTTGACTTAACCGCCTAGGTTTATTAATACATGTTCCAAGCTACTTGACTTAAGTGCCTAGGATTGCAAATAATAGCTCTAAGCTAAGTGCTTTAACCAATGAGTTGGTCATATTTCAAACCTAAGTTAATTGATTTAAATACCATATCTCAAACTTATTGATGTATGGCTAATTAGTTTATGCGACTTATTTCTTTTTTTTAAATTGTTTGCAATCATACTAAAATAATGAGGTGTGCAGAAGTTGACGGTTAAAACATTGGTTAATTAAAAGGTAAGTTGAAATAATAGGGGTTTTTACCTATCTTGTTAATTATTATGAAATGAAAAATCATCATATCAGCTCATATACGTCCCCACCGAGGGGCTCGAGCCTACCCTGAATTAGGGCGATCGGGCTTTAGTCGACCGCGCGGGCCCAGTGCGGGTTGGTCGACTTCACACACAATCTGCAAGTTTCTCCGCAGGCGTGTGCAGGTTTCCTCACGATGTTTCCTTCACCGTAAGAGCGTCGGATAAACGTACATATGAAATCTAAATTCGAAATCACATTGGTACGTGGCAGGAGTCGAACCACGACCTCCCGCACAGGAGGCGGCGGCCCTAGCCGTTACGCCACCGACGCTCTCCGAAATGAAAAATAAAACATAGATAATACATTGTTCAAAGATAAGTTTTTTATTTAAACTAACAATTACCCAGAAACAGCAGTAACTTTTAAGCTTAATAAGGTAACAACTAAGGATTAATCACATATTTTTAGGAATCACAAGTTAAACAGCCTTTTTATTAGATAATTGGTAAACAGTATTTTCCCTGAAATTATAATTCTAATTATTTGAGATAATATTGCAGTTACTTATTCTTCTTTATTGTTAATCTTTAACATTTAGAACTGTTCCTATCCTAATTCTAAACAAGTTAAAGAAAAATATCTTCAATAACTTTCAAAATCAAAAACATCACTCGTGATAAAACAAAAAAATAAAACATTTTCAAACTTCTCATAGGTACTTATTATAGAAACCATACTTAGGAACTATCAGCAGCACATCAAGCTACCTCTTTAAGATATCAACCTGTACTGGTTTTTCATAAAATATAAACTGTATGACAATTCTGTTTGAATTGATCCCTTAAAGGGGTAGGTTGATGTGCTGCTGACAGTAAAACTTCAATAACAAAAATAAATCTTCTATTACAATTATTATAAAATGTAGTTCCAGTACAAATACAAAAACATTCTTTTAATATCAAAATTATAAAAAAATAACATCTTAATTAAAATTTAACCAAACTTTTACCTTCTTACTTTCTAATTTCTTTTTCTTCTTCTTTATACTTAATCAATATCTTATTATTTTTTCTTGTCAGTTCAGTTCTTGTTCAGTCTGTTTCGTCTTCAACATCGGTATCGATCAGTGCATCTTTGCTAGTAGAATAGTTCCATTCTTTGTACCTCGTTTGACCTCCAGAAGGTGTTGAATACCCCATATGGAAGCGGCATGACACTCTTCTATTCAAGAAAATACACAGTTTTTAACTTGTGTTTTTACGAAAGTGTAACCCGCAATGGTTTCTGCTATGTTTGGGGTGAAACGGAAGCCAAAAGAGGTGCTAATGAGATTTCCACTAATTTACAAAAGTACGTAGAAAGCGTTGATGGTAGGTTGATGTATGTATTCTTGGGATAGCACCAGTGTCACAAAGTTTTTTTAGATCATTATACTTAGCTTTTGTAATAGGAAGCTTTGATTTATATTTTGCATTCAGTTGTTTCGGTTTTGCATAAATTTGTATGGACTCTTCTTTTGCACCATCTTGCATGCTGTATTTGACGACTATCACATTTGGCGCAGACTTTTTAAATGTTACCACACGAATCTTGCCAATTTTGCCCACAAGGTTTCCCTTGAAATATTTTTCAGAAAATTCTTCATAATTCTTAAAGTCTTCATGTGTAAGACCTTCCACCTGATAGGGTCCTAGATCCTTTCTAGCTAGCTGACAAATTGTCAGCAACTGTGAAGGCGCCCATGCCGTTGTGTTACGAACAGAATTTTCGATTGTAGCGTGAATACTGTCAACTGTCATCTCTGTGTGTCTTGGCAGTAGATAGTTCATCTGTATAGTTTCTAAATTCTTTGACATCAACAAAGCGTTTGCCCGGGGCATAAATCCGAGTATAAAATTAAACTTTTGATGGTTTCACGTTCATCAACGCTTTCTACGTACTTTTGTAAATTAGTGGAAATCTCATTAGCACCTCTTTTGGCTTCCGTTTCACCCCAAACATAGCAGAAACCATTGCGGGTTACACTTTCGTAAAAACACAAGTTAAAAACTGTGTATTTTCTTGAATAGAAGAGTGTCATGCCGCTTCCATATGGGGTATTCAACACCTTCTGGAGGTCAAACGAGGTACAAAGAATGGAACTATTCTTTTTTGGTAGTTCTTTATGACATTCTAACCTTTTCTTTGAGGCATCTTTCTCTGCCAAATGCTCCTTCATTTCTTCATTCTCAGTTATATCTTTGCCTTCAAAATGTAAACATTTAAGACATTTGTGTTTTTGGGCACATGGAATCCTATATTGAACTCGTCAGTAAAAATTTCGCGGAAAATCCGCTCACGCACGTAATCGAACCCTTTGCTGGCTTGATCATGTTTATAAATGCGGTAGACATTCTTTATGTTTTTAAATTCTACTAGCAGGTATAATCTCGTACTATATTTCCCACAGTATTTTTAGGGTTCCGTACCCAAGAGTAAAAACGGAATCCTATTACTAAGACATCGCTGTCCGTCTGTCATCACACCAGACTGTATAGGTATTTCATGAACCGTGTTAGCTAGACAGTTGAAATTTGCATAGATGATGTATTTCTGTTGCCGCTATAACAAATACTTAAAATTAGAAAAAGTTAAATAAATTAGGAGGGTCTCCACTCTCCATACAAAAAATGATTTTTTTTAAAACATGAAGAATCTAGCATTGTCTATTATGATGGTACGGAACCCTATATGTTCGGTTTTGATTTGTTTATAAATTTCCAGTAGCTTGCCCAGAGCGTCTCTTTTTTTGATTGCATTTTTATAGTGTTTTGATGAACTATCCCACAGCTCGGGCAAAGCTTCCATATTTAAAATGAATCCCTTGAACGACTCACCGACTGTGTTTGCGTGTTTTAGAAATTAAGTATTTTATCATGCAAGTAAAGTATAATGATTCCCAAGTATTTATTAATCAGTGTTATTCTTAAAAATGTATAACAAATGTACGCTTGATTAATAAAATGGTATAAACTCACCATCAAATCCTAGATTGACGACAAAACGCTCTGCGCGGCACCCACAAAACACAAGACACGTACGAAGTTGCTCACAATTTGCGCCAACTAAACCGCTTGTTCATTCGCGAGGCGGCTGGCGGAGAGATGCGCGCCGCGGGGGCAGACGCCTCAAGCGCCCGCGCGCCTTGGCGGGGGTATTCGAACTCGCGCGGTTAATCACGCTGGCACGAAAATCAATGTTTTAACCAACATCTTAATAGTCAATCCATACAAAATTTCGTTTGTATTAATGTGTATACTATACTTATTCCGTTGAAGATAATCTGTTTGATATACTAGAACTTCACTTTTGTTATAGCTGAAACGACAGTGCAAATCAAATATAGACTAAGAAAAATAGGTTTAACCATTATCTGTAAATGTTTACTGTTGAAACCATAAATAGTTCATGCAACCGGTATAGGTACCTTAATCTAGTACAAGCTAAATGGTTGAAGTGACAACATCTAGCATTTCAAGTACCAAGCTTAATGTATAAACCGACACTGGACATAAATTTGACAAAGAGGCTAGTTGTATTAAGCGACACTGGATATGAATTTAAATAAGAACCTAATTGTATTAAGCGACAATGGATAATAATTTAACTAAGAGGCTAATTGTATGAAGCGACATTTCTATATATTTATAAGGTCAGGCTAAATGCTTGAACGTACGCTGCCTGTAAATTGTTGCTCCAGCAAAAAAGGTTAAATTTTACAATATTTTGTGTCGGTCCATACATTGCAGTGCAAAATAGACCAAAAAAATGCGGTTGCATTAAGCGACATTTTTATGCTCCGATCGTCACCTAACTGAGCTCAAACGACGCAGAAAAATTCGCTGATTCCTAATATGTATAAAAGTCTAATCGCAAAAAATGGCGGTTAATACAAATAGTCCGGAACCCGTCGATATATATATATATATATAAAATTCTCGTGTCACAGTGTTTGTAACCAAACTCCTCCGAAACGGCTTGTCCGTATTTTATGTAATTTTCTGTGTATATTGGGTAGGTATGAGAATAGGTCGCAAAATACATTTTATCTTAAAATAAGTTATATGGCAAAACAAAGTTTGCGGGGTCAGCTAGTTATTTATAAAATTAACAAATTACTAAAATACGTACACTAGTAAATAAATAATCAATAAAAAATGGCTATAGGTCTAAGATCCTAGTGTATGTGAGCGGTGAGGTACTGCTTGTCTCTCTCACCACTCCCATGCCGCAGGACCACCTACTAACATACAGTATGGACACTTCCTGCCACTCTCTAGATTGCGACCTCACCCCCTCGTCACCAAGATTGATACAGTTTGGTTGTCGAACGTATAGGATTTCGCCGCCATTTTGTTTGTTTTGTTATTCGTTTTTTGAAATGTCATTTCTGGCCCGTTGTATGAAGTGTCTAGGGTGTACTTAAAGCCAGCTTATAGCATAGTAAAATAGATAGTAGACGGCTAATGTGGAAGGTGACCGAGATGATAGGAGACCATGCTTTTACAAGCGTTCTTAGTGAACTATTACACAACAGGCGCTTCCAGGTTCAACTCTTATGAGGAAAGAGTAGATGGAGTTATCAAAAAAAACAGCCTTCCCCGGGGTAGTGAGCAGGCTCCGCTGCTATTCAACATTTACACAAATGAGCAACCTAGCACGCCCAACACCACACCACTCACTGCATTTACGCCAACGACCTGGTACTGGCATCCCAATCTCCATCTGCCGATGAGGTTGAAGAAAACTTAATGACTGACCTAGGCAACCTTAGTCAGTACTACAGAATAAAGTCACTAAGGCCCAACCCGTCGAAGACTCCGTCCTGCCTTTTTCATCTACGCAACCGACAGTCCAGCCGAACTCTTAACCCGCCGGCACTCGCGCCTCATTTTGTGATATGAGTAGTCGCACAGGGTCTAAAGGACCCAAAAGTGAAATGTGTTTTCTCATATAAATCAAGAGTATTAAAGATTTTTAATAAATTTAATAGAATGAGGGTAATAAAACAACATTGAGATCACAGACTTAGGTAACAATTTTGATTTATATCACAATAGAAAAGAGATATGTGCTAAATGCGTCTTATTTTGGGACATGAACAGTCGCAAACGAGTTTATAAGGCCCAATAGTTAAATGTGTTGTTTTTTCTATAAATAAAGAAATCTATAGATTTTTTAATAAATTTAATAGAAATAGAGTAATAAAACAATATTGAGATCACAAATATGTATGTATTTAAGTAACATCTTTAATCTATATCACAATAGAAAAGAGATATGTGCTAAAACGCTTGAGGGTCAATGAACCTGTTCTTACTTTATGCGTCCGTGCTCAGCTGTGCAAGCGCCGCGCGCGAACTTGGTGAGGCGAGGTGTGCGGCGGGTAGCCTTATACGGTAGCTTAAGGCTCAATTCACACCGGGACGGCAGCGGCCGGCAGCGACGCAACGAGCACTTTCAGTGTAAAACAATTTTAAACTTTATCTTCATGCTTATAAATATTAGTATCGTTTGAAAAGTACGAAAACGCCGCGCGGCTGCCCGCGGCGCCGCGAGCCACCGCGCGGCTGCGCGCTCCCTGCGCGCGCGGACGGCCGCGCGGCCGCGAGCGGCTGCGCGCGCTCGCCCCCATACAAACTATGGTCGAAGAGGAGGCCGCGTGCGGCTGCCAGCGGCCACGCGCGGCTGCCGGCGGCGGCGCGAGCCGGCTCCGACGGTATCTACTCGCCGCTGCCGGCCGCTCCCAGCCGCTGACGGCCGCTCCCAGCCGCTGCCGGCCGCTGCCGGCCGCTGCCGTCCCGGTGTGAATTGAGCCTAAAGGTAGTGAGCATGGGCTTGCGTAGGAACCAATATTTCAAAAGTTATGGAAGAAGAATAAAGCCCTGGGTCCTTTGGACCGCGGGTTAACTTATATATAAAATATTTGTTTTATTTTAATTTAAATATTTATTTTTTAAGTGAATATATTGGGTGACTTTTAATTAGTTCTTGATAGCAAGGGACATGAATGTACTCGTGATTACAAACAACTTTCCCAAAGAAACTATATCTCAAATATGAAAAAAATATTTTGGTCTTTAAGGCTCAATTCACACCGGGACGGCAGCGGCCGGCAGCGGCCGGCAGCGGCCGGCAGCGGCTGGGAGCGGCCGTCAGCGGCTGGGAGCGGCCGGCAGCGGCGAGTAGATACCGTCGGAGCCGGCTCGCGCCGCCGCCGGCAGCCGCGCGTGGCCGCTGGCAGCCGCACGCGGCCTCCTCATCGACCATAGTTTGTATGGGGGCGAGCGCGCGCAACCGCTCGCGGCCGCGCGGCCGTCCGCGCCGCCGCGCGGTAGCTCGCGGCGTCGCGGGCGGACGCGCGCGCAGGGAGCGCGCAGCCGCGCGGTGGCTCGCGGCGCCGCGGGCAGCCGCGCGGCGTTTTCGTACTTTTCAAACGATACTAATATTTATAAGCATGAAGATAAAGTTTAAAATTGTTTTACACTGAAAGTGCTCGTCGCGTCGCTGCCGGCCGCTGCCGTCCCGGTGTGAATTGAGCCTTATACATTTTTGCCGATTTGATAACTTATTCGTATCGAAGACCAAATTTTTTTTTTCATATTTGACATATAGTTTCTTTGGGAAAGTTGTTTGTAATCACGAGTACATGCATACCTTTTGTTATCAAGAACTAATTTAAAGTCACCCTGTATATTTAAAAATTCTGTGATTTTTCAAGCGTTTAACTGTTGCCGTTATCGATATCGAACAAAAACAAGCAAAAAAAATCACGTTTTTTGTATGGGAGCTCCCTTAAATTTTTATTTTATTCTATTTTTTGTATTTGTTTTATAGAGGCAACACAAATACAACACCTGTGAAAACTTCAACTGTCTAGCTATCACGGTTCGTGGAATACAGCCTGGTGACAGACCGAAGACCAGATGGACAGCGAAGTCTCAGTAATGGGGTCCCGTTTTTACCCTTTGGGTACGGAACCCCTAAAAAACCGGCCAAGTGCGACTTGGAGTCACATAAACAGGGTTCCGCACCAAAATTTTAACTACCAACAGAATAAGATCTCTCAATACATACTTTGCTGTAGGTAAATATGGATCTACTTATTCTGGGAATTAAGAACGAAAGGACTTTAGATTTTCTCATAGATTTTCCTGTAATCTATGCATGCATTTATTTTTATTTTCTTTATTTTTAGTGATAATGCTATCGATCTTACAACGTTAAAACCAATCACCTACTCGCCAATAGGAATTATCAAATCATAATGCATGTAATTCATTAACAGATGCAGAATCCTGTGTCTTACATTATCGTCACCTCATCATCATCATCATATCAGCTCATATACGTCCCCACCGAGGGGGTCGAGCCTACCCTGAATTAGGGCGATCAGGCCTTAGTCGACCACGCGGGCCCAGTTTAGGTTGGTCGAATTCACACACAACCTTCGAGTTTCATCGCAGGCGTGTGCAGGTTTCCTCACGATGTTTTCCTTCACCGTTAAAGCAGTCGGTAATCGTCTTTAGGTGACGATTAATAATATCAAATCATAATGCATGTAATTCATTAACAGATGCAGAATCCTGTGTCTTCCATTATCGTCACCTCATCATCATCATCATCATCATATCAGCTCATATACGTCCCCACCGAGGGGGTCGAGCCTACCCTGAATTAGGGCGATCAGGCCTTAGTCGACCACGCGGGCCCAGTGCGGGTTGGTCGAATTCACACACAACCTTCGAGTTTCATCGCAGGCGTGTGCAGGTTTCCTCACGATGTTTTCCTTCACCGTTAAAGCAGTCGGTAATCGTCTTTAGGTGACGATTAATAATATCAAATCATAATGCATGTAATTCATTAACAGATGCAGAATCCTGTGTCTTCCATTATCGTCACCTCATCATCATCATCATATCAGCTCATATACGTCCCCACCGAGGGGGTCGAGCCTACCCTGAATTAGGGCGATCAGGCCTTAGTCGACCACGCGGGCCCAGTGCGGGTTGGTCGAATTCACACACAACCTTCGAGTTTCATCGCAGGCGTGTGCAGGTTTCTCCACGATGTTTTCCTTCACCGTTAAAGCAGTCGGTAATCGTCTTTAGGTGACGATTAATAATATCAAATCATAATGCATGTAATTCATTAACAGATGCAGAATCCTGTGTCTTCCATTATCGTCACCTCATCATCATCATCATCATCATATCAGCTCATATACGTCCCCACCGAGGGGGTCGAGCCTACCCTGAATTAGGGCGATCAGGCCTTAGTCGACCACGCGGGCCCAGTGCGGGTTGGTCGAATTCACACACAACCTTCGAGTTTATTCGCAGGCGTGTGCAGGTTTCCTCACGATGTTTTCCTTCACCGTTAAAGCAGTTGGTAATCGTCACCTAAAATCTTGAAAAAATCACAGTATATAAGGTTAAATGCATAGATTACAGGAAAATCTATAAGAAAATCTAGTCCTTCTGTTCTCACAGGAAACATAAAATCTTATAATATACTGTAATTTTTTTCAAGATTTTAGGCCTAGTAGTTTCGGAGATAAGGGGGGAAATGTTTTTTTTTTTTAAATTTTCTAATTTACCCCCCAAAAGGGGTTCCGATGTTTAAAATTCATTACACGTTCGTCTTTGCGTCACTTACGTTTACATATGTGTACTAAATTCCAACTCAATCGGTCCAGTAGTTACCGAACAAATTGCCTGTGACAGACGGACAGACAGACAAACGAGTAATCGTATAAGGGTTTCGTTTTTACCTTTTGATGTACGAGACCGCAAAAAATACCTTTGGCATTGCTAACACGAAATTGCAGCTACGAAAAGCAGGACCACGGAAAAGAAAGGCTTCACTTGTTGGTGTGGTTACGTTAATACTAATATATATAAGGTCTAACAAAATTAGCTGAAACTATTTTAACTGGTGCTTCTACCCATGAAACTGAACAACTTTCCACATGAAACCCATAGTCAAATCTCAAAAAAAATTTTGAACTTCCCATACTAAGTTGGCTGATCAGCTGTTCGAGTTAGTATGGGAGAGCCAAATTTTTTTTTGCGATTTGACTATGGGTTCCATGGGGAAAGTTGTTCAGTTTCATGGGCAGAAGCACTAGTTAAAATAGTTTCAGCTAATTTTTTTAGACCTTATATACATACTTTGGTATGTGCTATGCTCGGAGTTTCTCTGCGTGATCGAATCAGAAACGAGGAGATCCGCAGGAGAACTAAAGTAACCGACATAGCTCACAGAATCGCTAAACTGAAGTGGCAGTGGGCAGGGCACATAGCTCGTAGAACAGATGGCCGATGGGGCAGTAAAGTTCTCGAGTGGCAACCGCGCACCGGAAAACGTAGCGTAGGCAGGCCTCCCACGCGGTGGACCGACGACCTGGTGAAGATCGCGGGAAGCCGATGGATGCGGGCAGCGCAGGACCGGTCGTCGTGGAAATCCTTGGGGGAGGCCTTTGTCCAGCAGTGGACGATTTCCGGCTGATGTGATGGTGATGATGATGTGGTCTTCCTACAATATGAAGCAGAGTCTAGACAAGTTACAATGAACTCTGCTGAGCGACCACACGAGTCACAGCTCAAAAGATATGTTTTATCGCCTGTGTATAAAATTGCTCACAAATCAAATCAAATGTATTTTATTTATTTATTTATTTACACTTATAGTACACCAAAACAATACTACTTTATTGTACTAATAGACAAATACAAGAGTAAGTTTTTAATGAACAATTTTTTTTAATTGTACAATTTGGGAGTCCTTATTGCGAGGCGAAGCAACGTAACCTGCTCAATTCTTTAAGGAGTTCAGTGAGCTTCACGTCGGTCCATAGTGTGCGCGTGTTGTAGGTTGCCAGGGTCAGAGGTCTTTTGATTTGGTTGGTAGCCTGGCATATGTCGGAGATTCTTCTCACCCCGCGCCCCGCCGTTACTTTGACCGACCGCTAGCGTAGCCAGGAATAGCGGGGCGGCCGGGCACTAGGAGCCGTTTTTTGGGTGTGTTATCCATTATGGAGAGCTTGGGTTGGCGATCGCGGTAAGGTTTCAGATCTGATGCAGTGCACGCTGCTGCCCATCCTCCGGTTAAAGTCCCTTAATCGTCTCTTCCAATGGGTGTTGTAAGAGATGAGATGGCCCTATTCTAAGCCCTCACAGCAGATATAGAGCTTTCTGGCGATCTCTGACGCCAATAACGGCCACAAATTTTTTATAAAACATTACATAAATAATTATAAAGTATTATATAATATTACTTCATCATATTATTTGAAAGTCGTCTAATCCTGGACAAAGGTCTCTCTCAAAGATTTCCACGGTGACCGGTCCTACGCTGCCCGCATCTAGCGGCTTCCCGCGACCTTCAAAAGGTCGTTGGTCCAAGGCCTGCCTACGCTATGTCTTCCGGTGCGCTGTTGCCACTCGAGAACTTTACTGCCCCAACGGCTATCTGTTCTACGAGCTATGTGCCTTGCCCACTGCCATTTCAGTTAAGTGATTCTGTGAGCTTAGTCGGTTACTTTGGTTCTCCTACGGTTCTCCTCATTTATGATTCGATCTCTTAAGGAAATTCTGAGCATAGCTCGCTCCATTGCCCTTTTAACTTACCCCAATTTTTTATTTATAACTAGCTGTCCCGGCGAACTTCGTTCCACCCTACACTACACTACACTGCCCTAACCTACACTACCCTACCCTACACTACACTACCCAATACTACAATACCCTACACTACACTACCCTACACTACACTACCCTACCCTACACTACCCTACCCAACACTACACTACCCTACCCTACACTACCCTACCCTACACTACACTACCCATCTCTACACTACCCTACCCTACACTACCCTACCCTACACTACCCTACCCTACACTACCCTACCCAATACTACAATACCCTACACTACACTACCCTACACTACACTACCCTACCCTACACTACCCTACCCAACACTACACTACACTACACTACCCTACCCTACACTACCCTACCCAACACTACACTACCCTACACCTACACTACCCTACCCTAAAACCAATTATTTTTTGACAGATTTTTATTTTTGTATTTTTTTTAATTTAATTCCGAGCGTTTTCATATTTATTCACCTTTTAAACCTTCTCTGGACTTCCACAAATAATTCAATACCAAAATTAGTCAAATCGGTCCAGCCGTTCTCGAGTTTTAGCGAGACAACGAACAGCAAAAAATATACTTAATGTATGTATAAAAACTCGAAGGTTGTGTGTGAAGTCAACCAATTTTTTTTTTTATTTAATTCCGAGCGTTTTCATATTTATTCACCTTTTAAACCTTCTCTGGACTTCCACAAATAATTCAATACCAAAATTAGCCAAATCGGTCCAGCCGTTCTCGAGTTTTAGCGAGACTAACGAACAGCAATTCATTTTTATATAATATATATAAGATTGTTATTTTTTCAAGATTTTAGGCCCAGTAGTTTTGGATATAAGGGATGGTAGAAAATGGTCAATTTTTACCTATTTTCTTTAATAACTTCGAAACTATTTATTTTAAAATTATTAAAAAAAACTGTATTCGAGATTCTCACTTTAATACTTTTTATTTGATAAATCGTACAATATATTTTGAATAATCAAAAAAAAAAACATCTAACTTACCCCAAAAAAACGTTATCCATGTTTAAAATTCGTAAATTTACATTACATGTCTGTCTTTAGGTCACCGATTTACATATGTGTACCAAATATCAAACCCAATCGGTACCATTGTTTCAGAGCAAATTGCCCGTGACAGACGGACGGACAGACACGAATGATCCTAAAAGGTTTCGTTTTTACCTTTTAAGGTACGAAACCCTAATAAATTAATTGTACAGCCACGCTTTGAATACTTTCTCGAGAAGCCTTCACCGTCTGGGATGGTGTAACATGGCGTACTAAATATTTTCTAATTGTGTAAATAAAATAATTATAATTTCCTGATACCTCAAAACTAACACTGTAAATATTGCATCATTACAATATTTAAACAAGTATTCCTTATGAAGCACTCGTGTAACACTCAATAAATCTTCCCAGATTAAAACTTAAATAATAAGCGTCGGTGGCTCAACCCTTAACGACTCGGTCCTCCTAACCAGACGTCCCGTATTCAAATACCAAAAGTCAAAATACCAATGAGTTTTTCGGAACTTACGTACTTATACTTACTTACCGATTGATTTAACGGTGAATGAGAAACATCGTGGGGAAACCCGCACATCTAACTCCAGATGTGTATGAAGGTCGCGTTGCACACGTCTGTAGGTGTAAATCTAAATTCCCTGGCCGCGGGTAATGCTAAGTGCAACACCAGGCAACCGCCGTCTATCCCTTGGATAAGCACGGTTAATTATGCCACACGATAAGAAAATAAAAATAACATAAATCGTGCATTAATTGGCCGATCACCAAAATCGAGACAAATATGTTGATATTCTTATGTTAAGAATTAACTTTAAATTAACTTAAAATGAACGTCATAAGTTATAATCTTAACCCTATTAACTCATAAATAATAAGTGACGTTATTCTTAACCCAATATGGCGGACTCCCAAAGAATCTCACCTGATGGTAAGCGACGATGATGCCGAAGATGGAGGCGGGCTTACCAAGATTCCCCAACGCAATGGGAAAATGACTATCTTTATCTTCAAGCCGGAACACATCTACGGTGTTAACATTGATACTTGGCGGCATAAGATGGTGGTAGCTAGCCAGCCAAATACTGATTAAAACTGACAATTATGAAATGAATTTTGATAATTAGTGATATTTAATTGTGTGTTACTTTTTCTAAAAAAAAAAGTTTTACGATTTTATTAAATCATTTGTGAATTACTATATACCTTCCATACTTTTATTTTATTTTTATTGTGTAGTTAAATTAAGCATATTTGTACCTACCTTATTACTTTATTGCTTGTAAATTGTCATTTAATAGATGAATTATCTATCTATTGTATTATTGTAATTTTTTCATCCAGTATAAACTCATGGTGGTTAATGGACTCAAGATTTCGCAGCATAAGAACTTTATGGCGTCGTTTAGGTAGCCGAAATTTAAAAGATGCATATGTTAAGTCTTGGGCGGAAAAGGCGCCAGCGTTGAACTGGCCATGACTCGCGACAAAATCCGGAGAAGACCTAATGATGAGGTCAAGAAGAGATGGAGGTCCATTGTGGGGAAAATGAGTTGCGCTAAGAGGGAGACAGTGAAGGTCGACTGACTGAAGAAGGGAAAGTAGCTTCTTAGAGCGAGAGTCATTTCTGATCAGACAAGTATTAAAATCTCCCATGAGGATTATGTGATCGTACTGTGGTCTGAAATCAGCTAGGGTCCTTTCCAAAGAATCAAAGTAATCAATATTCCGAGAGGGACTGTAGAAAACACCTAACAAAGTTTTTCTATAATAGAAGGTCACTTCCAGTAAGAGATGCTCGGGCCCTTGAAAAACGGGGAGAGACTGAGAAACAATTTTACTGGGGATATCGCTGCGAAGGTAAATTGCTACTCCACCATATCCTACCGATCTAGTCGTCCCTCCGGATTCCTTTACGCAAGTCCTATCGTTTCGTATGAGTCTAAAACCAGGCAGGGGGTAGAGATGAGAGGAGAGTGACGGTTTCAGGAAAGTTTCAGAGACTAATACAGCGTGTATGTTTTTATCTGAGAAGGTCGTCAGTAAATCCGCATAGTGGGCTGCTATGCTTTGGGCATTAATATGGGCGACATTAAAATTTTTCTTTAGGCGAGAGAAAGTGACTTCCAGGTTGTTAGGAAGCGTTGACACACTTAAATCAGACACATCACTCTCTGCGCTAAAAAGACTGCCAGATGAAGAAGATAAGGAAAAAAATTCTTCGTCTGATTCATATTGCAAAATATCCGACATTATTCTTGAGCTAAATAAATATTATACGAAATAAATATACTTAAACTTAAATTAAATACTACTAGGTACTTACTATACTAGACTATTGAACTATTAATATAATCACCAACCGTCAGGTTATTCGTTGCATAATATTGTTGTGTGCACAAAAGAATAACAGACAGCGACAGTGGCTCCATCACAAAAAAAAACCAGAATCAAATACATGCATAAATGGAACGTAAAGGGCAGTGACAACTCACTCAACTGTCATTGGTACAAAAGGAAAAATGTAAACAAAAGAAATTAATCCAACAATAATTAATGCTTACCTTACATAATACAGAATCGCATAATTGTATTTGAAGTGTCAAAAAAAATAGAAATATGAAAAAAATATAGTTACCGACATTAGAAGCAAGCAGTTTAAAAAAATACATACAGACGAAACTGAACACTATGACATCGCAAAATAAAGTCTACCTAAAAATCCAAGAACGGATGTTCGATCGCCCTCATTTTTTGGACACGTTTCTAGCAGTCCTGGCAGACTTGGGTGCTGGGGCTGGGGGCTGCGAGGCAGCGGCGGGCACCTGCGTCGGGACGACTGCACTGCTACCGGTGGCGGCGGGTTGCTTCAACTTCATAAAAGATTGCAGCTTGGCCATGGTAGTGATCCTGCGGCGGGTCCCGTCAGCTCCAACCACTACTACTTTGCCCTCACTGGTCCAGCATTGGAGTATGCCAAGAGATTTCCGTGCTGCTACGAATGTGGAGTGTCGTGAGGACGTCAGGAACTCTTATATAGTGTGGCCGCTACCTTTTAGGAGTTTTTTAGCTGACCATACTTGTTTACGAGCTTTCCTGGACCAGAATCGAAGCAAGATGGGTCTTGGCCTATGTGAATCCTTTACCTTGCCCAAGCGTATACAGGCATCAAATGACTCAGCGGAGATGTCAGGCACATGGAGTTTCTACGCACAAAGTTGGGTAGCGATAGAGCGAACATCCTCACTCTGCTGTTCTATCACTCCATGAAGTAGAAGAACATTAGCACGGAATTTCATTTCGAACCCATCTAGACTTTTAAAAACCAGCTCCATTTGTGCTTTTAGTGCCGAGACTGCCTTCCACATAAATGTTTTAAAGGTGTTAAACTCACTTGCAAGTGTTGTTATGTCCATTGCTTGATTTGGAACTGATAATGATACCTAATAAAAAGACTTCATTTTGCTGGTGAACATGGCAGTCATCTCATCCATAGATTTCTGAAGTTGTGCAATGTGGTCCATGATGGTCAGTGCGGTGATGGATTTTTGTGAGACACAATCAGGGAAGGATAAGTGTGAAAACAGCTGACGGCTAGGTACAGGACTTATTTAGCACATATAGTAAGTACTATTTACTTTGTTTTATATTAATTTTATAAATAAAACTGGGAATGCTTAAAACGCGTGTGTTCCTTGCCCAAATACCCGCAAAAAAAAGAAAAAAAAAACGAAAAAAAAAAGCTTTGGGTGTACGGAAACCTAAAAATACCTCCTATATACAGGTTGCTTTTTAACTTTTTCTTAAAAATTATTTTAGAGATTTTAATGAACCTTTGTAGTTTGTATCAAACTACCAGGACATAATAAGGTCTACTAAACTGTGTAGTTCCCTCATCCATGAAAAATCTGAATAAGGTACCTCCCATACAAACCCAATTTATTTAATTTTTTTCATTAAGTCTGATATACCTACTTACCCATATTCTTTGTCACGAACTACGCATAATGGATGTTTATTGTTGTGTGTGCGCCTATGCCGGATAGTGAATGCTTTGCGAGAAGTATGCAAAGCGTGGCTGTACACAATTTACTATTTGTACTTTTTTTTACAATTTATAGTTTGATTTAATTGCATTGACACTTGCACTTCACGATTGAACATGTGTGAGCCGATGATCCAGTTTTTGGCGTTTCTCGTCTCCACTAATGTTATGTTTTTTACTGCTTTAATGGTAATTTTAGGCCAACTGTGGCAACATTACATATCCTCGATATAGCAACATTGTTATTGTAACTTCTTCAGAAGCACTGCAAGATGGCTACCACGGCAACTGTGTTTCAAAATTTTGTACCTTTAATCAAGGTTTACCAATTGTGAATAAAAATTTAAAAAAAGATTAAAACTTAGTATATCTTCAGTTCCGCGTTCTTTGAACAAAACCAACGAACACGCAATTTTAAGAAATAGAAGTGGACCGGACTACATAACATACGCCGACCTCCTATTAAGTTGTCAGCCTGGGTTTTGTTTTAGATTTCCACTCAAGCTGAAAATTTAGGCAATTAACTTTAAGCTTTTTTTATTAAAAAAAATGAGTACGTTTGACTACATCTCACCTGATGGTAATCGACGATGAAGTCGAGGATGGTACACGCGTACTCAAATAACACTTATTCACTCTCGCCTTGAAGATCCCCAAATTGAAGAGTCGTGAAACACAGACGCAGCCAAAGAGTTCCACTCCATCGCTAAAATTAAATAGAAAAAATAAAAAGCGTAATATTTTGTACGTATATTGCTGAATATCAACAACCAAGGGGTGGAACCTCTACCTGCATCTCGTTGAGCGAACGTGGAATGGAGTTGGGGGAATAAGGCAGTAGAGTCAATCTTCTCACTCGTCAGTTTCCTTAATTCGTCAGTTTTCCAATGAGATTTTCATTATAATTTATCGTTTTTATTTTTTAAATAAATATCTAACTTTTAACTTCAGTTAAATGACGCTCAGTTTGGTTTCCGAGCTGGGCTGTCTACAGAGACTGCCATACTGTGTGTCAAGCATACTGTCCAATATTACACGGACAGGAAGACTCCGGTCTACAAGTTCTTTCTAGACCTGTCTATAGCCTTCGATTTGGTGTCCAATGATTTGCTCTGGCACAAAATGAGAACAGAAACTGGTCTCCCAGAACAGGTAGTCACACTTTTTGATTATTGGTATAACAACCAAATTAATGTTATAAAGTAGGCAGACACTGTCTCCTATGCGTACAGGCTGAGGTGAGGAGAGACAAAGAAGCTTAACCTCTCCTCGACTCTTTAGACTGTACGTAAACGGCCTTGTTGATGAACGAAGCAATACTGGAGTCGGCTGTTCCATAGATGGTAAATTTATCAACAACATCAGCTACGCTGACGATATGGTGTTGCTGGGTCCCTCAATAAGTGCTGTACGTAAATTATTACTGGTATGTGAGAGGTACGCCGGGGCCTGTGGACTCAGGCACAATGTAAAGAAGAGCGAACTTTTGGTGTTTCAATCTCGTTGTCATAAAATCACTACAGCGCCACCCGTTTTTTACACGGCGTCACTTTGCCGAAAGTTTCTCGTTTCAATTACCTGGGTCACTGGGTCTCGGAGGATCTCTCTGATAATGAGGATATTGAGAGGGAGAACCGGGCGTTGGCTGTCAGGTGCAATATGTTGGCTCGCAGATTTGAAAGTTGCACGAAAACTGTTAAAGTTGTTTTATTTAAAGCTTTCTGCCAGTGTTTTTATACGTGCAGTCTGTGGGTCAACTATACGCAGAAGACAATCAACGCCTTGTGCGTTCAGTATAACAACGCATTCAGGGTGCTGTTATGGCTGCCGAGGTACTGCAGCGCATTAGGCATGTTTGCTAAAGCTCGTACTTATGGTTTTCATGCCATCTTAAGAAAGAGAGCCGCCTCGTTGCTCAACCGTGTCCGTGGCAGCACCAACGGCGTCCTGAGTGTTGTGGCTAGCGGACCAGACTGCCCTATCTTGTGGCAATTGGGACGGCTGCATGTTAAATAATAATAATATATTGTGTGTATCCCTACTAACATAAATGTCTTCATAATATTTTCTTGTACTAACACTCTACGGATTATGTTGTCCAAAATAAATGAATTATTTAAAAGTCTTGAATTATTTAACTGGTGGAGCATATTATGAGATGCAAGTATCACAGGATCCACCCAGATCTATGATGGATCACAGTGCGTGCTATTCAATCCACTGGTGGATCGAGATTGTGTATCCTACTGGACAGAGGGAACGAGCCCTTTAATATTTTTTTTATAGAAACTTTAATATATTTTTTTAATAGAAACGATAAATTATAATGAAAATCTCAACTAGATCATTTATCCCGACCACGAGTAGGTTGCTATCTCTTTCTATACCTATTATTCATCTTATACTTGGAACGTACTTCAGGAGTTTAGTAAGATGCAACACTGATTCCGGTGGAACCTATAATATGATAAATTATATACAGGCTCCACTGGGATCTACGGAACGTACTCAGACAGTTTGGTAAGATCCACCACTGATTCCAGTGAAACCTATAATATGATAAATTATATACAGGCTCCACTGGGATCTACGGAACGTACTCAGACAGTTTGGTAAGATCCACCACTGATTCCAGTGAAACCTATAATATGATAAATTATATACAGGCTCCACTGGGATCTACGGAACGTACTCAGACAGTTTGGTAAGATCCACCACTGATTCCAGTGAAACCTATAATATGATAAATTATATACAGGCTCCACTGGGATCTACGGAACGTACTCAGACAGTTTGGTAAGATCCACCACTGATTCCAGTGAAACCTATAATATGATAAATTATATACAGGCTCCACTGGGATCTACGGAACGTACTCAGACAGTTTGGTAAGATCCACCACTGATTCCAGTGAAACCTATAATATGATAAATTATATACAGGCTCCACTGGGATCTACGGAACGTACTCAGACAGTTTGGTAAGATCCACCACTGATTCCAGTGAAACCTATAATATGATAAATTATATACAGGCTCCACTGGGATCTAGGCTAGCTTCGATAACCAAAAAGTTTCAATAAGTAATGTGAAATGTCTTTAATCAAATGATATAAAAAAATAAGTAGAAGGAAGATAGTTTTAATTGAAAAAACAAGAATAACGGAATAGAGGAAAACAAACTTGTCTTATAACTTAAATTATATCAGAATTACAGAATAGAGGAAAAAACGGTGTCTTCTAACTTAAATTATATCAGAATTAGAGAATAGAGGAAAGCAAACTTGTCTTATAGCTTAAATTTTATCAGAATAGAGTAAAACAAACTTGTCTTATAACTTAAATTTTATAAGACTTACAGAATAGAGAAAAAAATATGTCTTCTAACTTAAATTATACCAGATCTACAGAAAAGAGGAAAAAAGGTGTCTTCTAACTTAAGTTCAACTGCACTAGGCGAAAAAGGAAAAATCTTATCTAACTGTTTCTAAAAACAATACAACTGACATTTCGCTGTGGAGTAATTGTAATTGGCAATCTTGAACAAATCCTTCGTATTTAATTTATTTAAGGATTCCCCTGTTTCCGCGACCTTGTTTAACTCGCATCGAATAATTAAATGTTCCTTTATCATATAAAAAACATAAACGAAATTAGGATTTTTCCTGCAGACTCTTTTATTTACTTTGGAATGCCATCCCTTAACGCTGTTATTCGTACGATGGCGTTCCACAAATGATTGCCATTTGTCCTATTTAATTAAATCCTGTATTAACCTAAAATCATGAAAGTATTTGTTAAACTTTGTAAATTTCCCAGCTTTGGGCATTCCTTCCAAGACGTATGATAAACCGTCTTTTATGTGAGTTAATGATAAAAGTGGCAGTGCTGGAACTAACTCTACATATCTTTTTTTAAATCTATTATTGCAAATGCATCTTTTAAAATGATAGAAACACCCTTCTATTGCATCATCATATCAGCCGAAGGACGTCCACTGCTGGATATAGGCCTCCCCCAAGGATTTCCACGACGACAGGTTCTGCGCTGCCCGCATCCAGCGGCTTCCCGCGACCTTCACCAGGTCATCGGTCCACCGAGTGGGAGGCCTGCCTAAACTACGTATATTATTATATGCCTTTATTGCAGCATACTCAAAATCAACTGTGAACTTTGTTGGTCGAAATGTCTAAAATTTTAATTTTATTAGTTGAAATAAAATATAAGATCCTTCATAAGTTCTTTCAGACATGAAGGCGAACATTAGAGGTACAACCATATTATGAGAAAGTGAACTGCCGAAGTCACCATGAAAACTATAGATTTGATCAAACGGATCTACGAAATGTTCTGTCACAAAATATGTGCTAAATCTGAGGTGCGATTTAAAATATTGTAGTTACTGAAAGGTTCGTATGTTGTTACAACAACTAACAATAAAACTGTCGTAATGATTTGGTACTTCAAAGTCACAAGCGTAGTTGTGAGAGGTTTATTGGACTCCTAGGTTACTGTAAAGCAGTTTGTAGCATTTGCTCTTTACTGATTCATAAGTCGGTATTTTTGCAACCAAGTTTAAACCGGGATTTTCAGCTTTAGCAAAGACATTTACATATACTTGTGGAATCGGCCATCATCTGTAGATATTAATTGATCTTGGCACATTTTATTCATCGACATTAATATTTCGTTGACTGCTTACTCTGAGGCACAGTTCATTGAATTAAAGCGACTGTTGATAATTGTATCTTCCTGTAAATAGCAAGTTCGTACATATATATCGTCCATATCATCCAAACAACCCAAAAATATTTCATCTATTCTACGGTAGTTGCAATAAGAATATTGGAACTCTTTGACTTTTTAGATGCTTAGCTAGGCCAAAGAGTATGTGTCATATGAGTACTAACATACAGTATGGACACTCCCTGCTACTCTCTAGTCTGCGACCTCACCCTCTCGTCTTCCAGGTTAAAACATATTGGTTTAAGTTCAGTTCTCGAACGTATAGAATATCGACGTGATTTCGTTTGTTCCGTCATTTGTTTTTAGAAATGTCAATTCTTGCCGTTTGCATGAAGTGTCCGCGGTGTGACTAGGCACTACTGACGTTGACTGTACTATTTGTAGCTGTTGTTCGTAAAACTGGTAGTAATTGAATTTTTAAAAATAGTTTAGTGTGTGTAATCATTGTTACTTACATTTGTAACTGTAATAGTCCCGGGACACTTCCTAATTTGCCACTGTGAGCAACGCCATATTATACTTCCGCTTTTCAAACATATTTTCTTGTAGTATACCCACGGTGTAAAATTAGAACTCCACGTAGATTCACGTAATTTAAGTGGTGCATAATCACAAAAAAATTGAACCAAATAAATAAAAGACACAATTTACAGAAGGAACTACACTCGAGAGCGATGAATCCGGGTCACTTAAAGAATCTTAAAAATCTCGGAAACTAAGAAGGCTAGCTTCATGAAATAAATTGTGTTTAATAGACACTTTAATACTCCTTAAATGAAAGTGATAAAATTTACGAGTCACTACATTTTATTTACAAAAAATTACATTGATAAAAAAAACTGCTGATCTCGCCTTTAAACAAAAATAGAAAACATGAAATTTTTGAACAACATTACAATTAACTTGAATTTTAATACTTCGTATTGCCTCCTCGTGCTTCCATCACTGTGTTTACGCGGTTTGGCATGCTGTACACTAAGTTCCTTATACGATTTTGGGGAATATTCTCCCATTCCTCTGTGAGAGCAATTTTGAGCCCACGAAGCGTGATTGGGGGAGGGCTTCTTTGTTTTACGCATCGCATCGGGTTGATATTCGGGCTGCGTGCTGGCCACTCCATACGAGTAATGTTCATCTCTTGAAGGTAGTCATTCACAATCCAACCCGTATGAGGCCGGGCATTGTCATGCATAAAAATAGCATCCTCACCCAAATTGACCATAAATGGACCAACGTGTTCATTGAGGATTTCTTCCACATATCTTTCGCTAGTTAAAGAGCCGTTTTCTATGAACACCAGTTCTGTGCGACTCTCAGAAGAAATTCCGGCCCACACATGTACAGACCCACCACCGTAGGCTACTTTTTCTTCGATGCATGCTTGCTTGAATCTTTCCCCTGGTCTTCTATACACTCTGTGTCTTCCATCGTGCTTGTAGAGCATAAATTTTGATTCGTCGGAGAACATAACTTTTGACCAATCTCCAATACTCCAATTTAAGTGGTTCTGGGCATATCTTAGTCTTGAAATACGATGCCCACGCTCCAGTTTAGGGCCGTTTGCAGGTCTAAGTGGTTTCAAGTTAGCTTCAGCAAGTCGTCGCCTTACTGTCCATGCGCTTGGGTTACTTCCTCCGAGGCGTCGAAACTGATTTGTAAGTTCAGTTACTGTGAGAAAGCGATTACGAAGCATTGTGTTCACCAAGTATCGATCTTCTCGTGCTGTGGTACACCTGGTTCTGCCTATTCCTGGTCTGCGTAGGTTAGAGCCAGTTTCCTCGTAACGTTGGAGAACTCTTTGTACTGTTGAGAGCGACACACCGACAGTAGTGGCTGTAAAGCGCTGACACCGGCCGTTTTCCAGCATTGTGAGTATTCTGGTGCATTCTTCAGGTGTAAGCGACATGATTGCTGCTTGAATAATAAATATTGAACACTACACTATCAACATGGTTTATGTACCCACTTAAATGACAGATTAGAAACAAAAGCAAAAACAAATGTAGTAATTTCGTAGTTCCATCTTCGAAAGTCTCCCTTTTTCAAATTTGATTTTTTATGACATAACTTTACAATAACTAAGAAGTTTTAATGACTTCCTTTAAGGAGTATTAAATTGTCTATTAAACACAATTTACTTCATTAAGCTAGCCTTCTTAGTTTCCGAGATTTTTAGGATTCTTTAAGTGACCCGGATTCATCGCTCTCGAGTGTATTTAAAAATTAAAGACCCGACAACATAAAAACTTAACCCCTATTACCCCTATTTGGCCAATCGGTTAAATGCTACATCACTCACGTGATTTAGACGAATCTAACTGTCATGAGGTGCTGGGTGTCCCTCGCACTCCAAAATCCATCCAGCCGTTTTGCCTACTGAGTGTGGCAGTGAAATAAATAACCTCTTTTTTGGTTAGCCGGGTAAAAACGTATCCCACCAAAAACATTTTCCTGTATAAAAATGTCGCTAAGGCGAGATCATAAGCATAAGGCTCGCACTGTCAAAAAGTTACCAGATCTCATGTTGATCTAAGCTTCTAACTCTACACGCCCTAATTCTACATTAATTAATTTCACAAACTGTACACCTTAGTTAAAATATGTGGTTTGGCCGTTTTGTTACTACAGAAACTATTGTGTTCAGAAAAGTAATGAACAGTGAATAATTTTTTCACCTTACGCCCATGTGACGGTAGCGAAACGGCCAAGCCACATACTTGATTAAGGTGTAGAGTTTGTGAATTAGGGTTTGTAGAATAAGGGTTTTTTCCCATATGAAAAAATGCCCAACGCGCCTTCTTCACTTCAACAAGGAGTCCCTATATTAAAAATTAATTTGTATTGGCCCTTTATGTTAAATTTAAGTAGTAATATTTTGATCCAAGTGTCGTCGCGTAGAGGGACCGCTAAATAAATAAAATTAAAACAGAATACAACTGATTTACTTCACTACACATAATTAGTAATAATTTCACAACTTAGTGGTCCCACTACGCGACCACTCTAAGATAAAAATATAACTACTTATATTAAACTTAAAGGGCCAAAACATTTTTTTTTTTGCTTTTTAGAGGTTGTCGTTTATACAACTTTTCTGAATTTTCAAAAATAATTTTGGCATACCTACCCATACTAATCGTTAAGCTTATTACCCGAATATGTACGGGAAGTCAATTTTTTTGCTATTTTGGTAAATCTGTAGACATCTCTTCTCAAAAGTATGATTTTTTTACCTGTCTCTATAAAATAGGTGTGCTTGTGTTGTATTGGTGCAAATAAGGCTTCTCATTTAACACTATACCTGCTCACTTATTACTCGTAATTACTTTCCCGTTATAATAATAACATTAGGTACCTATGTAGAAAAATGATGGACAAAATAATGTCATTCGGGTGAAACATTACGCTTTTATCAATATACTTCTTTCATCAAATGAGGAAAGGTCAAATTTAAGGAAAACACAAAATTCATTTGTTTTGCTCAGGGATTCCCAGAATCACGAGTAATTTTAATTGTTTATCAACAGCTTTATCAACAGTTTCATGTTTTGTTACGAGTATACAGGTTGGTAGTAGGTAGTTAACTGTCTATTTCTGTCATACTCGTTCACTGATAAAGGATACCATAATATAGTACTATTGAATATAACATGGAGCGTCGGTGACTCAACTGATAACGACTCGGTCCTCCTAACCAGAGGTGCCGGGTTCAAATCTGGACGGCCAATGTACCAATGAGTTTTTCGAAACTTACTTACATATACTTATCGATTGCTTTAACGGTGAAGGAAAACATCTTACGATCTCACGAAACCTGCACACACCTGCGAAGAAACTCGAAGGTTGTGTGTGAAGTCGACCAATCCGCACTGGGCCCGTGTGGTCGACTAAGTCCCGATCGCCCTAATTTAGGGTAGGCTCGAGCCCCTCGGTGGGGACGTATATATACTGATATGATGATGATGAATACAACAATGCGTTACATTACACGCTCATACAATGCATAGGTACTTAACCTTTTTTTTAAATTCACAATTACTCACCTGATAATTCTTTATGAAAGGCTAAGTAATGATGATTCTAAAGATGGAAGTGGGCTTACCAAGATTCCCCAATACAATGGGACAAATCTTCAAGCAGGGACCAATCAATGCTTCCAACATTGATATGTTTGGCGTCAAGACTCAGACAACATGGTGGTGGCTAGCCAGGTGGGCTGAAAATGTCTTTATTACAAAGTAAGACTCTGCATATGCAGGGAGTCAAACTCGCGACCTCCTGATGTAAAGCTAATAGAATAACTATGACGCCACGGAGGCAGTTAAAATTATTTTTATTAGGGTGCGATGTTAACAATCCACGGCAGAGTTTCTTCTCGATATTCTGAACAACTTTCTAAAAGGAACTTGAATGGTACTTGAAAAATATAAAAACATCCCACAAGTAAAAGTACAAAATAGTACCTGCCTACCTATACAAAATAGTACCTGCCTACCTATACAAAATAGTACCTGCCTACCTGTACAAAATAGTACCTGCCTACCTATACAAAATAGTACCTGCCTACCTATACAAAATAGTACCTGCCTACCTATACAAAATAGTACCTGCCTACCTGTACAAAATAGTACCTGCCTACCTACACAAAACTTTCCATTTTATTGGACCAATTTTCTACTGGAAAGTCGAACTTTTCGTATTTTGTGGGTACTTTGTTTTCTAGAGAAAAGTAAGTACAATAATCAGTATCTGTGTAGAAGGCCTTTTAACTTTGTACTGTAGCACGTCGTAGGTACGATGGATGACGTAACGCGTGGATAACAATACGTTGGTGCTCACAGATATTTAATGGTGGAAATAAAAGATGAAATTAAGACGGGAGATGGGTCTTTAAGAAAATATCAGGTTTTCCTTACTTATATTATAAACTTAGTAAGGAATAATATATATAATCATTACCTACTAATATCCTCAGTAATATTATAAACGTGAAAATGTGTTTCTTTGTTTGTTTGTTACCTTTTCACGCTACAACGCCTTGATCAATTTTTATGAAATTTGGCATGTAGGTAGCCTGTGTCACGGGAAAGGACATAGGCTACTTTTTATCCCGGGAAAATAGCATAATCTGACGCAGTTCCTGAGCGAACTGAAAAAATACTCGATTGTGGTGATTTTTTGCACAGAGATGGTTGAGTACTTGGGAAACGACATAATTTACTAATCACCCTTAAAGACAGTCATTAAAACGATGTCCACGCGGGTGAAGCCGCGGTAAAAAGCTAGTTAATATCATAAATGTGAAAATGTGTTTGTTTGTTACCTTTTCACGCTTTAACGCCTTGACCAATCTTAATGAAATTTGGCATGCAGGTAGCCTGTGTCACAAGGAAGGATATAGGCTACTAAGGAAGAAAGTTCAATAACAGGGTTACCGCGATACAATACACCGCGACACAATACACCGCGATACAATACACCGCGACGCAATACACCGCGACGTAATACACCGCGACGCAATACACCGCGACGCAATACACCGCGACGCAATACACCGCGACGCAATACACCGCGACGCAATACACCGCGACGCAATACACCGCGACGCAATACACCGCGACGCAATACACCGCGACGCAATACACCGCGACACAATACACCGCGATACAATACACCGCGACGCAATACACCGCGACGCAATACACCGCGATACAATACACCGCGATGCATTACACCGCGATACAATACAAAATATATTTTTACCCGACTGCACTAGAAGGATGGTTATGTTTTTCGAGTGAATGTATGTATGTATGTATGTTTTCTCTGGCACGCCCTGTAGCCTAAACGGCTTGATATATTTTGGAGTGCGAGGTGTCGTTAGATTCGTCTTGCTCCTGTGAGTGACTTAGGATACATTTTTACCCGACTGGCCAAAAAAGGGTGTTAAGTTATATGCAGTCGGGTTATTAATTTTTAATTAATTTATGTAGTTATTCAAAGAGTTCATAAGTAGTGCGTAGGTACGTAATTATTGAACGATTGAATGAAGATAAAAAAGGTGCTGACTTGTATGATATCGCCAATGTGAGAAAAATAATGAAATGTTTATTGTATCACTTACATTACATCGTTTTGTTATTATTAATTATAATTGTTATTGCGTATACCCTGTTACCCCCAATTTTAATTTTTGTATTCTGTGATTTGTTATTGCTCTCCTAAATTGATAAAAAAATTAAAATATTATATAAAAAACTAAATTTTGGGTGTAGGGGAATCTGGCTTGTGGTTTGTATTTTTATTTATTACAAGTTTGTCGTTTTTCTGATCGTCTTGGGGGTTGCGTGGTGCACGAGTCGCCAGCGGCTTGTTAACATGTAAATGAATTTTGTAGATTTCTTAGAAACTACATTTTAAGGTAATTAAAGTGTTAAGGTATGTTCTACATATAAAGCGGTAAAGTTTGTGAGTTTGTTTTTAGGAAGTAATCTCTGGATCTACTGAACCGATTTGTAAATTTTTTTCACCACTAGAAAGCTATATTATTCCTGAGTTACATAGGCTATATCTACGCTCGCAAGCCGCGTGCAGCTCGTGCACCACTCACCCTCAAAGACAGTTATGAAATCGATGCCAACACAAGCGAAGCCGCGGGCAAAAGTTAGTCATTTATAAAATAAAGCAAAAAGTGGTAATGTGCTGTGATGGATTTGCTGCGTGATATCGCGCGGAACCCTAAAAATAGTTAGCTTGTAGAATTGAATCTCTAAACTTTTTATGTTAAGTCTTGGGAGGCCGGCACCGACCTTCTTTGGCTCAATTATAGAAAGTGTTGGCATTAAATACCAATGAAATACGACGAGGTTTGCACGAGAGGGAAAATGAGAGTGAAAGAGCAAAGATGATTGGACATGTGATGTTGTGTGAAAGAGACAGGACGAAGGGCTGGTTCTTGGGACTGCGTGAGCGCATGAAAAAGAAGGAATTAGGTGGCGGATCGGAAGGGACGTGTGTCGAGAGATTAAAATATACTGTATTTTTAACTGTGCGATCTTGGTTTGAAAAGTAACAGTTTGTGAGCGCCGACGCGTGTCTTGGTACGTATTACATTGGCTCTTTGTTTATTGTACATTCATTTTTCAGTTACGTGTAACTGGAACTACACACTAAGTAACCATGTTTGTTATAGGCATTTTTAAATTTAATTCGTACTGAACCCTTACGAATAAAATATGGAGCACTCTTAAAAAAAAATAGGGTTCTCTGTGACTAATAGATTTGTACATATAACCACGCACAGGGTGGTTTTAGTATTGTTTTACTCAGCAGATATTTATAATTTGCAATATTTGAAAATACCTAAAGAGCTACTAAAAGCAACCATTTTAAAACTGTTACGGGTGGGTTGAAATCATTGAACGGACGATACTAAATAATATTAATACCGTTCATATTCACTTGTAATAATTAAAAAGGACGAAGTTCTTCATTCGAGGCAAGTTTTCCTAATATTTAAGGTATTTTTTTCTAACTAGCCCAGGGACGAACGATTCATAGTTTGATGGTGATAGGCTGTTGAATTAAGTTTCTTAATTTTTTATAAAAAATACACACTTCTGTCATTATTGACTGATGACATAAATTCTGTTCCTCTGTCTGTTAGTATTTCAGTTATAATACCGTATCGTAACAAAAATTGACTAACAAAAGTTTGTGCTACTGTGACTGTATCCTTAGTTTGCAATGGGTAAGCCTCTACATGGATGTGGAGGGGTCATTTTGACCCTGTCAATTTTTAATCGAGTGTAGTTTTTTTTCCCGCGGTCATAGGACGTTGGACGTCTCAGTAGCTGTTGCTAAGAGACCCGCTCACACGTTAAACACAGCTTTTTAGTCGGCCGCCGCCTGCGAACAGAGTCGCACATGCGCAAAGTCAAAAAGATTAAATATCACCCTACCAAAAGCATTACAATCCAGCCTTTAGCAGTGTCTTCATACAGTTCAGTATTTTTAAACCTTTGCTAAAACTAATGTAATAAAAACATTTTGTATTATTACATGTGCTTTTTTTTTGCAAAATCCATACAATATTACCCAAATAATAGAGTCAACTTGAATTCTTTGTTGAAAAATATAAATATAGTCATTAAAAATGCAATAAAATACAGGGTCAAATATACCCTCCACAACCGCCACGTAACTTTTTTCACCACATCCTCGCCGGGTTAAGTCACATTGTAGTGTTAAGACGTACTTATTATTATGGTCGTCTTCATCTAATGTCTAAGCTAACCCTTTCGAAAGCTGACGTTGCTGTGGACGTTAAAGTCATAGGCTCTTTTACTTGTCTATTTGAGTACTTATGTACTTTACATTGTTTGCAATTTTTAACAAATTCAATAACATCGTTACTTATACCTGGCCAGAAGTAATATTTCCGTATGTTATTGAACATTCTGTTCACACCTGCATGACCACTTGTGGGCAAGAGATGAAAATCATTTAGTATCACTCTCCTATCATCGAGATTTGCTATCTTCTGAACTTTTTTGTTATCAAGAAACGCGGGACATTCGTGCGTGTGGTATTCTATATGGCTTGACATACACAGGAGGTATATTTTCTTTCAAAGTTATAGTATGTGACATTAAGTTGGTAACTGATAACTAATCTCCTGGTAGATAGAAAACGTATGCACACTTAGCATATATATTAGCTATACTCTGTGTAACTTCTTAATTCATATTTGAAAAATCAAGTAAATCGAATAATGTTTTTACACAATTCAAAGAACTAATTTCTTTTGTAAAACTACATATGTCAAAATTATTTAACAAATAAATGTATAATACTGTAAAGTCAATCATTACGTCATTTTCTGTGGTATTTAAAATATGAATAGGGACGAAACTCTTACTAGGTTTCGCTATTAAACCTGCTACAAAAACCTACCTACTTTCCGTAATTATTGGTAATTCTACACTCTTACTGCCTTTAACTAATGTCATTGTAATACTTTTATAACTAACTATAGCTTCGTAACGTTTCAAAAAAATTTCACCTAGGATTCCGTTTTTCCGCACACGATATGTTTCGAAAAATATGAAATTTTTCATTAAAAACTACCCCATTGTATAATAAACCTAAATGAATGTACCCTTCTGATTATAACTTACCACTAACACCCTTTACAGTAATTTTCTTCTAGCATAATTGAGCTTTTAAGTGTGGATGATTATTTAACCACTCATATTTTAAGACACGTAAGCTCGCTCCACTATCTACCAATAAATCTAAAGTTTCTCCGTTAACATTAAAATTAACCGTACCAGTATTATTACAACTTAAAATGTAATTCTCACTGGGGGGGACGAAAAAATTCTGAACTTACCCCATTGGCAAGGTGTGGTGAACCGTTTTCATTGTAGTTGTCTTCAGGTTTATTCTCGTCGTCGCGTAGCGCTGCATATTGCATGCGCGGGAAACGCCTCCGGGCCGTCGACCTCGTGACGTCGATGCGCGGGCGCTTCCGCTGAAACCTCGGTGCGTTCCAATACGTACCTTGAGAGGGATTTCGTTTCCATTGTGGTCTGTAACCTCGATCACGGATGTTACTGTTAGGGAAATGTCGACCAATTTTCATTACCTGGTTGGTGTCAGCTGTCAATGACTGCTCATCTGCAGCAGTTCTGATGGCCTCTGGCAGAGTGCTGAACTGCCGAGCCGCGATTATAGTACTAAGGCGTGGATTAGATAATCCATCGGCAAAACGCTTAATCGCTACCTTTTCATTTATAGGACGCAGTATTTCACATTTGTAATCGTTACCATCTGCTTGAGCTATTGTTAAATTCACAAAAATATCCTCTGATTGCGCACCAAATGACTCTATAGAACGATTACCTTGCCTACAATTAAGCAATTTTGACTGCAAGGAGACAGAGGGTTTTTTTTGTAAAAGAAATTTTTCCATGTCACAAAGTAAACTTTTCACATCTGAATATGATGATTTCAGGCGTAACTTAGCGCTCGCGCTCGGTTAAAGTCTAGTTTTAAGAACAAAATTAATTAGTTGACTATGACAGGTGCCCTTAATCATGCCAGAATTTAACTCTATGTTATCGATTAATGACCTAGTAATCTCCTCCTGGCCCGTAATGACAGGTAAGAGCGAAATTGCCGTTTTAATCTCAAACTTATCTTCAGCCATTTCGCTACTTTCTTTCTTTGTATTTTCCGTTATAGGAAACGGATAAGCTAAAGTAATAATTTTACCATAAATACTATGTATCTCACAAACTTTTTGGTCAATAGTTTGAATGTCTGATGTACTTATTTCATTTTTATCAATCTTTAATGACACTTGAGAAAAAATGTATTCCAATTTTTCGTATTATCCGGAAAGGCGATTGAAAGAAATAGGAGAAAGAAAGTTTAAAGAAGCTAAGTTCGAGGCTTCTTTAAACTTTCTTTTTCCTATTTCTTTCAATCGCCTTTCCGGACCTAACTTAACAATATACTCCCTAATACTCGTTAAACATGTAAGCAAGTCATTGAGGTCTTTGATTTAAATCGACATTACAATTCTTACCTAACATACGTACAACATACTACGTACGTATACTATACGTACTAACGCTAATATAATTAAAATTATTACAGCTATCTATTCATGCTTAAGACCAATTCACTATACCTACGTATACTTACTACAGTATACGTGACATTTACCTAACTACCTATATTTTATTATTAGATTGAAATTATTCGCTTGCTTGTACATATTTCTTAGCTTATGGCAGGATTTGGTGGCTGGAAGGTTTCAGAGCTGGAGTAGAGTTGCGGTGACATTGGTTTTCGGCTGGATACATTGGTTGGCAGCTTGGGCGGGTGATGTCAACGGGATGGCTGGCTGCGTGCTGGGTGGGCCGGGCTATACTCTAGACTCCATGGGCCGGGATTACCCTGCACTCCGCTCGTTCGTGGGCCGGGCTATACCCTGGACTCCGTGGGCCGGGTGATCCCTGGACTCCGCTCGTTCATGCGACGATACCCTAGGCTGCCGTTGATGATTTGGTCTTCCTTTTTTTTGTTCTTTGTTCTGGTAGTTTCCCATTTTAGTGCCGTAGATGCCGTAGATTGCAGATGAATAAAAGTGTAGGCGCAGCCAAAGACGAAAAAAGCCGCCACAACCGCTAGGAATTTCTTCTTCTCCATATTTTTTTTTAATTTTGTTGATTCGTTGTTCTCTTACTGGCCATGGGTTGCTATGAATTATGACGGACTCAGGCAGAAGGAGGTTGAGAAAAGACGTGTTGTTCGTGTCAAGATTTAAGTATATTCTGATTAAAATGTTAAAAAAGGAATAATGAAAACTTACAAGCTAAGCATTGCTTTATAACTAAATTCGTCAGTGTGATGGGTCAGTCCGGACGTTGACCCAGGTGCACTTCCCATCGGTACTACCTAAAACAACGATCTTATACTAATTACCAAACAACTTATTTTATAATATATGTACCTATATACTACAATGCAAAGCAATTAAGTCATATCTACTATTAAATTAAATCAGTTTAGTTGTTCAAAAGATATGGGCTTTATATCTATACTATTTATTCTCCTTTAAATATTTTCGATTCACTTGTGACTGTACAAATTAACAAGGCCTAAAAATATATAAGATAAACTAAATTATTTTGTAAGAACAAAAAAATAATCGGAGAATACTGTTCCGAGATATTACCTAGTATGAAGAATTTTTATTTGTATATTTTGTAAAATATTGGTTTTACTAAATATTTTAGTTCTGACTTTTGATAAATAAACCACACAAAATGTTATGTTAACACAGTAAAAACAAGGGTTTATGTACCTAATAAGAAATTTAATTAAACGTACATATAGCTCACGCCTTGGTCCCACAGGGGTTGGCAGAAACGATCGAGCGCCACTTTGCCCGATCCTGACATACCTCCTTCTCTTCTCTTACATCCATAAATTTTTCATACATAACCTTTAATTTTGTCGCTATCTATAATATAATAAAACTGTAACGGGGCCGTGTCTGTACATGAAATATTTTTGGAAAATAATAACTGTGGTGGACATTACTAACAATACAGAGGCCAAAACAACAACTTTTGGAATTTTTGTCTGTCTGTCTGTCTGTCTGTATGTTCGCGCATCACGCAAAAACTACCGGGCCGATTTTGATGAAATTTTGTATGTTGGTTCCTTATAGCCCGGGTTAACATATAGGATACTTTTTATCCCAGAAAATTCAAGAGTTCCCGTGGGAAAATCAAAAGTATTCATTTATAGAATGGCTCACCACGCAAATGTGGCTTGACCTATTACAATCAAATTTTACACGTTGATACCCTTATCGCGAACTAAAACTGGGACATTGTGAATCCCAAAAAAATTATGGTTTCCTGCAGGAATGCAAAAAATTGTATCTTTAGAATGGCTCAACGTAACAATGTGAAAAAATTACATTGGGATGGGGTGTTTTGACCATCATTGTATAAGTCGGGTATTCTTTATCCCGGAAAACTAAAGAGGTTCCGTGAGAAATTATCTATCAATACTTACAATAATAACAATAGAGTACTTTTTTCCACATATTAGCTACAAATACCGCACATTTTAATCATAGCAGCAGAATGTCAATAGATGGCACTGCAGGGATAATAAAACGCGCTTCATCATTACAGCTCATATACGTCCCCACCGAGGGGCTCGAGCCTACCCTGAATCAGGGCGATTAGGCCTACACACGCCTAAACGCGCTTAAGTTGTATTAAAACATTATTTCAAAACATTATATCCTCCTTACTCTCTCCGATCCTCCCTTCTCTCTCCGATCCTCCCACGTCCAAGCAACGACCTAAGCCCAGGTCCGTGCCCACCTGGGCGCCCTTAGGCAGTTGCCTTTTTGCTTTGCACTAGGTTGAGTGCCTTCCGTACTCGCCTCCCCTGCCCGGTGAAGTTGTAAAGGCCCCAATGGCCAACAACAAACTAGTCCATTCGAAAAAAAAAATATACTTAGTATTTTTCAGCATAAGCTACTTTAACAACTCTAACTCTGAAACTATGGCACGTAGCGATGTGTTTCATAGACGAACAGATAGGTTTTTTTTACAGATTCAAATCGTGAAAAAAAATTAAAATCACATAAATCGAGTTTAGCATCTTATAACAGGAGGCACAGATATGGGAACTCTTCTGACGGCGACTATTTGAGTGTGGCAGTTGCTCTCCGCCTGCAATATCAATATCTGTGAACCTCACCAATGTATTTGCGGGTCCACGGTGAAGGCGATTGGCCATCACTCACTGAGTTGCGGTCGTTGTTTGTGAAGATGCAGCCGCCGGGCTTTTGTTGATCTGATGGCAAAAGGCCGGAGGGTTTTAACAGGTGCTATGGCAGAGATGAACGTCCTCACCCGTACGGTACTGCTGCTCAATTTGTGGCCAGAAAGAAGCATAATAAGTACTCGGTCTTGGAGGAAAATTACTGCTTTGTGCCGCTGGTCTGTGGGACAACCGGCTGCTGAACCCTCAGAGGCCTTTGCCTTCACAAAGGAGATTGGCCTTCGCCTTCGAGAGAGGAGATGTGAAGTGAGGTCCTACCTGCTGCTAAGGTTAGGTTTAAAGATACTTTATTCTCATTTAAGACATATGCCACTTACATGAGAAAACAAAAACAAGATAAACAAAGCAAATAGGTAAAAAAATCGTCGTTCCGTGATTTGATTTAGTCTTAAGACGTGAGTTAACTGTCTTTTTGAAGAATATGTAGTTCTAAATTTCTTTTAAATTGACCAAATGATTCACTTTTTTTTACAATTGTGGGTAACTTATTATAAAGTTGTGCAGCCTCGTAAGTAAGCATTTGTTTACCGAAGTTAGTTCTCGGCTTTGGTAGTACTAGGTAGCTTGCTCGTCTCGTGCTGCGTTTGGTCACGTGTTTTACTTGAGTAAGTGTGATCGATGTATGAATGGTTTTAGTTAATATTTTGCGAATTAGTATACAGGAGTGATACGTGTAAAGCTGTTTTATGTTCATGAGGTTTGTTTCTTTGTATATTTTGAATGTAGGTGTTAGGTAGGGGTAATGAAAGAGGACCTTGACTATCTTGTTTTGTAGTGTTTGTAGTTCCGATAGTTTAGTTTTGTATCCACTGCCCCATATTTCGATAAGGTAGATGAGATGGGATTTTATCAATGAGTTATAGATTAACATTCGTGCTTTTCGTGGTATGCAGCGTGTTGTGCCACGCAAAGAGCCCAAAAGGGAAGACAACTTTTTTTTTATATGGTCTATGTGATCGTTCCATGATAATCTATTATCTAATTTTAGTCCTAAATATTTTTCAGTGTGTTTTTCTTCTATCGGTTTGTCATTTATTGTCAGTGATGTGTGTGTAGGCAAGCGTTTGTTTTTAGGTTTAAAGATGATGTATGAGGTTTTTGACGTATTAATAGTCAATAGATTTGTTTGTAACCAGTCATAAAGGGTATCAAGATCTTCCTGTGCAAACTCAATAAGTTCTTTGATGTCAGTTCCAAAATAGAAAAGACAGGTGTCATCTGCATAAAGGGTTATGTGACCATGCATCCCCAAGTCATTGATATCATTTATATAAATTGAAAATAACAGGGGACCTAAAATAGATCCTTGGGGTACGCCAAAAAATATATCTAAGGGCTCGCTTTGAGAGTCGTTAATTTTTACAATTTTTTTTTTTTTTTTTTTAAGATACGACTTAAATATTTTAAGTGCTTCGTCCTTAACCCCAATCAGCTCGAGTTTATTTAGTAGAATGTCATGACTGTCCTGTCTATTGCCACCCAGCGCGGCAACGAGAAGTGCGTCATGGGCTCCTTTGGAGCTGATACGACTCGAGGATTTGACCCATATTAATATTTTTAGGAAATTTTATTACCAGATTGATATAATGATTTGAATAAGTTTTTTGATAATATAGGTATATGTGTTATTTCATCATATCAGTTTATAAGTTCCCACCAAGAGGCTCGACCTGCCCTGAGTTAGGGCGATCAGGCGTTAGACGATCACGCGGGCCCATTGCGGGTTGATTGACTTCACACATAAGATTCGAGTTTCTTCGCAGGCGTGTGCAGGTTTCCTCACGTTGTTTATCAATAAGGCCGCCTATTGTATAGGCTTTCTTCTATATTGTCAATTTCTTTTTTTATGTTGTGATGCAATAAAGAATATTGTATTGTATTGTTTTTCTCACCGTAAGAGCGTCGGATAAACGTTCATACCAGTATTAAATCGATATTCGTATAGATATTGGTAAGTGGCAGGATTCGAACCACGGCCTTCCGGACAGGAGGTAGTGGCCCTAACCGTTCTGCCACCGACGCTCTATATGTTATTTAAGATTAAGAAATCCTTACTTAATATTATAAATGTGAAAATGTGTTTGTTTGTTTGTTACCTATTCACACTTTAACACCTCTACCAATCTTGACGAAATTTGGCATGCAGGTAGCCTGTTTCACTGGGAATGAAATAGTCTACTTTTCTGTGGAAGTTATCATAGCCATAGCAGTTCCTGAGGAAACTAAACAAGAGTCTTTGTTCGTTGAGTTATTTAAAATCGTAACGAAAAAATGGGTTGGTGTGATTTTTAGCACAGAGATGAGGTGGAAAATGATATAATTTACTAATAAGTATATCCTGACATAGTTCCCAAGGAATCAGGGGACAACGGTTTTCTACGCTCGCGCACGTCGGTGGCGTCGCAACGGAGCAACGGATTAAAGTGATTTTTTGTATAGAATTTGTTGAGGGGGTGGGAAGTGGCAAAGACTGCTAATCCGAATAGATCGATACAGTTCCTGAGGTACCTGGAGAAAACTCATGTCCACGCTTGCGAGCTGATTGCTCGCGCACCACTCACCCTTAAAAAGAGTCATAAAAGCTATGTCCACGCGGGCGAAGCTGCGGGCAAAAGCTAGTATTTAAATAAAAGTTCTGAGTTCGGCCCTGGATGACTGAGGAAATTCCGATGCCTACGTCATAATACTTGACATGGCGATGGCGCATGCATCAGCCAATAGCAGACGAGTTTGTTCGCGGGTTCACATAGCGCGCTATGATTGGCAGAGATGTTTTCGCGCCATGCAAAAATTAGATTTCTGCGCAGGTACCTACGTCGGTGTAACTTATAAAAGTGGTAGTACTGTACCCATCCAAACACTCATCACTCATCACTCGCTCCTCAGTGATCAGTGCACTCACAGTCAGTCTGTTGTTGCGGGTGAAGATACACTTTGTGACGGCACTTATATTATGGTTTAAATTTTTTATACTAAATTAGTAGTTGTGTAAGAACTTAGGTAGTACCTACGTAATCATTGTTTCGCTGTAAAATGGCGGAAGCTTTGATTGCTCTTATTTTAGTGCTGTTTGTAACGAATAGCCTGGGTAAGTTATTTTTTCCACAAAAATGTATTAATTAGATAATTTAATGTTTTTATTCTTATAAGTTACATCATTACAGCTCATATACGTCCCCACCGAGGGGCTCGAGCCTACCCTGAATCAGGGCGATTAGGCCTTAGTCGAACACGCGGGCCCAGTGCGGGTAGGTCGACTTCACACACAACCTTCGAGTTTCTTCGCAGGCGTGTGCAGGATTCCTCACGATGTTTTCCTTCACCGTGAAAGCAATCGGAAAGTATGTAAGTATGTTTTTGAAAAACTCATTGGTACATTGGCCGTCCAGATTTGAACCCGGTACATCATAGTTATTTTTTCCACAAAAATGTATTATTTAGATAATTTTTATTCTTATAAGTTACATCATAGGTAGGTATTTACAAAAATGCATTAATGAGATATTTGTCATACAATGGCATGCAAAGCGGGCTTATTAAAAAAAAGTTTTTTATGTTCTTAACATTCCGTCTGTCCGACCGTACATTGGAAAAAACCGGCCAAGTGCGAGTCTGACTCGCGCAAAGTAGGGTTCCGAGAATAAACGTAAATTTTGAAAACAAAATTATGTGTGCAGCTGGTAATAGAACTTCCTGTGTTGCCAGTTTTCTGATCATTATAAGGATTCCATACTAGGTATTAGGAGCCCTATTACTAAGCCTACACTGTCTTCCGTCTGTCCATCCATCAGTCTGTCAGACTTAAAGCAGGCTGTGGTTTTGAACTGTAATAGGTAGCCGGCTTCAATTTTCACAGAATATATTACTATGGGGAATTTACTACTGGTACATACACATTTACAAGGAAAGTTCTTCTATTTTTTGCAAGCTTTTATTAAGTTTTACCTGTCCCGGTGTCCGTAATGAAATCTTGCAAGTAAAAATTGACCCACTTCCCGGTTTTCGATTGAGCTGAAATTTTGCGTGCATACATTTATGTACCGCTTGACAATGCAATATTAAAAGCTTACTTATACCTAAAAGGTTTAAGGTTTAGGAAATTATTTTGTCCTGTTTTTGCTCTACCATAAAACATGTAACCATAAACAAGCATGAAACTAAGTGTGGATTTAAATAGCATTAATCCTAAAGTAAAGCAACAAATAATAAAAACTAGCTAAAGCTAAATGAAAAAAAAAACAAGAAAAGCTCACGTTGATGTCTTTTGATTAAAACGAAGAGGTGTTATTGTTATTTTGTTATTGTTGTGTGGAGAGGTGTCATGTGGTGGTGCGGAACCCTCGCCGGGATCTTTTTAAATTATTTTCTTGAATTTGATGTGTTTTAGGGTTCCGTACTTTGAAAGGAAAAAACGAAGCACTTATAGGATCACTCGTGTGTCCGTCCGTTTTTCACAGCCGATTTGCTCAGAAACTACTAAACCGATTGAGTTGAAATTTGGTAAACAAATGTTAGTCGGTGACGAAAAGACGGATAAGTAACGTACGTACAAGTAAATTTTAAACATGGGGGCCACTTTTGGGGGGTAAAAAAAACTATTTGCAAACTATATTGTGACACATATCAAATGAAAGGGCATGTTACGAAAATGTATTTTTTTTTTTAATTTTAAGATAAAAAGTTTTGACGTTATAGAAAATAGGCGAAATTGGACTATTCCCCCCGCATGATAATGTAAATGTATAGATTACAGGAAAATCTGTGAAAAAATATAAAGTCCTTCCGTTCTTACAGAAAAAAAAAATGTGTGTGTCAGCTCCGACGCACGACTGGAGTTTACTCGCGCTTGAAAAAAAACTATAACTCACTTCATTTCTACTATTGAACACGACCTTTTTGGTATCGAAACTTTTTCGTAACGCTGTCATTCATCGATAGATTTTACTCCTCACATTTTTCTCATACCGGACCCCTTATATATATGCAAATCGATTCTTAAGGAGTAAACTCCAAAAATGAAATTTCTAAAGTCCGATTGTTTAGAAACTAGCGACACGTAGTGGGATCTAGTAGTATCTTCTACATAGTTATTTCACGCAGTAATACGACAACAACATTTAATTCCCTTTTAACTTAAAAAGCTGGCGCTCTATAAGAAAATTAGATTTTGGTACGGAACCCTTAGAGCGCGAGTTTGACTCGCACTTGGCCGGCTTTTAAGTAAGTACCTACCCACTTTAGTACCTATTTTAATTTTAACATTCTTTTGTTTTTGCTAAATAATAAGTTTATCATTTAATTTACTTGCGCAGGTCATAGTTCATCCTGGTTAGAATAGACTTGAGTGAAACAACATAAACAACACGTTGGACTTGTCAAATCAAAACTGTCTATGATACGATATCTTATAAGTGGCCAGTACTTATAATCTGAATATGAAGTACCTAATAGAAGGAGGTTGTATAGTATTATGTCCAAAGATAGAAAGTGGGACCACGAGCCATGCAATATACACATGACTGGTGGTCCCACTAAAGGCACTTGTCCCACCGGCAACGATGAGCGATAAACGAGTAGAACGATAAACTACAAACGAGTGGGCGAGCGGCGAGAAGCGAGTGTTAGCTCCAATAGTTTTGTCGCTCAGCTGTAGGCGAGTGTTCGCGTGCGACGGGCTATTACTCGCACTGAAATAAACGCTGTATAAAATCACCGCTGATTGGTCTCGCAGGTCCAAGCGAGCATCGCCGAGCGAGTACCGCTGAGCTAGTTTTATCTTATCGCTGTTATCTGGGCGACAAACTAGTAGAGCGAGTGCTCTCGCCGGCAGTGTGAACAGCCAACGATGAACTATTAATATATGTGTCTCTTTTACTAACACAGGATCCTTTATCTTTTGTTCGTTTCTTGGGCGAGAAAATCGCCGATAGCTAATCGCTTCCTCGCTCTTGGTGGGACAAGTGCCAAACGGTGGGACAACGAGTCATGATATTTTATAACAGTGGGACCAAATTGGTGGGACCTAGAGTCAGGAACCAGATAATTTTAAAGCGAAACGCGCGATAATTTTAGAATATCAAGTCATGGCATGTCATCAAAATGTTCGTTAAGGCATTCGGGGATTACTCGACTCTTAGGCACAAAGTAGATACCCACTTTATTGTCGTATTTTTTTTATTGCGAATACACACAAAGATAGTGTTTAAGACTGAAGGTCACCCAAAGGGCAATGTAGCAAGCTACGTTCGGAGTTTCTCTGCGTGATCGAATCAGAAACGAGGAGATCCATAGGAGAACCAAAGTAATCGACATAGCTCTCAGAATTGCTAAACTTAAGTGGCAGTGGGCGGGGGGCACTTAGATCGTGGAACAGATGGCCGTTTGGGTAATAAAGTTCTCTAGTGGCGACCACGCACCGGAAAAAATATCATAGGCAGGCCTTCCACTCGGAGGATCATCGGTCTGGTGAAGGTCGCGGGAAGTGGCCAGCAGTGGACTTCCTTCGACTGATTTGATGATAAGACCGAATAATGTTTGTGACGTGTTTTTTTTAAATGTGACAATGTGTAATTAGGGTGACAAAAATTACGAGTTATGGGTTTCATGGGTTCCTTATACAAGATATATCAAAATTGGTGTTCTTCTTTCTTCTCTTTGCCACTTCCCACATTAGGTGGGGTCTCCTCTCCTTATCATTCTGCGCCAAGCCACTACTATTTTATATTCGACAGTATTCCGAAGTCAAAGAGAAACCTTAAAGTTTCGCCATGTCTGTCTGTCTGTCCGCTGCTTAGCTCAGAGACTATTAGTACTAGAAAGCTAACGATAATTTTTGTTAGTCAAGTTTGTATGCTGATTAGGCCCCCCACCACTTTTCTTGACTGTTGATCTCTTGGAAAATATTTTTTGAAAAATCTTAAAACTTTTAGGCACAAGCTTTTATTTGATAATAATTTTATATATTTCGTGTTGTTCTCAGCAAATCCTTTCATTTGATACCCATATCACTTGGTTGCATAAAAAAACAACTGGTCCGCTATCTTTGGGAGAACGCCATATTGGATTTAGAATGACGTCAATTACTACGTATTACCATCCAGATTAAACGTGTATGCAAAATTTTAGCTCAATCGGAAACCAGGAAGTTTAGAAACATGATAAGTGTAGATTCAGCTTCCAAGATTTGACCCAAACTAACTAACACGGCAAGTTAAATAAAAGCTTGTCATTAAATTATTTTCGAAAAACGAAGAAGCTTTAACCGGAAACGAAAGAGTTTGTACGCTCAAAGTCAAATACTCAAATGAATACAAATAAATGGCTCCAAATAATAAAAAAAGTGAAAACAGTAAAGTCTAGATTTTTTGAAAATGGTAAAATATGTAAACAAAACATTTTATCATTCATAAATAAACATACATACATTACTAGTTAATTAAATGCTTTTAGAAATGTTCAGTATGATAATTAGTTACCCTAGTTGACGGGTCCATCACCAATTTCGTTAATCCCTATTTAGGTCTGAAACACAGTGTGATAAGTATCATCTTCATCTTGGTCAATAACGTCCATGCTGGACAAAACCCTCCTTCAAGGATTTCCACTTTGAACGGTTTTGCTCTACCTGAAGGACCTTCACCAATTTCGTTACTCCCTGTTTAGGTCTACACAGTGTGATAAGTATCATCATCATCTCGGCCAATAACATCCACTGCTGGACAACGGCCTCCTTCAAGGATTTCCACTTTGAACGGTTCTGCTCTGCCTGAAGGACCTTCACCAATTTCGTTACTCCCTGTTTAGCTCTGAAACACAGTGTGATAAGTATCATCATCATCTCGGCCAATAACTTCCAATGCTGCACAAAGGCCTCCTTCAAGGATTTCCACTTTGAACGGTTCTGCTCTGCCTGAAGGACCTTCACCAATTTCGTTACTCCCTGTATAGCTCTGAAACACAGTGTGATAAGTATCATCTTCATCTCGGCCAATAACTTCCAATGCTGCACAAAGGCCTCCTTCAAGGATTTCCACTTTGAATGGTTCTGCTCTGCCTGAAGGACTTTCACCAATTTCGTTACTCCCTGTTTAGGTCTACACAGTTTGATAAGTATCATCACCATCTCGGCCAATCACGTCCACTGCTGGACAAAGGCCTCCTACATAGATTTCCACTTTGAACGGTTCTGCTCTGTCTGCATCCTGCGTCTTCCTGACAGAGTGAGAGGCCTGCCTAGCTACGTCTTGCGATATCCGAACTTTACTGCCTTAACATCCTGCTGTTCTACGAGATATGTGCCTCACCCATTGTCACTTAAGTTTAGCGATTTAAGAGGGATTGTATCTTACCTAATTCTGATAGTGTAATTCGGGCCAAGCTCGTGCGTGTGTTAACGGGATAAACATACTGAATTGACACATGTATGAATTTCATTTTCAGGTATAACCACGTGCAGCATCAACCGACAAATTCACGATGTGAAAGGCAATATTTCGCTAAACCTGGGCGCAGGGGGTCAAGATAAAATGGAGGTGATACTGCACGGACAAGTGACCCTGGAACGGCTGGATAAGTTCACCCAACTACAAGTCATGAAGTTGTCGATGACTGATTACAAAGAGGTAAGTCTTCTGATGACTCTGTGTGGGTTGAATTGTATTGTTTTTTTTTATTCACAATTGGTAAGCCCTAAAGATTGAATTGATTTAAAGGTAATGTAAACTGCTCTAACCTAAGATCCTACTAACTGGATCTATGTTTATCGTCAGCTCATGTACGTCCCCAGCGAGGGGCTCGAGCCTACCCTGAGAGTTAGGGCGATTCGGTCCTTAGTCGACCATGCGGGCCCAGTGCGGGTTGGTTAACTTAACACACAACCTGCGAGTTTCTTATTTATTTATTAGTTATTCGGAAGATTTACAGCTTAATAATATATACAGGGTGGGAAGGAGTATACCAACAGATTTTAACCATGGATTCCTGGTGGTATTATGAGTAAATAATGTTATATCAACATGGGTTTAAAACTGCTTTATTAACTTACTTAATTTCTGGAACAAAAAAATCACTTAATAACGAGAGTAATCCCTTCTAAACGAAACCTTATTCTACATAGTGACGTCAGATGACACTTGATTATTTAGAGCTCAAGATAACAAACGTCAGATAAACATTTGATATTATTAGGGCGTGTTACCCTTGAGATTTTTTGAACTTGTGAATTATTTAAAAAATTAATATCTCGAAAACTAGGCTTTACTGGCCCATGTTTATATTACTTTTTTGTCTAAATAGGCATTAGAATCTTTGGTTATAATTTGTCGGTATGCTCCTTCCCACCCTATAACAAAATTAAATTTAAAAAGATGCTATTCTTCGCAGGTTTCCTTTTTCGGTTTATCGTTTAATGAATATTTTTTAATAATTTAAGGAATTAATTAAATTTTAAAAATCCGTCTTCATAAAAACTTAAACTTTCTTTTTCTGGGAAGTCGGGTAAAAATGTATCCTATGTCACTCACGGGATTAAGACTAATATAATGACACCTTGCACTCCAAAATCCATCAAGCCGTTTAGTCTATAGATCGTGCCAAAGAAATAAATAACCTCTTTTTTGGCCAGTCGAGTAAAAATGTATCCTTTGTCACTCACGAGATCATGTGGAATCTAACGACGCTTTGCACTCCAAAATCCATTAAGCCGTTTAGTGTACGTACACAACGTGCCAAGGAATAGTTATTTATGATACAAGGGTTGTAAAAAGGTCATTAACAAACGAGTGACATTTATGAGGCCGAGCCGCAGGCGAGGGTTTACCATCGTCAAGACTTCAAGAGTTTGTTATTTCGTTTTACACCCATGTATCATACCAAGTTTTTCAATACAGTTGTGAGAAAATAGATAAAATAAAAAACGACCGTGACAGAAAAACAAAATACATGGGTAGGTACATACCTATCAAGGTTTCAGTAACCAAAGTTAATTTTACGCGAGTTGTGGCTTATTTTAAATGTCCAGGGAGTAATCTCACTTTGTTTCTTCTTATGCATACACATAAGTATATTCTCTATTACATATATATTAACTATTCTTAATTTTATTAGTTTTCACAACTAAAACATCTCAATTCAGATTTATGAAAATTGCGCCATATTTTAGCTAGAACACGTACAAATGCGTAAGTTTTTTCTTAATATCATAAATAGACTACAATACGGCTTGGGATATTTAATCTCTTTGGTAAAGATGACCTATTCCTTGGTGTAACCAGTTCCACTTCATTAATATTTTTGTTTTTTTCTTTACAAAAATATAACCCAAAGAGAATCTAAACAGCTTGCGTTATGTACTAACGTCGGAAGAACTACATATCTCTTTTAAAATTCTCCTTTCAAAAGTCTTAAAGAAGATTCTGTATCTTTGGTTCTTATTTTTTTTTTTTGCTAGAAATGTCTTGTTCCTCCGAGCTAGAAATAAAAAAAAAAGTGGTAAAGTAAAAAGCGTCGGTGGCTCAACCGGTAACTACTCGGTCCTCCTAACCAGAGGTTCCGGGTTTGAATCCGGACGGCCAATGTACCAATGAGTTTTATGAAACTTACGTACATATAATCACCGATGGCTTTAACGGTGAAGGAAAACATCGTGAGGAAACCTGCACATACCTGCGAACAAACTCGAAGGTTGTGTGTGAAGTCGACCAACCCGCACTGGGCCCGCGTGGTCGACTAAGGCCCGATCGCCCTAATTTAGGGTAGGCTCGAGCCCCTCGGTGGGGTCGTATATGAGCTGATATATGATGGTAAAGTAAAAGCACGTGTAGGGTAAAATCAATTTTGCGCACACTTGACTGGCATATAAACCCCTTTTCGAGCAACTGTATTGAAAATAAATAAATACTTCTCTTGGCGTGTGGCACATTTACTCGTACTATCCAAGGGACAGACAGCGGTTGCCTGGTGTTGCACTTAGCATCACCCGCGGTCACGTGTAGAGAATTTAGATTTACACCTACGGACGTGTGCAAAGCGACCTCCATACACATCTGGAACCAGATGTGCAGGTTTCTTCACGATATTTTCCTTTACCGTTAAAGCAATCGGTAAGTAAGTATACATACGTAAGTTTCGAAAAAATGGTACATACATAACCCTCCTTCTTTCGCAGTCGGGTAATAAAATTTTCTTTTGTTTAGACTATGTGTTTTTTTACAGAATGTACATCCGAATCCCAATGGTATAAAAAAACCTATCATGATTGTTGTACAAGACAGTGGTGATTACAGCCTCCAATCAGAACCTGGTGACAGTGTATCGTCGATTGCCATAAAACAGTACATCATCAGTTTGCTGCCTCGCCAAGCTATAACGAAAGTAAGTTTCTCTGATTTATGTTATTTTCGTATTTCATCATCATTATCATCATCATATCAGCCGAAAGACGTCTAGTGCTGGACAAAGGCCTCCCCCAAGGATTTCCACGTCGACCGGTCCTGCGCTGCCCGCATCCAGCTACTTCCCGCGATCCTCACTAGGTCGTCGGTCGGAGGCCTGCTTACGCTACGTCTTTCGTTGCGCGGTCGCCATTTGAGAACTTTACTGCCCCAACGGTCATCTGTTCTACGAGCTATGTGTCCTTCCCACTGTCACTTAAATTTCAGCGATTCTGTGAGATACGTCGGTTATTTTTGGTTATCCTACGGATCTCCTTATTTCTAATTCGATCGCCTATGGAAACTCGTATTTAATTATAATTAAATCATCACAAGACTTCGTGAAAAAATAAAACGTATAAAAACTTTAACACGACTACGGAAAATACATATTAACTGAAAAGTATGAAAACAAGAGTTCCGCCCGCCTGAAATTATAGCCCTTAGTTTTCTTTTTATCTTGTGTAATTGTCGTATTACTTAAATACCTTTTAAACTTTCCCTGCCAAGCTTGCGGGCGGGCTAGTATGCCGTTCGCGCATCGGGTTGCTAAGCCACCAAAAGCGGTGCCTCACCAAAAGGTATATCTCTTGATTGTAGCGCGCGTACACTGAGTCATCTGATAATACTGCTTGTGAGAGCATGTCTTTTTGTACAAACCTTTCTTCTGATACCAAACATATAATTATAACGTGGAATGTAGCACGAATGCAAAGACAACCACATTTGTCAAAATCGGTTAAGTGGTTTAGGAAATACGAGGGAACAAATGAAAATAGATACGCAGATTATAAAAAAGATATAACCCTCCTTTTTTGTAATTGCGTAAAATAAACTTCAATATTGTAGCGTTTCTAGTAGAGAAAATGCACTTATTTATATTTATAATGCACATGATGAACTCACGGCTACTTGCGGTGGTAGTTGGTTGGCAAAGCCCAACTCTCATGCGTGCACCTCGCATTTTATTTAGGAAGTCACAAATATCTTTTTTAAATTGCAGGCTGCCGATAGTCCTAATTTAAGGATAAAAGCAACTCAAGATCTTCTAAAACGAGGTGAGAAGGAAGTGGTTTTAAAAGATAATTATAAAGATCTAATAGTTGTGCTTGGTAATACTGGATCAGGAAAAAGCACATTTACTCAATGGTTAGCAGGAGACAGCAGTCGCCTTGAGGCAAAAGAAGTAGTCGAAGGAGAATATATTATAGAAGATAATCTTAACAGGATTGGTAACTCTACGATAAATTCCAAGACAATCTTCCCTGAACTCATTATAGATAAAGACCACAATGAAGCTTACTATGATTTTCCGGGATTCAGTGATACCAGAGATTCTAGCTTTGATATTGCAACAAGCTATTTTATGAAAACGATTTTAGACCACGCTAAAGCCATAAAAATGTTATTTGTTGTTAGTTATCCTTCAGTAAGAAAAGGAGTTGATAGGCAAGATTTTATAAAACTTTTGAGACACGTATCAGAACTCATAAAGAATATGAACAAATTTTATGGCAGTCTTGCTTTAGTTGTTTCAAAAGTCGACAATCAAATAGTAATGAGGCAAGGTATCCCCACTTTAATCGATGATACCAAAATTATTGCAGGAATCGCAAAATTTCTAGAAGAGGCTAAAAACGATTTAGAGCACAGGTTTTTAACATCTAATCCATCAAGTAAAGATAGAACGTTTTACAATAGTTCAATCAGATTTATAGATGCTATACTAGAACAAAAAGAAAATAAATACATAAAAATAGGTCTTTTTCGCAGACCTTCAGAACAAGGCTCATTAGATAAAATGCCAATCTTACAAGAAGAAAAAGAAAAGTTATCAAATATGATACACAAGACGCTTAAATACACGGAAAAGACGCCAGATGATTTTGGTCGTACAGTGTCAGACAGATCTAAAAATGATATCAATGATTTGATACAAGAAATTGATAAAAATATTTTGTTTAGCACTTGTTTAATTGCGGAAAAATTACAGACGTACTTTGAAGATTTACAGATGCAAATGAGTACACAAATAAATATTACTAATACAAATGACATAGCAATGGCCGACAGACAACTAAAACAGATTCTTAATTCATTTGAAAATTTCACAAACAGTTTAAATAACGTAGAAGAATTAACAAGTGGGATCAAGAATTTAAAAAATGATGAAGATATATCTCAACTAATCTATAAAAGGGTTACAAGTATAGACCTACCTTCTCTTGACGAATATACAAAAGAAATCTTAAATCAGGGAAGATATTTAAAGTTCTTACAGAGTATTTCAGATACAAAATCTTATTCTCGCCTAAGTCCATTGGCATGGGCTTCATCGTTTCAAAACATATTGACAGAACAGTCCGTTACATTTAGTCGCACACAAAACGACATAAACAACATCGAAAAGGAAATTTCAAAAAGAGTTTATTATGAAGTAACAAAAATAGGAAAGGACTTTGTAGACTCATTTTCTAAGGAGGAAGAAATCTTCATAGACTTACAAGAAGTTCTGGACAAACTTAAATTTTACAATAAAAAAATGACTTATGTGGTTAATAAAGATAACACAGCTGATTATATTGATTACATAATAAAAATAACCTCTGCCTTAAAAATTAATACTTCAGATGGCGTTAAAACATACTTGTCTAGAGACAGTAGATATTTTAAGCAGTTAAAAAGCGTCGTAAATGAAGTTATTGAATTTTTACATAACAGTCAAATTTGGTATAATTTTTTAAACCATCTTCAAGAAAAACTATTGACCTATGCAATACAAAAAGAAAGCATTAAATATAACGAACTGATTAAAAAAAATATTAAACTAAACGATGACAAGAAAGTTTCAGAAATTGGATTTGATGTTGTTCTCCAAGAAATATTCGACCAAGATTATAAGCCAATTTATGATACATTAAAAAATATAACTTTAAACAAAAACAAAATAAGGAATTTCCTAGAAGTTGTCAGTGTAACATTAAAACGTCCTGAACAATCTTGTAATGGAGAAAAAATGATCATAGAGGGTATAGTTATCAAAACATCTGATATCTTGCAAATGGTTTGCCCAAGTGAAGTAAATTCGATCGAAATTTTAGCTGTAAGTAAAGTTATCATTGACGCCGATTTAAAAGAAGAAAATAAAGATCTTACCATCATAGCACCAACGTGGGAAATTCTAGGAAAAAAAGATATTTATTTACTTGGTAAGAGGGGGTCAGCACACAAGGAACCGAAAGCAAAAAATGGGCAGTTTTCAAGTGATAATGGAAAAAATGGCGAACCAGGTTTACCAGGACATCGAGGTGGAAATTTCCTGGGGATAGGAAAAACGTTTATAAATAGTAAACAATTAGCTGTATATTCAATTGGTGGAGCAGGAGGACCGGGGCAAAATGGTGGTGATGGCGCTCGAGGTGCAAATGGAGACAATCCCCACATTGGTGATCCTGAAAAATATTTAAAATCTATTGGCTGGTATAACAATGGAACCAAGTATACCTGTTATTGGTTATGTTTATACGTTGAATACGACAAATATACACTTGGTGGCTGTACTAATGGTGGTAAACCAGGTTTGGGAGGAGCTGGTGGGCTTGGTGGAAATCCTGGGAAAATTCACATCATATCTATAAACGATGACCGCTTTAATATTACGGCAGTAACTCGTTCAGGAAAGAAAGGAGTTGCAGGTTCGCCAGGTCGAGAAGGCAGAGCTGGACGACCCGGAAAATATCTTGAATTTAATTGGGCTTTAATAAGATTCAGTGGTCAAACAGATTACACAGTTAAAAATTCTACATACTGCGACGATGGAGAAGAAATTTCTCATTCTTATATCGTAAACTACGATAATCAAATATTACCAAGCTCCGATAGTAATTTTGATGAGGTTAACACAGTCCACGAGTATAAAGATTTCTTGCATAGAATTTATAACAATACCGTAACAGCTAGTGAAATAAAATATTTTCTTGAAGAGCTTGAGAATACACCTGGTATCCCTGATGGTACTGTTCCTGATACTTCAGAAAGTGATGAAGCTATAACATATGATTAAGCATCAGAGAATACTGAAAGTGACATTAAAAGCTCTAAAACTATAAACTCGAATTCTGTTATATCAAGTAATGCAATAACAGCACCTTCAAATAAATATAACTCAATAAAAAATGATAATTTGGATAACAAAATAGAATAATATATTTACAGAATGTTTCAATTTTAATTAATTGGTATATTTTATAGAAAAAAAGTTTTTAGATAATAATAATAAGTAATAATATTAATATTTTATTTAATTATTATGTTTACATTAAATAAATATGTATGATGCTAATCAGTTTTCTTATTGTCTTTCTTTTTCTTTGTAATAGAATTATAATCATTAACTAATTATAACTAGGTAGTACCCAAAAAATAACTAACTAACAAATAAGAAGCCTTAATCTACACTCACTCACAAAAAAATTTTTCCTACCTAATTTTTCTCACTACCTTTTTATACAGTAAAATGTACAGCCACGCTGTGCCTACTTTATTGCGAAACCTGCACCGTCTGTCGTAGTCAACCTTACACAAATGAAAAATCACTGTCTAAGAATCCATACAGTCGTCCAACGCCTTTGATAATTGCGTCATCGCTGACATTACGAGTCACTGATCGATCACAGTACCAAGGGTTGTCACAATACTTGACAATAAAATGAAAGAATGCCATCACGTAGAAAAATGACTTCAATAGTTTAAAATCGATATTTGAAGGTCACTTAGTTCTCTGATCAAGAATCCGTTGTCAGAATCACAAAATAGCGTCCATTTTGATTTTTTATTTACTTAACCGATTGCTTCCAAAATTGATATCTGAAGCCCCCTGAGGTCACTAATCACGAATACGTTGTCAAAATTGAAAAAAGTGGCCGCCACTTTAACTTTTTAGTAACTGGACTGATTGATTCCAAAACCGATATCTGGGTGTTCCTGAGGTCCCTTATCACGAATCCGTTGCCAGAATTTAAAAAAGTGGCTGCCATTTTGATTTTTTTATTTAATGTAGCGATTGCTTCCAAAATCGATATCTAGGGGACCCTGAGGCCCCTTATCACGAATCCGTTGTCAGGATTGAAAAAAGTGGCCGCTATTGTGAACTTTTTAGTTACTAGACCAATTGCTTTTAAAATCAATAGCTGGATGTTCCTGAGGTCCCTTATCATCAATCTGTTACCAGAATTTAAGAAAGTGGCATCCATTTTGAACTTTTTAGTTACTCTACTGATTGATTCTAAAATCGATATCTGAGGGTCCCTCAAGTCCCTTATCACGAATTCGTTGTCAGAATTGAAAAAAGTGGCCGCCATTTTGAACTTTTTGGAGTTTACTCCTTAAGAATCGATTTGCATATAAGGCGCCCGGTATGAAAAAAATATGAGGAGTAAAATCTAGTGATCGAAAACGTAGTTTGTTATATTCTCTTTGCGCGTTACGTTTCTTACGCGCAACCTATTGTGCGCACCTCTTTCACGTGATACAAAACAGTCAGGATTGGCTGAATCTGACAAAAAGAATATAAGTCACTACGAAATCTAAAATGAAGTCACAACACAGTAATTAAATCAGATCTGTTATTGTTGCAGTCTTACAATTTTTGATCTGATAAGATTTTAAAATTTGTGATTTTTATATAATTTGGTATTCCACTCCATCATGGGTGTCAATTTTGTGAAAGCAGATAGCAGAAACTTGCCCAAAGTGGACGCAATCATGTTCTTTAAAAATAACCCCGATTTTTATTCTGCAGAGCTGAGAAATGTAAAAACAGCAATGTAAGTACTATAAAATAATATAACACTACCTACGGAAGTAACCTTAATTCTGCTAAGGCGAAATAATAGTCTTTCTTTCAGTAGTAGTTTTTTAGGTTATAAAGAATAAATTTTGTTTACAGTAAGTAATTAGTTTGCATTTTCAGGGCTGCACGAGAATCTTATGGTGACGATGCTATTGGGTACGTGCAACTACGTCGTGGATCAGGATTTTGCACACTCAATTGCAAGATCTGCCCCAAGCACAAAGTGAGGGCTAGTTCATACAAATTCACTATGGTGATAGACGAGACTAAAGGTGAAATCGTCAGTTGCCAGTGCTTGGACTGTGCAGCTTTAGCTGGTGGTTGTAAGCATGCAGTGGCATTTTTGATGTGGACCCATCGTCGCAGTGAAGAACCTTTCTTGCGTGAATGTTACTGGAAAAAACCCGTCCTCTCGAGAGTAGGGACTACTATGAAATACGGCACTGTATAACAAATTTGAAAAAAAAAACAGCTCCACATCATGAAACTAGCACAGACCTTTTCCACGGGTTTCTTCAAGAACCAAAAAAAAGAAGAAAATTATGAATTGTGAACTTTCAAAGTATCAGAACGACTTTAAACACAGTGATGTTCGACAGTTTTCATTTCCTTATTCAAGTGAGTGATGATATAAAGAAAGATGTCAACAAATTACTAGAAACATTACAAGAGAAACTTAACAAAAATGCTCTTGATTTAATTGAAGAGTCAACACAAAACCAATGTTAGAGCCCTTTATGGTATGACCTAAGATATGCTCGTATAACCGCATCTAAAGCATATGAGGTTAGTCGCTGCCAAACGCCAAATGGATCATAAGTAGCTGCGACCATGGGAGCTAAAACACCTGACACATCAGCTATGAAAAGAGGCCGGAAATTGGAATGATTAGTTATAAAAACTGTGCAGAGTAAACTTAAAACTAAAGTCAAGCCCTGTTTTGTGCCTGTTTAGACAATCGTACTTAAGTAGTAAACTCCAGTCGTGCGTCGGAGCTGACACACACACTTTTTTTAATAAATGTAGCGATTGCTTTTAAAATCGATATGTGGGGGTCTCTGAGGCCCCTTATAACGAATCCGTTGTCTGAATTGAAGAAAATGCCGTCATTTTGAACTTTTTAGTAACTGGACCGATTGCATCCAGAATCGCTATCTGGGTGTTCCTGAGGTCCCTTATCACGAATCCGTTGCCAGAATTTAAAAAGTGATCACCGTTTTAAACTTTTTAGTAACTGGACTGATTGATTTCAAAATCGATATCTGAGGTCCCTGAAGTCCCTTATCATGAATCAGTTGTCAGAATTGAAAAAAGTGGCCGCCATTTTGAACTTATTATTTAATGTAGCGATTTCTTCCAAAATCGATATTTGGGGGCCTCTGAGGCCCCTTATCACGAATCCGTTGTCAGGTTCAGATATCACCCTCAGATGTCAATTTTGGAAAAAAACGGTCCAGTAACAAAAGGTTCAAAATGGCGGCCACTTTTTTAAATTCTGACAACGTATTCGTTATAAAGGACCTCAGGGACTGGAGTTTACTACTTAAGGACGATTGTCTAAACAGGCACAAAACAGGGCTTGACTTAGGTTTTTAGTTTACTCTGCACAGTTTTTATTACTGATGATTCCAATTTCTGGCCTCTTTTCATAGCTGATGTGTCATGTGTTTTAGCGTCCATGATCGCAACTACTAATGATCCATCTGGTGTTTGGCAGCAATCCTAGATTATTTATTTATTTATTTATTAATTAATTTATTGGTTTCGAGTTGACTTTTCAATTAAATCAAGAGCATTTTTTTAAGTTTCTTTTGTAGTGTTTCTAGTAATTTGTTGACATCATTCTTTATATCATCATAAGCTTGAATAAGGAAATGATGAAGTGAAAACTGTCAAACATCACTGTGTTTAAAGTCGTTCTGACTCTTTAACAGTTCACAATTCATAATTTTCTTATTTTTTGCTTCTTGAAAAAACCCGTTGAAAAGGTCTGTGCTGGTTTCATGATGTGGAGCTGTTTTTTTGCAAATTTGATCTACAGTGACGTATTTCATAGTAGTCCCTACTCTCGAGAGGATGAATTTTTTCCAGTAACATTCAACCTCGGTGCAGGAAGGTTCTTCACTGCGACGATGGGTCCACATTAAAAATGCCACTGCATGCTTACAACTACCAGTTGAAGCTGCACAGTCCAAGCACTGGCAACTGACGATTTCACCTTTAGTCTCGCTATCACCATAGTGACTTTGTATGAACTAGCCCTCACTTTGTGCTTGGGACAGATCTTGCAATTGAGTGTGCAAAGTCCTGATCCACGAAGTAGTTGCACGTACCCAATAGCATCGTCACCATAAGATTCTCGTGCAGCCCTGAAAATGCAAAGTAATTACGTACTGTAAACATAATTTATTCATTATTAACTAAAAAAACTACTGAAATAAAGACTTTTATTTCGCCTTCGCAGGATTAAGGTTACTTACGTAGGTAGTTTTATATTATTTTATAGTACTTACATTGCTGTTTTTTAAATTCTCAGCTCTGCAGAATAAAAATCGGGGTTATTTTTTAAGAACATTCCAACTATGATTGCGTCCACTTTGGCAACTTTCTGCTATCTGCTTTCACAAAATTGACATCCATAATGGAGTGGAAACCCAAATTATACGATGGAGATTGTAAAATATCACGATTATATTTTAAAATCTTATTAAAAATCAGATCAAAAATCGTAAGACTGCAACAATGATAGATCTGATTACTGTGTTGCAATTTTTTGTTGTTTGTTTTAGTCTCTTAACGTCTCACGGATACAAAAGCCCTTCCGAGACAGTTCCTATTTAAATAATTTATTTTCGTTTTTTGATTTGTAATGCTAGTTCCGTTGCATTACAAATCTTCTCTGAAGATCTTGACAGCATTTGCAGCAGCTACATTCTGAGGTGGAACACCCAGTTGCTGTTGGGCGTCTATAAAACTGCACCCAGAGCAAGTTAGGTTCTCACGTCCTCCTTCGTTTTATTTTCTTGTTCTCTACATTGCTCACTTGCACTAGACGATTTTCTCCAAAATGCACCACTTCTTGAACAAAATCCCAGCAGAAAACAATGAAAAACCAACAAAATAAAACTACGAATGCGTCCACCACAAATCCCGCCAAAAAACTCCAGTATTGTGAGTTGTGACCAGGGTTGCCAGGCGAGTGCAAGTGAATTACCGTACCGGTATTTGAAAATTATCGTACGCTCTATTTTGCAAAACAAAAAACAAAGTTAGTCACTTGAAAGTACGGTAATCCAAGTAATTTGTAACTTTTTCAAATATTTTTTTTAATTATCGTACTTTGACGTACGGTAATAGATATTGTATCGTACATCGTTTTGGTATCGAAATTATCGTACACGTACGATAATTATCGTACGTCTGGCAACGCTGAGTGAAAGGTGCGCACAAGAGGTTGCGCGCAAAAAACGTGACGCGATCACTAGATTTTACTCCTCATATATTTTTTATACCGGGCGCTTTATATGAGAATCGATTCTTAAGGAGTAAACTCCAAAAAGTTCAAAATGGCGGCCACTTTTTTCAAAAACGGATTATAGTAAGTATGTCATATTCGCAAAAAAAAAACACCCCAATAATACCTATAAAATTATCCATATCAGGATCTTCAAGGCGAGAATCACTGGGCATTATTTAAGTTTGCGTGTACCATCGTCGACTACATCGTCACTTACCATCAGGTGAGATGTCGTCTTACTCACACAAATTTTTAATTTTAAAATAGTATCTATAATTAATATACCTTTGTTATTATACTAGCTTTTGCCCGCGGCTTCGCCCGCGTGGACATAGCTTTTATGACTCTTTTTGAGGGTGAGTGGTACGCGAGCCGCAATCGGCTGAAATCCTTACTATATTATAAATGTAAAAATTTGTTTGTTTATTTGTTACCTATTACCACTCCAACAACTCTACCAATCTTGATTGAATTTGGCAAGCAGGTAGCCTGTCTCACTGGGAAGGAAATAGTCTACTTTTTATCTCTTGAAATTAGCATAGCCCGATGCAGTTCCTGAGGGAACTAAAACAATACTCTTTTTTCGTTAATTTGTTTAAAATCGCAACGGAAAAATAAATTGGTGTGATTTTTATCACAGAGATGGTAGATGAGGTAGAAAATGATATAATTTACCATTACGTATATCCTGACATAGTTCCCAAATAAAAAAAAATTCGAGCGAGACCTACAGTACTCGCATATGATGTGTAACATGTGACAAAATACTTTACGGCAAAGATACGGCAGACTAGGCTGTATGATCATAGATACCTTTGCCTTTTCCGCGCTTTTAAAGCCTGAAAAAAGGACGGCAAAGATACGGCAGACTAGGCTGTATGGTCATAGATACCTTTGCCTTTTCCGCGCTTTTAAAGCCTGAAAAAACGCGACTTCCTGTTACACACTTCCGTCCCATGTTACACATTTCCGTCCCATTTCACGAAATCACTCCCACAAATTGCAGGAAAGCGAGAGCAAAGATGTTACACATCAAAAAAAGATCTGGGGAAATTTGTTCTACGCTCACGCATGTCGCTGGTTGAAGTGTAGGAAGTGAGGTACTTGGAGAAAACTCATTCCACGGTTGCGAGCCGGTTGCGGCTCACGCACCACTCACCTTCAAAAAGCGTCGTAAAAGCTATGTCCACGCGAGCGAAGCCGCGGGAAAAAGCTAGTCTAGTAATAAAATTTTCTAAAAATATTAATATGGGTGAAATTCCCGAGTCGTATCAGCTCCAAAGGAGCCTATAACACAATTCTCGTTGCCGCGCTGGATGGCAATAGACAACCTTAGCAGCAGGTAGGAGCCAGAGCGGGCGTCACATCCCCTCTCTCGAAGGCAACGACCAATCTCCATAATGAAGGCAAATGCCTCTGAGGGTTCAGCAGCCGGTTGTCTCACAGACCAGCGGCACAAAGCAGTAATTTTCCCTCAAAACGGACGCGTGAGGTGTGAGGCACAAAAAGTGCTGAGGCACGTGGCATCTCAAAGCAGGCACTCTCCTCTTTGCCATGGCACCTGTTTAAACCGTCCGGCCTTTTGCTATCAGATCGACTAAGGCCCGACGGCTGCATCAAAGATGGAATATTCCATCTGGCCGGAAGAGTGCCCTCCGAGTGAGGTCATTAAGGGCATGGTGACGTGGGAATCTTCACAAACAACGACCGCAACTCAGTGCGTGATGGTCAAGTGCCTCCACCCTGGATTCGCAAATACATTGATGAGGTTTACAGACATTGCAGCCCAGGCGGAGAGCAACTGCCACATGCAAATAGTAGCCGTCAGATGAGTTCCCATATCTATGCCTCTTGGTAAAAGATGCACAACTTGACTTATGCGTTTTTAAATTTTTTTACACAAATAGCATCTTTAAAAAAATACCTATGTGTTATTCTATGAAACATATCGTTACGTGGCACAGTTCCAGAGTTGGAGTTGTGTAAAGTAGCGTATGCTGAAAAATACTTGAAAGAAATTCACTCAAAAGTATGAAATTTTAAATCGATACTGTTATATGTATAGATAAATCTAATTTTTGGGACCTTTTTAGTTTTCCGGGATAAAGTCTACCCAACTATGTAATTATGGTCAAATCACCACATCTCAATGTAAAGGTTTCATATTGGTACGTTGAGCCATTCTAAAGATACAATTTTTTTCCATTCCTGCAGAAACCCTTAATTTTTTATGGGATTTACAATGTCCCAGTTTTAGTACGCGATATTAGGTATCAACGTGTTAAACTTAATTGCAATAGGTCAAGCAACATTTGCCTGGTGAACCATTCTAGAAAAGCATACTTTTGATTTTCCCACAGGAACTCTTAAATTTTCCGGGATAAAAAGTATCCTTTATGTTAAACCGGGCAATAAGGAACCACCACAAAGTTTCATCAAAATCGACCTGGTAGTTTTTGCGTGATGCGCGAACATACAGTCAGACAGACAAAAATTCCAAAAGTTGTTGTTTCGGCCTCTACATTGTTAGTAATGTCCACCACAGTTATTATTTTCTAAAAATATTTCATGTACAGATACGGCCCCGTTACAGTTTTATAAATGTTAAACCCTATTAGGAATGCAAGTAAAATACATACTTCAATAATACAACGTACTTTTATTTTCCTCTTAAACTACCCAAAACTCACTAAATTATCTAGTTCAAGTTCAAGTCATTTATTGTGCAGGAATTTAAGTATTACAGATCAAACATATTTCATAGTAATAAAGTACAGTTAAATTCTACCTGAATCAGGTGTACACAATAAGTATAAATACATTAAGCAATCATAATTTCATACAGTATCATTATCAATAAATAATTATTCAAAAAAAAATAAGCACAAATAACATACAAAAAGAAAAACTTACTAAATAAATAATGTAAATCATACTAAAGTTTCCTATAAACTTAACTAAAAACTCAATGTAGAATTCTAAGAATTACATAAGGTATTCACAATTGAATGAAGCAAATGTTCTAGAAAAATCACCACGTGGCGACCTCATTGAAAACTAATTTACGCACGAAGCTGCCTTACTATAACAGTTTTTGACGTGATAACGTCTTATAATTCGATGGAGCCGGCTGCACGCACGAAAAAATGCGTCGTTACCTCGCTCTGAGGCGTTCCGTGAATGCGTCGTTACCTCGCTCTGAGGCGTTCCGTGAGGCGTTCCGTTTATGAAACCATTCCATCAGTATTTTCTTATGACGTTGTCACGTTCAACTATCGTCAGTAAACCGACTTTACAGACAACCGCATTTTTTTTTTATTAGCACCGCAATTAACAAACAACTCGTAACGGCAACGCTGATTAAATAAATTAACTATCTAGCTATCACGACAAAATTGCAAACAGTACCGTTACAAATTACACAATGCACCTTACTACAAACCCAGTTGAATGAAACCACTATAAAACGAATTAAGATTAACGTTAAGGTTTAGAATAGCTCATGACCGTTTTGTAGTAAGGAGCAGTGAACACATTTTAAGCAGATACTCTAGTACGCGTGGCAAAATGGTAGTACAAGTACTTATCTTTACACTGACACGAAATAACGCAGTTTTTGTATGCCTTTATTCGTTCTCTGATCGACGCAGAATGGTCTCCGATACTAGCTCCTTCGATGAGCTCAGATAAATACTTGACTGTCCAAAAAGAAGGTAATGTTTTTGCCTAAACTTATATTGGCTGGCGTTCCAACTCGTGATTTTGCATCGACCAATCATAACACGAAGCTTGGTAGGTTGATGTCGCCACCGTCGCTAGAGATCAAACAGCAGGCGATGCTGTTTTTGCCGACCGACGCTAGCGCCATCTGCCGTTTCAGGGTAGTAGTGTTGCTTTTACTTACACTATATTATAGATTTATATAATGAATTATTAAACACTTTTTTTACAGTAAATTTTTCAATAATTTTAAATTTATTAAAAAAATCGTAGCAAAATTAATAATTTTAAATATTAATTTTAAATGTAACAAAATGTCAGCGTCGGTGGCTCAACCGGTAACGACTCGGTCCATCTAACCAGAGGTACCGGGTTCAAATCTGGACGGCCAATGTACCAATGAGTTTTTCAAAAAAAAAACTTACGTACATACTTACCGATTGCTTTAAAGGTGAAGGAAAACATCGTGAGGAAACCTGCACATGCCTGCGAAGAAACTCGAAGGTTGTGTGTGAAGTCGACCAACCCGCACTGGGCCCGCGTGGTCGACTAAGGCCTAATCACCCTGATTCACCCGTGGAGCGTAATTCGATTTTTTCCGCTAAAGTGCCTTGAGCGTGTTGAGTCATGGATGACGTCATTCAGACTCGGCTAGGACCTATTTTTTCAAGTTTTTTGTAAATATATAATTAAGTTATATACTATTGTTATATACCGTTGTAAAGATTAATAAATTGCCTAGGTATTAAAAGTAAAATATATTTAGAAATAACTCACCTGATGAAGACATTTTGTGGTTTTCATCATCATTTTCAAAAAAAATCTTGATTTTTGCACTTTTAGTCGCTGAATGCACCCACTTACACAACTTTATTACACATTTTCGCAAAAAATAAAAGTATCATAGCATAATACACTTTCATAAGTGTATATAAACTAAATATTTCACTTTGAATCACAATAGTTTTACTACAAAATTAGGATAAGTTTCCAACGACAAAAAACGGAGTTCATCACTTTGCCGTTTTGCACAGTACTTCGTACTTTTCACAAATTATTTTTGCAAATATTTAAAAAACTAATCACTTCCACATAATGTACATTTTTTTCCGAGTATTTTGATATGAGACTTATATAACAAAACATACTATTTACGTCTGAAATTAATTTTTCATTTGTTTAAAAAAATAAAATTCGCCATTTTGCCGTTACCAAAACTTGGTCTCAGTTTTAACTAATTATTTTGCAATTATTTCAAAAACTAATCATTTTAACATAATCTTCATTCTTTTCCCAGTAATTTGATATGAGATTTATATAACAACACGAACCGTTTACGTCTGAAACTCATTTTCATACTTTACTATTCTCACAATACAAACGTCACGGCAAAACAATATGGCTGACTATGGCCGCCCGGCTTGGAAATAATTTATTTTTGAATGATATTCGAATGGCTGAACGATAAAAAGAGGATAAAACAGGTCACGAAATGATAGAGTTTGTGTATAAAAAGATTCGTTCCTATACGGTCGGTAAGACGGCAACCAATCACATAAGAGTTTATTTGGTCTACCGGTAGTCCAAAACACGCTCCACGGAGACATTTTTTCTGGCCTACCGGTAGTCCAAAACACGCTCAAGGAGTTCAGGGTAGGCTCGAGCTTCTCGGTGGGGACGTATATGAGCTGTAATGATGAAATTCTATAAAATATTTTTTAATAATTTTCAAAAAAGTTGAACCAAAATAAATCAAAAGATAATAATTAGCAGTGCATGAATGATTGATAATAAAAATGCAACGTGACGACCCTCAATGAATGGACCCACCGCACCATACAAACAGTGACAATGGTCTAGTGGGCCCTACCCGCCCCGCAGCCCCCGCACGATTGCGGTGTCTGACGCCCTCCGTTGGATGACTGTATGGATTCTTAGACTGTGTGAATCTAACTGTCATGAGGTGTCTGGGTGTCCCTCGCACTCCAAAATCCATCCAGCCGTTTTTCCTTCTAAGTGTGGCAGTGAAATAAATTACCTCTTTTTTGGTTAGACGGGTAAAAATGTATACCACCAAAAACATTTTCCTGTATAAAAATGTTACTAAGACGAGACCATAAGTATAAGGCTCGCACTGTCAAAAAGTTACCAGATCTCATGTTGATCTAAGCTTCTAATTCTACACGCCCTAATTCTACAATAACTAACTTCACAAACTCTACACCTAAGTTAAAATATGTGGTTTGGCCGTTTCGTTACTACAGGAACTATTGTATACAGAAAAGTAATGAACAGTAAATAAATTTTTCACCTTACGCTTATGTGACGGTAGCTAAACGGCCAAGCCACATACTTGATTATGGTGTAGAGTTTGTGAATTAGGGCTTGTAGAATTAGGGTTTTTTTTTCATATGAAAAAATGCCCAACGCGCCTTAAAAAGTTTTCACTTCAACAAGGAGTCCCTATATTAAAAAGTAATTTATATTGGCCCTTTATGTTAAATTTAAGTAGTAATATTTTGATCCAAGTGTAGTCGCGTAGGGGGACCGCTAAGTAAATAAAATTAAAACAGAATACAACTGATTTACTTTACTACACATAATTAGTAATAATTTCACAACTTAGTGGTCCCCCTACGCGACCACTCTTAGATAAAAATATAACTACTTATATTAAACTTAAAGGGCCAAAACATTTATTTTTTTTGCTTTTAGAGGTTGTCGTTTATAGAACTTTTCTGAATTTTAAAAAAAAGTTTTGGATTACCTTACCTACCTACCCATACTAATCGTTTAGCTTATTACCCGAATATGTACGGGAAGTCAATTTTTTTGCTATTTTGGTAAATCTGTTGACATCTCTTCTCAAAAGTATGATTTTTTTACCTGTCTATATAAAATAGGTGTGCTTGTGTTGTATTGGTACAAATAAGGCTTCTCATTTAACACTATACCTGCTCACATATTACTCGTAATTACTTTCCCGTTATAATAATAACATTAGGTACCTATGTAGAAAAATGATGGACAAAATAATTTCATGCGGGTGAAACATTACGCTTTTATCAATATACTTCTTTTATCAAATGAGGAAAGGTCAAATTTAAGGAATACACAAAATTCATTTGTTTTGCTCGGGGATTTCCAGAATCACGATTAATTTTATTTGTCTATCAACAGCTTTATCAACAGTTTCATGTTTTGTTACGAGTATATAGGTTGGCAGTAGAAAATTGTCTATTTCTGTCATACTCGTTCACTGATAAAGGATACCATAATGTACGATTGAATATAACATGGAGCGTCGGTGACTCAATTGATAACGACTCGGTCCTCCTAACCAGAGGTGCCGGGTTCAAATCTGGATGTCCAAGTACCAATGAGTTTTTCGAAACTTACGTACATATACTCATCGATTGCTTTAACGGTGAAGGAAAACAACACACCTGCGATGAAGCTCTCGGCAATCCACGGCAGTTTCTTCTCGATATTCGGAACAACTTTCTAGAAGGAACTTGAATGGTGCTTGAAAAAAATAAAAACATCCCACAAGTAAAAGTACAAAATAGTACCTGCCTACCTGTACAAAATAGTACCTGCCTACCTATACAAAATAGTACCTGCCTACCTATACAAAATAGAACCTGCCTACCTGTACAAAATAGTACCTGCCTACCTATACAAAATAGTACCTGCCTACCTATACAAAATAGAACCTGCCTACCTGTACAAAATAGTACCTGCCTACCTATACAAAATAGTACCTGCCTACCTATACAATTTAGTACCTGCCTACGTATACAAAATAGTACCTGCCTACCTACACAAAACTTTCCATTTTATTGGACCAATTTTCTACTGGAAGTCGAACTTTTCGTATTTTGTGGGTACTTTGTTTTCTAGAGAAAAGAAAGTACAATAATGAGTATCTGTGTAGAAGGCCTTTTAACTTTGTACTGTAGCACGTCGTAGGTACGATGGATGACGTGGGGCGTGGATAACAATACGTTGGTGCTCACAGATATTTGATGGTGGAAATAAAGACGCGAGATGGGTCTTAAAGAAAATATAAGGTTTCAGATAATCCTTACTATAATATTATAATCGTGAAAATGTGTTTGTTTGTTACCTTTTCACGCTTCAACGCCTTGACCAATCTTAATGAAATTTGGCATGCATATAACCTGTGTCACAAGGAAGGACATAGGCTACTTTTTATCACGTAAAAGTAACATAGCCCGATGCAGTTCCCGAGGGAACTGTATCATCTGTGATACATAAATTGATATTGAATCACATGTGTCCCACAGATGACACATAGATTGATAATGAATCACATGTGTCCCACAAATGACACATGGATTGATATTGAATCACATGTGTCCCAACGATGACACATAGATTGATATTGAATCACATGTGTCCCACAGACGATACATAGATTGATATTGAATCACATGTGTCCCACAGATGACACATAGATGCTATGCGCCAGCGCAAGCGAAATAGAAGAAATAGATCGAAAGGAAGAAGTTAAATAAGAGGGTTACCGCGATGCAATACACCGCGATACGATACAAAATATATTTTTACCCGACTGCGCTAGAAGGATGGTTATGTTTTTCGAGTGCATGCATGTATGTATATTTATTTCTCTGGCACGCCCTGTAGCCTCAACGGCTTGATAGATTTTGGAATGCGAGGTGTCGTTAGATTCGTCTTGCTTCTGTAAGTGACTTAGGATACATTTTTACCCGACTGGCCAAAAAAGGGGTCAAGTTTTTATGCAGTCAGGTTTTTAATTTTTAATTAATTTGTGTTGTTATTTAAAGAGTTTGTTAGTAAGTAGTGTAACGTAATCTTTTTGGTTTCGTTACAAAATTTCACAGAGTTCCTTCACAGAGAACCTTTTTCATGCGAAATTCTAAAAAAGGGGTTTTCTGACAGAGTGGGATTGATTGAAGAAAAGAAAGAAATGAATGTTGACCACCTGAGGAGAACATTTTTTGATATTGTGTGTTTTTATCTGGAAATTTTAATGTGAATCAACGTATACAACCTGAATTAAATTTATGCAACGGAACCCTTGCCGCTGTTTCAAGGTACGAATTTCCTACTTTCTTTCTGATTTTTCCTTGGCGAATGGCGCTATACTTAATTCCATTCCTCTCATAATTCTAGGGTTTTTAACATACCCCTTAACGTGTCCAGTGGGGAGGGATTTATTTTCCAACAAGGTCGTCCCAAGCCGTTAAAATCCACCACCATTGTGTCAGCTGCGAAACAGATATACCATCAGTCAGCGAAAGCGATATACCATCTTCTCGTCAGCGGATAAGGGAAGTACACGCCTTTGTTACCTAATTTTTCTATTTCCCGGACAAGATTCCTTCTGCTTATATTGAACTTTATAAATTTAACTTTGTGATAGTTTACAAATAATTCTAGGTATTTTCACTAAACTAACTGGAAACAATCTATACGTATAGATCGTCACTGCTACTTTAGGTAAAATTTCTAAATGAACTAAAGGTGTAATCACACGTGTTATTTTTTCTATTAAATTTTAGTCATAGTTTTAGTACCACTAAATTTAATGTTATACGCTTATAGAGGTGACCAATATCTTTTTTTTAAAACCAGCTGTACAAACTTTACAAATTTTAAATTATATTTTTATTTATTACCGCAAAATTTTAATTTCTATTTTTCAACATTGGCCATACAACCCCCTAAATTCTACGTATTATGTAACGGAATTTCCAAGGGTGTTTAGCCCAATTTTAACCATTTTCGTTACAGTAGGTAGGTAATTAGTGAATGACTGAATGAATCTAATGACTTTTAAATTAATTAAATGTATATTGTGTCGCTTAAATTACATCGTTTTTTATTATTAATAACTAATTATAAATAACAGGGTATGCGCAAATGTAATCATAATTATTTTGATTGTATTTGCGCAGACCCTGTTATCCCTGAATTTTTTTAAATAAAATTAAGTGTGATTTGTAATCGTTTTCCTGAATTGATTAAAAATATTAAAAAATAAATTTTGAGTGTAGGGGAGTATGGCTTATTGTAGTTTATATTTTTATTGATAACAAGCTTGTTGTTTTTCTGAGTGTTTTGGGGTGTGCGTGGTGCACGAGTAGCTAGCGGCTTGCTACCATAAAAATGAGTTTTCCAGATCCCTTAGAAACTATATTTTAAGATGATTTAAGTTTTAAGGTATTTTTTTCCATATAAAGTGGTAAAGTTTTTAAGTTTGTGAGTTTGTTTGTAGAAAGTAATCTCTGGAACTAATGAATCTATTTTGAAAATTCTTTCACCAATAGAAAGCTACATTATTCCTGACTATATTTACGCTCGCAAGCCGCTTGCACCACTCTCCCTCAAAGACAGTTATGAAAACGATGCCCACGCAAGCGAACCCGCTCGCAAAAGCTAACAAATTATAAAAAAAAAACAAAAGTGATAATGTTCGACTCTTTACAACAAAATCTGTCCAGTATTTATTGTGTGAAAGAGAAACAGACAGACAGATACACTTTTGAATTTAAGATTATGAGGACTTAAATAAAATACCTAAAATAAAACACCTAAAATACCTTAAACAAAACACTAAAACACCTAAAATAACCCGTCCCTCGTCATCCCCGGTGCAAAGGTGCCCTTATCACTAGCTGCATTTCCGCGCTGATCGGCTATGGACAGCCCTGCACCAGGAGCGATCCGGCGCGGCAGTCAACGCCCTAATAAAGTAAGTAATTGGGTTCAATATTTTGTGCTTAACATTAAAAAGGAGGAACGATAAACAGGGCGAAGTTACGCAGGGGAGAAGAAATAGCTGAGCCAAAGTGTGACAAAAAAAGCTTCACTAATAATGTATAAAAATACGTGTCATAGCTTTTATGATAACATTGATATAAAGACCAGCTATCTGTCTTGGCTCCAGGGCTGCCAGATGTAAGATTTAAATCGTATTAGTACGATTATTAGCAGTCCGTACTATTTGAATTTTGGTTGATTTGTATGGGATCAATCATATCAGCTCATATACGTCTCCACCGAGGGGCTTGAGCCTACCCTGAATTAGTAAGATCGGGCCTTAGTCGACCACGCGGGCCCAGTGCGGGTTGATCGACTTTACACACAAGCTTCAAGTTTCTTCGCAGGTGTGTGCAGGTTTCCTCTCGATGTTTTCCTTTACCGTTTAAGCAATCGGTGAGTATAAAAAAAGTGAAAAATTAAGTACGTAAGTTTTGAAAAACTCATTGGTACATTGGCCGTCCCGATTTGAACCCGGCACCTCTGGTTAGGAGAACCAAGTCGTTACCGGTTGAGCCTGTCTTCAATGGGATCGCTTCGCTTTGTATGGGATTACAATTTTATTTATTTTATTTTATATATATTTATTGAAATTACAGCTTTAAATCTACAGTAATCAAACTTTAGAAAATGAAAATGAAATTTTTAAATGAAATGGTTTTCTATGTTTTGTATAGGCGTACGACTTGTTTTGCAATGTTTTGTATGCGTGTACGATTTTTTTGCCCTTTTTGTACGATCTCCTCCAAAAATAAAATGGCAGCCCTGGTGTTGGCTGTATACTATACACTCGAACACACCTACTTGCACGGCCATTGGACGGGTTGCTACGCTTGGTAGCGCACGGATCTGTCATAATATTCCGTGTTATCTCTTTTCGTCGCTTGAAAATATGACAATTTCAGTTTTGTTACTTGTAATAGCTGTGTGCGTGTGGATGCAAGAAGTATCCGCTGACGGTAAGTGTATTTTTTTTTTTATTCACAATTAGTTAGCCCTTGGCATCATCACACCTGACGGTAAGTGACGATGATGCCGAAGATGGAAGCGGGCTTACCAAGATTCCCCAACGCAATGGGGAACTGGCTATCTTATCTTCAAGCCAGAACACATCAATGTTGTTGGCATAGATTTTTGACTAAGATAAGATGGTGGTGACTTTTTAAAATACCCTTTCACCAACCAAACCGAGTCTTACATAAGTAAGACTCCGACGGGAATCGAACCTGCGACCTCCTGATGTGAAGCTAATGGCCTTATCCATTACGCCACGGAGGTGGTTAAAATTATTACCTTACAGCTACCTATTATGACTTTCCTAATCGATGACCTTTCATCATCAATCATCATCATCATATCAGCTCATATACGTTTTCCACCATGGGCTTCGAGACTACCCTGAATAAGGGCAATCATGTAGAGATCTTTATTTCACAATATTTTTTATTTATTTTAATATAATATTCAAGTTATTTTGTTAAAAAATAACATTTACTGCTATGCCGTACCATTTTTATAACCATCAATATCTTTCATATTTTCATTCTCAAACTCAATATGTTACGATAGGAACATAACATATCATTGCTACTTTAATTAACCTTGTAATTAAAAAATCTGGACTCTTACACCGAGGGTTCCATCCACCACACCGCTCAGAATATTCTCTACTCAGTATTTAATTCAAACAAAATACATCAACGCAAGTGACAGAAAAAAATATCTTTTTTTTTTCATTCAATTAGGATTCTTGGCGCGATTAAGATACTCATTTAGCCGGTTTTTATATTTCTTTATACTATATTTTATGTGGGATTAGTATTTTAATCGCACCAAGTTTCCCTTTTATAATGTATTACGATAGACCAAAACAAACCCTTTAAAAACTCGTTTCTTTTATCGCACCCTTAATTTTTCACTTTTTTTAGTTTTTGATATTTTTTTTATCCACAATGGATAATCCCTTGGCTTCATCTCACCGTTTTGTTATGATAATTGTGTAAGTCGGTATACTTATTTATTACTGACCACTGCATTGAACTTAAGTGAATAATATAGAAAAATCAAACATACGTTATAGATAATTAAGCTCAATTGTGCGTTCTGCCTTATGTGTGCGTTAGTGTGCTGTTATTACGCAGCTTTATCTTGTGTGGTAGTGGCTAGTTATGCAGTCGTCGTCCGAGCAACACACAAGTTAATCATCATCATCATATCAGCCACAAATCGTCCACTGCTGGACAAAGGCCTCCCCCAAGGATTTCCACGACGACCGGTCCTGCGCTGCCCGCATCCATCGGCTTCCCGCGATCTTCACCAGGTCGTCGGTCTACCGCGTGGGAGGCCTGCCTACGCTTCGTTTTCTGGTGCGCGGTCGCCACTCGAGAACTTTACTGCCCCATCGGCCATCTGTTCTACAAGCTATGTGCCCTGCCCACAGCCACTTCAGTTTAGCGATTCTGTGAGCTATGTCGGTTACTTTAGTTCTCCTGCGGATCTCCTCGTTTCTGATTCGATCACGCAGAGAAACTCCGAGCATAGCAAGCTCCATTGCCCTTTGGGTGACCTTGAGCCTTCTTATGAGGCCCATAGTAAGCGACCATGTCTCAGTTCCGTAAGTCATCACTGGCAACACACACTGGTCAAAGACCTTAGTCTTGAGACACTGCGGTATTTGGGACGTGAAGATATTTCGAAGCTTCCCGAACGCTGCCCAGCTGAGTTGGATTCGTCGATTGATCTCTTTCTTGAAGTTGGAACTACCTAGATGGACTGTTTGTCCCAGGTATACATATTCGTCAACAACTTCCAGTGTAGAGTCTCCAACCTTTAGAGGATTGGGTGCGACACGGACATTTAACATTATTTTCGTCTTGTCCATGTTAATTTTAAGACCCACTTGTTAACAGACTTTACTGAGGCCATCGAGCATTGTGCTTAGGTCTTCCATAGTCTCAGCCATGACCACGATATCGTCAGCAAATCGGAGGTGGGATATGTACTCGCCGTTGATATTGATGCCGAGTCCAACTCAGTCCAGAAGCTTAAAAACATCTTCCAGTGCGGCGGTGAACAGTTTCGGAAGTATAACGTCTCCCTATCTCACTCCTCGTTGCAACTGGATAGGTTTCGAGTTCTGGTCCTGGAGGCGAACCGACATGATGTCGTTTTCATACAGACACTACAACACCTCGATGTATCGATGTTAAATTTGGCACCGCTGGAGAGACTGTAGCACAGCCCAGGTTTCGACTGGCGTTCAAAGGCCTTCTCATAGTCCAAAAACGCCAAGCATAGTGGCTGATTGTACTCTTCGGTCTTCTGTATCATCTGCCGTAGCGTATGTATGTGGTCTATGGTACTAAAGCCTTTTCGGAAACTGGCTTGTTCGGGAGGCTGGATGTCGTCAAACCTGCGTGCGAGACGATTTGTAATGACTCTCGAAAACAGCTTGTAGACATGGCTCAGAAGTGAGATGGGTCTGTAGTTCTTCAGCAGGGTGTTGTCACCCTTTTTGAAGAAAAGCACGACCACACTTCTGTACCATGCCTTAGGCGTTTCTCCCTCGAGTATAACGGAATGAAATTACTTCTGAAGAGCTTTAAGTACCGGTGATCCGCCTTCTTTCAGAAGTTCAGCCGTAATTCCATCATTACCCGGTGCCTTGTTGTTCTTGAGCTGTTTGAGAGCGATTCTCATCTCGTACAGGCTGACGTCCGAGATATCTTCGGTATAGTGTCGGGTTAGTCTGGCTCTTGGGTCTTCAGCCAGATCGTTGGCAGGCAAACGTGTGGTCTTGTACAATTGTCCATAGAACTTCTCAACTTCTTCCAGCAACTCAGTCTTAGACGATATGGTCCTGCCATTTTTAGTGTTCAGCTTGGTCAGTTGGCTTTGTCCAACAGACAGATCTCTCGCGAACACTTTTGAGCCTTTGTTGTGCTCAATCGCCTCTTTAATACAATTTGTATAATATTTGCGTAAATCGCGAGTTAGGGACTTAGAGATCTGCCTGTTTAGTTGCCGATACTGAGTAGCGTCTTCAGAGGACTGCAAAACCAATCTTCGTCTTTCTTCCATGAGGTTGCTGGTGAAATCGGAGATTTTTTGGTTCTGTTTGAACGGCGAGTTTCAAAAATCCTAGACCCGACCGTTTGAACAATTTCCACGAACCTGTCATTATAATCGTCCACATTCTCGCAGTCTCCTAGGCATTCGAAACGATTGTGCAACTCGAGCTGAAAGCTCTCGGGGTTTTGGAGCTGGATGGGCGCCAGTCGGAGCGTAGACTTCATCAGTCGACATCTTTCTATCTTGGTCTTTAGATTCAATGTGCCTCTGACCATCCGGTGATCGCTTCCTGTTTTGACTGAATTGATCACGGAGACATCATTGAATATTTGCCTCCTTGTCGACAAGATGAAGTCTATCTCGTTTTTTGTTACGCCATTGGGATGCAACCATGTCCACTTCCGCTGTTTTGACTTAAAGTTGTACACACAAGTTAAAGTTGCATAATTAATTACAAGCGCATGCACACATAGAGCCCCCCCCCCTTTAGAGACATATAAATTTAGAGACGCACGTACAAACCCTTACATTAATAAAAAACGGTAAAATTATTTCAAAAATCTATTTATTTTTACAGATTATTTGAGACTCTTTCCTCAAAGATTACTCACGTCATTGCTGATAAAGTTGATTACACTCTCCTCAAGTGTGAAAGTTGAGTCACTGCATATTGGACATAACAAGTTGTTTACGAAATAGTCATATCAATTTTCCCAGCATGGGCGTTCCATGTCAAAGGTTATCCGAACCCGTGTCTAAATTCAACATAACAAGTTGTTTACGTAATGGTCATACCAATTTTCCCAGCATGGGCGTCCCATGTCAAAGGTTATCCGAACCCGTGTCTAAATTGAACATAACAAGTTGTTTACGTAACGGTCATACCAATTTTCCCAGCAGGGGCGTCCCATGTCAAAGGTTATCCAAACTCGCTTCTACATTTAACATAACAAGTTGTTTACAAAATGGTCATACCGATTTTGCCAGCGAGAATTTTTTAAGTCACATGTCGTGAGTAGTTTAGTTACGTAGCCGATAATAAATTATTGCAAAACTTGTGTAGAGATTTACGAATTATTGCACAATATTATACCACCGTCATAATATTATCTTAGTAAATTCGTGTCCTGCGGTATAAAAGTCGAATAAATGATTGAATGCCTACTACTCTTATGTTGCTATTATACTCTTTTTTTTTATCCACAATTGGTGAGCCCTTGTCATCATCTCACTTGATGGTAAGTGACGATTGTGCCGAAGATGGAATCGGGCTAACGAAGATTCCCCAACGCAATGGGGATCTGGCTATCTTATCTTCAAGCCAGAACACATCTAAGCTGTTAACACTGATGTTTGGCGGCAAGACTTAGATAAGATGGTGGTAACTGGCTAGTTACCGCCTGGCTAGGCGGGCTATGAAAATGCCCTACCACCAACCAAACCGAGTCTTATAAACTTGACTCCGCTGGGAATCGAAACTGCGATCTCCTTGTGTGAGGCGAATGGATCGTAATGGTTCGATACGGAGGCGGTTCATAGTTCATACTTTGTATGCCTTAAATACTTTGAGTTTTTAAAAAAAATCTAAATACATACTTAATATTTATTTCTATGGCGATTAGCAAATTTATTTCGTGATAAATTTAATAGTACCTATATTTTTACGGTGATGGAAAACATCGTGAGGAAACCTGCACAGTGCACACACCTGCGAAAAAACTCGAAGGTTGTGTGTGAAGTCGACCAACCCGCACTGGGCCTGCGTGGTCGACTAAGGCCCGATCGCCCTAATTCAGGGTAGGCTCGAGCCCCTCGTTGGGGACGTATATGAGATGATATGATGACCTATATTTTATATTTAGTGAAAAGTTAATACGACAAATATAATAGAGCATTACAAATACCTGACCCAAGACAGACAGCTCTAGGCCCGAGCGAGTGTTCACGCAGTTGTACGAAATGATTTCAAGGACACTGCCGAGTTAAAATACTGTTACTTATCTTTATTGTGGTCCCACCCACCTCCTACCAGCTTAACCGCTATTCCAGAAAATCTTAAGAGTATAGGAAATAGTAGTGCATGTAATTAATTTAAAAGAAAAGTTATCACGGCTAAGTAGGCTTTCTTAGTTTAGGAGTAGGTGATAATCGATGAACATAAAATATGCAGTTAGTTAAAAAGTTTATAGATATTCCGTACAAAACGTTCTTTAACAATTGCAAGATCACCATTTTTGTAAAATGTACTTTTATTTTTGGAAAAGACTACGAAACCCTACTTTAGGCGAGGTCCAACACACATTTGGCCACATTTTTAGGGTTCCATGCACCCAACGGGTGACCAACAGGACCTTATTACTAAGCTTCGGGTGTCTGTCCGTATGTAAGCGGGCTGTATTTCATGAACCGTAATATGTAAACATTTTAAATTTTAACCGAATGTGTATTTCTGTTGCTGCTAAAAGGACAAATAATAAAAAAATAAATTAAAAAAAAGTGGAGACCTCGTACAAAAAACGTGTTTTTTTTTAAGTATTTTGTAGGTATTTTTGATTTAGCTCTATCGTAAAAACGATAATACTTGAAAGCGTGAAACTTGGAGTGATTATAGTAACTACTAATCCTGAAGTGAAACAACAAAAAAAAACTAGCTAATGTGAGTTCGACTCGCGCTAAGTGGTCCGAACTGAATAAAAAAAGTATATTTCTGTTGCTCGAATTGATCCCTTTTGTTTGTAATGTCACAGATGAGATACTAGTTACTTCGTAAGTAGTGTGAATAGCTATCATTGTTATAGTTGTATGGAGAGGTGTGTAGTACGGAACCCTCAGAGCGCGAGTCCGACTCACACTTGACGGATTTTCATTAATATTTTAATGAACTTCTTGATTAATTCTTTTTGTTCACCTTGATCCACTCTTCAAATGAAACTTCCGAAAATAAAATCTAAACTTTTTCAGGAGTATGTGGCGAGAAAAAGCTGATCCAAGTCTCAGGGTCAGTGACCTGGGAGCAGGAAAATGTGGGGTTCAAGGCCCAGGTGTCCTTAGAACCAGCTGCTAATCAGGCGGATACGCTAGATATGACAGTAGTCGATATAACTTTCGACAACGTGACAGAGACTTTTGCGAATGTAAGTTGTTTCTTCTTTGAACAATTCATATAATATGTACCACCTATTCAATACAAATACAAATACAAATAAATTTATTAGATAAAACATTATACGAATACATATTAAGCACTCGATCTCCACACTAGGCAGAGCCTGTATCGTGGAGATTTCCATGGAGTTGTGTGTGGTAAACATCCATTGTTTATATCCTGAAAAGTGTGCGCGTGTGTATTGAAAGTAGGTATGTGAGTGATCATGAGTGTAAAAGTGTGTGTGTTGGTGTGCTCTTATTTTATAATTTCCAGGAGTTCCTCAGTAACTTTATAGCTTAAGGTTTTTAAGAATTTTTGTATAGTAGACTTACGTTTGTTATTATGTACCCCAGAAATATTTACCTGATTACTTATTTTGTTGTATATATTGACAGCGCGGGATTTCTTATGTCTCTGTGCGAATGTCGTGTTTACTCGTTTGCATACTAGGTGTGGTCTCCTAGTGGGTTTGGCCTCTTGTGGGATGTTTAAATTAGTTAATATACTGAGAATGTACAGTTGCCTAACTGTTAACAGACCAGTGTCTTTGTATAGGGTCTCAGTGCTATAAAGAAAGCTTCTGTTCGTCATCACTTTCAACACCATGCGATGAGATCTTTCGAGTCTTAAGAGGTAAGAGGTAGGTCTTGCAGGCGCCACCCCAGACCAGTGACATGTACAAAAGTAAAATGAGCAAACATTGCCCATTTTGTTCACTTTTGATAAGACCTAGGCATTACCTTAGGTGATGGCATAAGTTCGTATCATTCTAAGTGCCAAACGTAGAAGCGGACTTACCAAGAATCACCCATTACCTAACAACTGAAAACATCCCCACTGCTGGTGTGCGTGTCTCTTTCCAAATTAGGGAAAGTTGGATCATACCCCACACCCCAAGCAGCACAAATAGATAGAAACTTCAAGCTGACATAGTTGACTGGTTAATGTCTGTATAAGCGCTTACACAGCTCTTATTCAAGCAATTGGGGCACAAAACAAAATGCTTTAGAATAAATAGCAACATAATAGTCACATTTACCGCCTCCGTGGCGTAATCTTGAGTCCGTTCGCTTCACACTTAGAGGACGCGGGTTCAATTCCCGGCAGGGTCTAACTTTGTAAGACTCGGTTTGGTTGGTGGTAGAGCATTTTCGAAGCCCGTCTGTCATTCCGACATGAACATAAGATAGCCAGTTCCCCATTGCGTTGGGAAATATTGATAAGCCCGCTTCCATCTTTGGCATGTAAAATGTTCAAGCGACACATGATAACGCAACAATTAAGGGAGTTAACAAAAGTATTGTATAATAACCCGGATTTGATGAGCGAAATATATCCATGAATGTATGAATTTAAGTATGCGAAAACAATGTGGCTGTGCTGTAGACCATTTTAAAAGTATTTTTATGAATAAAACTACGTGTTTGATTAGATATTGTATCGTTTTAGTTTCTTTTATCAAAGAGATTATAATATGGAAAGACGGCGTATGTAAATACTGCTCATACAGCTGTTTCCTTCCTTATTTCTGCATAATATATCACTATGTGCACATTTAACAAGCTATTATTTTGAGATTGTTTTGTACAAGCTAATGTCTAAAAAAACATCTTTGGCTTATAGTAGCTTTATACTCGTAGTCACTCAATATGCAGCCTTATGCTTTATAAGAACGAAAAAAACTCAAATGTCAAGTTCCTGAATAAAAGTTTTGATATGAAAAGCAATACAGCTAGGGAACAGAAAATAGGTTTCAAACATTACAGTGACTGTTAATACCAGAGTAATACAGAAAAAAGCCATCACACGAGCTATTATACAGCCTTTAGTGGTCTCGGATACTTTAACTGACTCAATTCAATGATGTTCTGCTCATGACTAATATAAAGTTTTAAGAAAGAAAATCACCGCTTTGCATATTTTTTTAAGCTTAAAGAGTTAAAATAGTCCAAAATCATTTAATACGGCGCATTTAGTTATCTCGTCAGCTTTAATATCTATGTAATAAAGCTTTAAACAGCATAATGGTAAATTTTTAGTCTGGTATTCTGCTAGGGAGGTAGTCCGGATTTAGAAAGATTGATGATTAGTTGTAATTCAGAATTATCAATCGATTGAAATATCGATATCTATAAGACCTCTGTCTGTTTGACGTTTGCCATATAGTTACAGCAACCGGCACCATTGCGAGGACGAGATAAATTCCTCTATCAGTCAAAACGATGCAAAGAACACCTTGCTAATGGTTAGTGTTTATGTTTGTTTTACTTGTGTGTAGTTGCGTTGATCCAGTAGTAACCTCCTTGATCAACGCAACTACACACAAGTAAAACAAACATCTACAAATTGTGAACGAAAAAACCTTGGTTTGATCATTCTCGGGTAATACTGCATCAATTTCGATGAAACCAAAATAAGTGTAGTTTTTAAATTATCTGCATTTTACTGTAATGAGGAATGTGACTTGTGCGACTTTTCATACAAACGACGTAAGCGGTTTTCGTCTCTTAAATGTTAACCGATTTTGACCAATTCATGACAGGTTGCCTGTCAGAACAAAAGCCAGGTAAGTACAGCTTTTTGTTGTTGCAATAAAATTAATGAGTTCAATTTTATTGTCTTTCACGTGTATTCATACAAAACTATTTTCAGCCATTATTTGTTTCATTTTAATCAATAATTAAAAAAAAAACACCTTTGTAGGTTTGTACCTAGCTATTGTTCTTACCGACATCCTATCAAAATTTCGTCAAAATCGATTTACTTTTAAAAGGTGAAAATCGCTTGCGCCATTTTTAGGAATAGTCAAATTTTTGCCGTGGGTTCACACTCCTCTTAAGTACTTACCTGTTGGTATGACTCATTGTAAATAAAAAAACCTCGGTAACATCATCATATCAGCCGAAGGACGTCCACTGCTGGACATAGGCCTCCCCCAAGGATTTCCACGACGACCGGTTCTGCGCTACCTGCATCCATCGGCTTCCCGCGACCTATACAAGGTCCTCGGTCCACCGAGTGGGAGGCCTGACGTTTTCCGGTGCGCGGTCGCCACTCGAGAGGCGGTATCATACTTTTCTTTAATTGTTATGCATATTTCAGCTTTCCTCAGACATAAGACTGCCTGTGCGTATCTCGGGGAACGGCTCGACGGCGGTATTCGATGACAATGATCGCTCTGATGCAAGTATACGACTCAAACAAACAATATTCGACTTGCTACCTCAGTCTGCATTTGTCCAGGTAATCTATAATAACATTTCATAAAACTGCCGGCCAAGAGCGAGTCGAACTAGCACTCCAAGGGTTCCGTACCACCACACCTCTCCACACAACTACATACTATAATGACAATTATACTTTTTCACTTTACACAAAAAAGACATTAATGTAGGCGAAAAAATTTTTTTTTTATTGAATTCGGACTCCTTAGCGCGAGTAAGACTCCCACTTGGTAGATTTTTTTATTTTTTTTTATTCACAATTGGTAAGCCCTTGGCATCATCTCAACTGATGGTAAGTGACGATGATGCCGAAGATAGAAGTGGGCTTACCAAAATTCCCCAATATGCTGTTGTATTGGCAATAGAAATACACACTCAATGAAAAATTTAACTGTCTACCTACTCGCATTATGTATGGTTTATGAAATACTGTCCGCTGACAGACGGACAGATGGACAGAGACTGGAGGCTTAGTAATATGGCCCAGTTGGTCACACATTGGGTGTTCGAAACCCTAAAAATTGGTGGCACAACGGTAACAACTCTGTTCTCATAACCAGAGGTCCCAGGTTCGAATCTGGTCGGGCAATGTACCAATAAGTTTTTCGAAACTTAAGTAATTACATTTTATTACCGTTTTACGGTGAAGGGAAAACATCATAAGGATACCTGCGCATATCATTCCAAGATGTGTATAAAGGTCGTGTTGCACGTATGCCCTACAAGTGACCGCGTGTGATGCTAAGTGCAACACCAGACAACCGCCGTCTATCTCTTGGATAGCATTCTTGATTGTGTCACACAATAAGAATCAGAAATATTTAATTACCATTCTAACCGCTTCCGTGGCGTAATTCACTTCACACCAGGAGGTCGCGGGTTCGATTCTCGGTGGGGTCAACTTGTAAGACTTGGTTTGGTTGGTGGTGGGGCAGTTTCTAAGCCCGCCTGGTTAGCTACTACCATCTTATCTAAGTCTTGCCGCCAAACATCAGTGTTGATGTGTTTAACATTGATGTGTTCGGTTTGAAGATAAGATAGTCAGATCACCATTGCGTTGGGGAATCTTGGCATCATCGTCACTTACCATCAGGTGAGACGATGCCAAAGATTGTTAACCGATTTTCATGATTCCTTTTTCATTCGATAGGCTGTGCTGCTATACATTTGGAACCATACAAATTTTATCAAAATCGATTAAGTAGTTTTTTTTTTGAATATTTACAAAAAGTTGTTGCGATGGAAGTCGGTTTTTGAAACGTGTTTACCGTTTCCGATTATTGGGGTTTTGTACTAGATAACGGGACCCTATTACTACGCTATTACTAAGCCAACGCTGTCTGTCTGTCAGTCCGACTTTTCATAGGCTTTACCTTTTGAACCGTTACATACAGACTGCTACTATTTTCACTGAATATGTGCTATTATAGTGAATAAACTAATAAATTTGAAAAAGTAAGAAATTAAGGGTCACCATACACGAAACATGCTTTTTTTTTTGCTTTATCGTAAAAACGCTAATACGTACGTATAAGCGTAGAACTTGGTGTGATTATAGAACAAATCCTGAAGTAAAACATCTTGTTATAAAAACTGGCCAAGGACGAGTTGTACTCTTGCTAGCGATGATGTCTTATGTTTGATTAAAATGAATAGATATAATTGTTGTACTTGTGTGGAGAGATGTGGTACGGAACTCTAGGTGCGCGAGTACGACTCGAACTTGTGTGGAGAGATGTGGTACGGAACTCTAGGTGCGCGAGTACGACTCGCACTTGTGTGGAGAGATGTGGTACGGAACTCTAGGTGCGCGAGTACGACTCGCACTTGTGTGGAGAGATGTGGTACGGAACTCTAGGTGCGCGAGTACGACTCGCACTTGTGTGGAGAGATGTGGTACGGAACTCTAGGTGCGCGAGTACAACTCGCACTTGTGTGGAGAGATGTGGTACGGAACTCTAGGTGCGCGAGTACGACTCGCACTTGTGTGGAGAGATGTGGTATGGAACTCTAGGTGCGCGAGTACGACTCGCACTTGTGTGGAGAGATGTGGTATGGAACTCTAGGTGCGCGAGTACGACTCGCACTTGTGTGGAGAGATGTGGTACGGAACTCTAGGTGCGCGAGTACGACTCGCACTTGTGTGGAGAGATGTGGTACGGAACTCTAGGTGCGCGAGTACGACTCGCACTTGTGTGGAGAGATGTGGTACGGAACTCTAGGTGCGCGAGTACGACTCGCACTTGTGTCAGAGATGTGGTACGGAACTCTAGGTGCGCGAGTACGACTCGCACTTGTGTGGAGAGATGTGGTACGGAACTCTAGGTGCGCGAGTACGACTCGCACTTGTGTCAGAGATGTGGTACGGAACTCTAGGTGCGCGAGTACGACTCGCACTTGAAAGGTTTTCCTTCGATAGTATCATCATCATCATCATCATATCAGCCGAAGGACGTCCACTGCTGGATATAGGCCTCACCCAAGGATCTCCACGACGACCGATTCTGCGCTGCCCGCATCCAGCGGCTTCCCGCGACCTTCACCAGGTCATCGGTCCACCGAGTGGGAGGTCTGCCTACACTACGCTTTCCGGTGCGTGGTCGCTAACTTTACTGCCCCAACGGCCATCTGTTCTACGAGCTATGTGTCCTTCCCACTGCCACTTAAGTTTCAGCGATTCTGTGAGATACGTCGGTTATTTTTGGTTCTTCTACGGATCTCCTCATTTCTAATTCGATCGCCTATGGAAACTCGTATTTACTTATAATTATAATTAAATCATCACTAGACTTCGTGAAAAAATAAAAGGTACAAAAACTTTAACACGACTACGGAAAATACATATTAACTGAAAAGTATGAAAACAAAACTATACAACAAAAAAATAATAAAAAATCTGTTTAAGCTTGTGCCAATAAAGACCTTTCAAAATTGGACCGCCGTTCCTTGCATAATTATTTACGTACTTTAAGTAGACAATTTTTTTAATGATTTAATTACAAATTTATAGTTTTCAGATTTTTCCCTATTCTTGTAGTATAAAACGGTATTACTTGCCAAATTTCATAGTTCTCGGTCAACGGGAAACACACCATGAACTTTGATTCCCTTTAAAGTGTCGAAATGTACGTTTTTTGCGGCATAAGCGGCCGTACCTTTTTTTACGTTTACTTTGAAGTTTGATTTTTTCACAACTTCAAGGGACTATAGACCGAAACATATGATTTTAATTTCAACTCGAGACCACACGAGTTCCCGAGATACAGGGTTTTGACAGACACACGGACCGACAGACGGACGGACAACAAAGTGATCCTATAAGGGTTCCGTTTTTCCTTTTGAGGTACGGAACCCTAAAAATGAGTGCTTAAACTTATGTTTAACTTGTGCTTTATAGCAGCTTAGCAGTGAATTAATTTTAAGAAATAACCACTAAATAAGTATGTTTATTTCAGAACCAAATAGAAGATATTCCAAACTTCGCACTTATTGAAGAGACGCTGGCGCTTTTGAAGGAAGGACAGGAAAAAATTATTTTAAGCGATAAATATAAGAACGTTGTTTTAGTGTTAGGCAACACAGGTGCAGGAAAAAGTGCTTTCACTCATTGGATAGCAGAAAATAGCAGTAGATTAATTGGCAAAGAGGTCATAGAGGGATTAGGTGAATACATCATTGAAGATAGTCTTAATAAAATAGGCAATTCTACTATTAATTCCAAAACTACCTTCCCAGAACTTATAGTAGATGTAGAAAGCAATACAGCATTTTATGACTTTCCGGGCTTCAGTGATACAAGAGATTCTAGTCATGACATAGCTCAAAGTTACTTCATTGAAAAAATAATACGTCATATAGATACTGTCAAAATGATTTTTGTAATAAATTACCCATCAGTGAGGAAAGGAGTTGATAGGCAGGATTTTATTACACTCCTAAGATATTTAACGCATATTGTAAAAGACATTGATAAATTTAAATACAGCTTTGCTTTGGTTGTAACAAAAGTTGATAATGAATATACGATCGGAGCCAAAGGGGCAACAATCATTGAGGATGAGAAAGTTATAAACAGAATAGCACTTTATTTGCAAGAAGCAAAACGTGACCTAGAGCTTAGAATTTCTTCAAATACAACCAATACTGCATTTTACATAAATGCAATTAAATTGATTGATGTTCTTTTAACAAAAAATAAAGAAAAATACACAAAAATCAGATTATTTCGCAGGCCTGACAATGAAGGTCCACTATCTGAAAGAGCAATGCTACAAAACGAGAAGAAGGTCATAAAGAATTTAATTTATAATGAGCTAACTTTCGTGCAAAAATCCAATGAAGATATAGGTAGAACTATATCTGAAAGGTCTAAAAATAATATATTTTTTTTAGTACAAGGAATGGATAAGGAAATGTTACTTTCTTTTTGTGACTTAGCTCAACAAGCAAAAACACATTATCTCAAAATAGCGAACAATATAAATGACAAAATAAAAGTGTTTGATATTCAAAATTTGACCAGTGCTAATTTCAGATTGCTTGAATTAGACCAGTCTTTACAACAACTTGATGCTATTACTGGTAATATAGATAAATTAATAAGCAATATAAAAAGTAGTCAAGTCGGAAAAATACATAAGATTATAACCAATTCTGCAGTTAGTATAGGGGTTGAAACAGTGAATAGCAACTCATTTTTAAACATAGAAAAACTAAGTTTTTACTTAGATGTTCTACAAAATGCATCACAAGCATCTCATAATGCATCTTTTAGTACATTAGTATGGGCTTCTACTTTCGAAAGTATACTTTCAAATCTCACACTAACCAATAATTGTTTAAACTCAAACATACAAGTCTTAAAAATGGAAATTGATAGCAGAGTGAAACAAAACATAGATATTTTTGGTTCAGAACTCTTAAAGAATATCACCGAGATAGAAGAAAATGTTAATGACGTTGAAAATTTACTTAAAGAATTAAGAGCGAGAAAAAATTATTTTGATAGGATTTTTGGTGAGTCCAATTTTAAAAGCATTGATACTATTTACGAAATGGCGTTAAAAATGAATATAAGTTTTCCAGATGGTGTAGAAAGCAAAGGTGAATATTTTAAGTTACTTGAAATTCATGTGCATAATTTTTTAAACTACATTAAGAATGCAGAATTGTGGTATAATTACCTAATAGATTTGTACAAAACAATCTCAACATATAAGTTCCAAAAAAAACTCATTGATTTAAATAACTTTCTTAGAGATATGTCACTTTTAAGCGCTGGAAAATCTATTAGTCATACATTACCAAAAGAAATAACAGAAATTATGGCAGAAAACAATTTGAGTAATAACAAACTTCTTGGAAACATAACTTTGAACAAGATTCAAGTAAGTCATTTACAAAGATTGGTTAGTATCTCACTACAAAAACCTGATCAAATATGTGAAAAAAACGGCAAATTGGTGGTTAAAGGACTAAACGTTAAACTAAGTGATGTATCTAAGATGAAATGTAATGAAAAAATAAAATTGATAGAAATATTTGCTTTAAATAAAGTATTCTTTGATGTTTCACGTTTTGATAAAACGGGTACAGATATTAATATGGTTATAATAGCACCAACGTGGGACATCCAAGATGTATGCGATATTTTATTAGATGGCTTAGATAATAATGACTATAGGTATAAAGCAAAATCAGGGTATTATGGTGGCACTGATGGATCAGACGGCCAACCGGGTTTTCCGGGGGGCTCAGCAGGTCACTTTTATGGAATCGGCAAAACATTCATAAACAATTACGGTTTGTCAATATCTGCAAATGGGGGTAATGGTGGTGCTGGCCAGGACGGAGGAGATGGTGCTAGGGGATCTGACGGTAACAAACCTGACATAGGAGACCCAAAATCTTACCTCAAGAGACACGGATTATACAATGATGATAACGCATACAATTGGCACTGGGTTTACACTGATTGGAAGGTGTATGGTGATAGATGCTCGAGTGGCGGGGATAGTGGGAAAGGTGGGCACGGTGGCACAGGGGGTTACCCAGGAACAATTAAGATCAGAGCACTTGGTGATGCCCCGTGGATAGAAACATCGTCAAAGAAAGGTCATTTTGGTGCCAATGGAGTCAGTGGAGAGCCAGGAGGCTCTGGAAGACCAGGAGAACTTGCTCACATCTATTGGGCTCCATTTAGATTTTGGGGCCAAACAAGTGTAGAAAATAGTAGTCTTGGTTGGTGCAGTTCAGGAACTAAACCACGTAGCCTCAATTCTGTTGGAATGCGGAGAGCTAAAGCTAATAATGAAATAATTGTAGATGTTGTAAAGAATGAATATAAGATTTTTTTTGAGACAAAAGTAGAGGTACTTCCGATAGTAACCCCTATAAAAGAATTTGTTTCTAAAATTTAACCAAATGACAGAGAAATTACATATTAACTGATTGATTTGGATAAACTTCTAAAGGCGTTCCAAAATTGTTGTAGGTCCCGATGACTGGGGCTCCTACTCATCATTTTGAACAACTTTTGTTCTATGAGTTTGCTGAAATCGCATAAAAATATTTTTGTGATTTTTTTTATAGTACATCAAATTTTTTTACTAACTGACTACGGGTTCCTTGGGGAAAGTTGTTCAGTATAATGAGTAGAACCCTCAGTTAACGGGTCCTACACCACTTTTTATACAAAAAATAAAAAGAGATCTGAAAAACAAAAAAAAACCATTTCTGTTTGTTTGCCCTTCCTTCACGTTGCAACGGAGCAACGTATAGAGGTGATTTTTCACATAAAGATAATTGTCATGCAGAAAGAGAGAGTGACATCGGCTACTTTTAAATTCGTATGAAAATCACAGTCCGAGATAGGTCCCCAGATAGCTAGAAATAGTTTTTGGCCTTTTTTCACGTGGCAACAAAAATAAGTTCCACACTTGCACAATTTTCACACTAAAAAAATCTTAATAAAAAAATCTAATAAAAGGCATATTTTTTTCGCAACACAATTCTTCATTGCCGAAGTAGATAGGTATGAACAAATGGTAATTTAATTTTTTTCCCTTCTCTTAATATATTATTATTATTAAATTTCTCATTTAAGGCTTATACCGCGACCTTGGACTTAGAAACTTTGCAACCATTGTTTACTTCAACTGAGGATTTTTTATCAATAAAATATATTATTGTAACCTACAGGATATGAGGAGTGATGTTGTTTTCCTCGAATTTCATTTTAATGAACATAAGTAAAGAAAAACAAATTCCTAACTGACCCTTTTTTCCATTTTTATGGCGCCGTACAAAAAAAAACGGAACCCTTATAGGATCACTCGTGCGTCTGTCTGTCCGTCCGTTTTTCTGTCACAGCCAATCTGCTCCGAATTTACTGGACCAAATCAAGTGAAATTTGGTACGATGGTGTAATCCTATGACCCAAATTTTCGCACGATTCGTCCGTCGCAATGGACGTAACAGCCACGTTGCAGTACGAGCTGACAAACAATATTTCTAAGCTATTCTGCGATGTTTGAAACATCGTGAATCAGGTTAACAATTTTAGGAACCGAGTAGTCTTATTTTTTTTTTGCAATTGTTAAGCCTTATTGTTTTAATATTATTTTTAGAAACATAAAATTTGTATTTGTTTTTTAGTATAAACTCCAATAAACTGGTGTACAATCCGAAGCGCTTCTGATATTATTTTATATACCTATCTTTGTTAAAAATGTCTCTTAGGGATTTTCCCTAAAGAATACTGACTACGGGAAGAATTCTTAAGAACCCCCCCCCCCCCCCCCCCGTGACCAAGCGTGGTAAATTGTAGAGTGGGTAAGAGACCCGTGTCCCAGCAGTGGGGACGCTCGGGAAGGTTAGGCCATATTCCACAAATGGGGGTCAAGTCCGGGTAGGTGGTAGTTCTGGGGCAAGTGACGAACCCCACTGTCAAGTTTTTCAAGTCACTTATGCATTTGACACGGCTTAACGACTGCCATCTAATGATAGCAACCGGTACCAACGGCTCAACGTGCCTTGCGAAGCACGGAAACGGTTGAGAAAACAGTGAAACCCATCTAGGTAACGACCGTACTTCAGGTCAGTCAACCTTCGTGATCAACGACCGCTTCATATGGCAGCATACTTAACTGTATCATATTACTTTCATCAACGATAAAATGTCACATTTATTTTGGACTAGATTTTGCCAGCGGCTTCGCTCGCGTGAACATAGTTTCTATGACTGTCTCCGAAGATGCGCAGTGCGCGAGTTGCAAGCGGCTCGCGAGTGTGAAAAAAGTATCCTATATGTTAATACAGGTCCTAATCTGTCTACCTACCAAATTTCAGTCAGATACGTTCAGTAGTTTTTGCGTAAAAGAGTAACAAACATTCATACATCCATACCTACAAGTTTTCGCGTTTATAATATTAAGTAGGATGTTACATTGGCATTGTTACAAAAACCAGACAAGAGCGAGTCGGCCTCGACCACCGAGAACTCCGTACAAATGTGTAGGTATACACGGCGATACGTCAAGTTATACAAAACCAGTACAAGCTGGCCGCACGACGCGTGTGCCTTTCAACATACGCGAGGCTCGCGTGTACTGGATTTGTATAGCTTGATGTGGCGCCGTGTGTACATTTATAAATCGTAACGGTGCAAACTGTTACGTACTACACGCACCAAAATTATTAGGTAAATGTAAAAGATAATTTTTTTCGTTCATCGATCAGCTGTTTCGCTTACTTTGTATGGGAATTGTTAAATTAAAAAAATAATGTGATTTCAGCAAATTGGTTAGAGTATATCATAAAGAAATGTCTTCTATTTTTCCCAACACTCGGTTTTTACATAAATCAAAATTTGTATGCAAAATAAAAAGACCGGCCCAGTGCGAGTCGTACCCCCTCACCGAGGGTTCCGTACCACCACATCTCTGGATAAGGAACCTTAAAAATAACAAATCGGAAACTAGGTATACATCATAAAAATGATTAAAAATCTGTTTAAGCTTGTGCCAATGAAGCCCTTTCATACGATACCCCACATGACATGGTTAACTCAATTTAAATTTTTTTGTTTGTTTTGTTTTGTTTACGTTCTTTAAATAAAGACTATATTTTTAAGATTTAATTACAAATGTATAGTTATCAGATTTACCCTTTTAGGTACTAGTAGTATAAGACGGTATTACTTGCCATATTTTATAGTTCTGAATCAACGGAAAATACCCCATAAATTTTGATTCCCTCGAGAGTGTCGAAATAAATATTTTGTGGCATAAACGGCCGTATGTTTTTTTACGTCAACTTGGAAGTTTTGTTTTACAGCTTCAAGGGACTGTAGACCGGAGTTTATAGTTTTAATTTAAACTCGATACCTCCATTCGTTCCCGAGACAAAGGGTCTTAACAGACAGATGGACGGATGGACGGACAGATAGACGGACAATAAAGTGATCCTATAAGGGTTCCGTTTTTTTACTTTTGAGATACACACCCTTTAAACGATATTTTTAATTAAAATGTATACTATTTTAATTTAAAAGCTTTTATTTCACTTGCAATGTATTAGACGTGTGCGCCGCGCCTCCACCGCCGGTCATTTCGGCCACGCCGCCGCCGCCGCCGATGATTTTACCGGCATGAAATCGGCATGTCATTATGTACCGATTCACATTATAATGTAATATAGGAATGCCACACTTTCAGAATCAGAATCAGAGTTTTTATTGTTGACTAGCTTTTGCCCGCGGCTTCGCCCGCGTGGACATAGCTTTTATGACTCTTTTTGAGGGTGAGTGGTGCGCGAGCCGCAATCAGCTCGCAAGCGTGGACATGAGTTTTCTCCAGGTACCTCAGGAACTATATCGGGCTACTCGGATTAGCAGTCTTTGTCACTTCCCACCCCCTTAACAAATTCTATACAAAAAATCATTTTAATCCGTTGCTCCGTTGCGACGCCACCGACGTACGCGAGCGTAGAAAACAGTTGTCCCCAGATCCCTCGGGAACTATGTCAGGATATACTTATTAGTAAATTATATCATTTTCCACCTCATCTCTGTGCTAAAAATCACACCAATCCATTTTTTCGTTGCGATTTTTAATAACTTAACGAACAAAGAGTATTGTTTTATTTTCCTCAGGAACTGCATCGGGCTATGATAAATTCAAGAAATAAAAAGTAGACTATTTAATTTTTAGTGATATAGGCTACCTGCATGCCAAATTTCATCAAGATTGGTAGAGGTGTTGAAGTGTGAATAGGTAACAAACAAACAAACACATGTTCACATTTATAATATTAAGTAAGGATTTCTAAATCTTAAATAACATATAGAGCGTCGGTGGCGTAACAATTAGGGCCACTACCTCCTATCCGGAAGGCCGTGGTTCGAATCCTGCCACTTACCAATATCTAAACGAATATCGATTTCATACTGGTATGTACGTTTATCCAACACTCTTACGGTGAGAAAAACATCGTGAGGAAACCTGCACACGCCTGCGAAGAAACACGAAGCTTATGTGTGAAGTCAATCAACCCGCAATGGGCCCGCGTGATCGTCTAAGGCCTGATCGCCCTAACTCAGGGCAGGTCGAGCCCCTTGGTGGGGACGTATATAAACTAATATGATGAAATAACACATATACCTATATTATCAAAAAACTTATTCAAATCATTATATCAATCTAGTAATAAAATTTCCTAAAAATATTAATATGGGTCAAATCCTCGAGTCGTATCAGCTCCAAAGGAGCCTATAACGCACTTCTCGTTGCCGCGCTGGATGGCAATAGACAACCTTAGCAGCAGGTAGGACCCGGAGCGGGCGTCACGTCTCCTATCTCGAAGGCGGCGGCCAATCTCCTTAATGAAGGCAAAGGCCTCTAAGGGTTCAGCAGCCGGTTGTCTCACAGACCAGCGGCACAAAGCAGTAATTTGCCTCCAAGACAGAGTACTTATTATGCTTCTTTCTCGCTGCTCAATGCAGCAGTACCGTACGGGTGAGCTGTGAGGCAGAAAAAGTGGCATCCCAAAGCAGGCACGTTCCACTCTGCCAAGGCACCTGTTTAAACCCTCCGGCCTTTTGCCATCATATCGACTTAAGCCCGGCGGCTGCATCAAAGATGGAATATTCCATCTGGCCGAGACCAGTACCCTCCGAGTGAGGTCATTAAGGAATTGGTGACGTGGGAATCTTCACAAAAAACGACCGCAACTCAGTGCGTGATGGCCAATTGCCTCCACCGTGGACCCGCAAATACATTGATTGAGTGAACCTATCACAGATATTGATATTGCAGGCGGAGAGCAACTGCCACACGCAAATAGTCGCCGTCAGAAGAGTTCCCACATCTGTGCCTCCTGATAAAAGATGCTAAACTCGATTTATGTGTTTTTAATTTTTTTACACGATTGGAATCTGTAAAAAAATACCTATCGGTTCGTCTATGAAACACATCGCTACGTGCCATAGTTCCAGTAGCATAAGCTGAAAAATACATAAAAGAAATCCAATCAAAAGTATGAAATAATATTTTATGTTTTAATACAACTTGAGCGCGTTTTATTATCCCTGCAGTGCCATCTATTGACATTCTGCTGCTATGATTATAATGTGTGGTATGTGTAGCGAAAATGGGGAAAAAAATACTCTATTGTTATTATTGTAAGAATCGATAGATCTAACTTCCCACGGGACCTCTTTAGTTTTCCGGGATAAAGAATACCCGACTATACAATGATGGTCAAAACACCCCATCCCAATGTAAAGGTTTTATATTGTTACGTTGAGCCACTCCAATGATACATTTTTTTGGATTCCTGCAGGAACCCTTAATTTCTTTGGGATTTACAATGTACCAGTTTTAGTTCGCGATATAGGGTATCATCAAAGTATATAGTTAGATTGTAATATGTAAAGCCACATTTGCGTGGTGAGACATTCTATAAACGAATACTTTTGATTTTCCCACGGGAACTCTTAAATTTTCCGGGATAAAAAGTATCCTATATGTTACCCCGGGCTATAAGGAACCACCATACAAAATTTCATCAAAATCGGCCTGGTAGTTTTTGCGTGATGCGCGAACATACAGACAGACAGACAAAAAATCCAAAAGTTGTTGTTTTGACCTCTATATCGTTAGTAATGTCCACCACAGATATTATTTTACAAAAATATTTCATGTACAGACGCGGCCCCGTTACAGTTTTATTATATTATAGATAGATTATGATACAGAAATCCTCAAGCAATATAAAGTTTCACATAATCTGCCTTAAGAGGCATAAAATACATTTCAGCTTACACAAAAAATAGAAAAAAATTACAAAATACCTTTAAATTTTAAAATTATAATTTTTATTTATGTCAAATGTTGTGCTTAAGAATATAAACTTAATGTATAATGTTGAACATAAATAAATCACATAATTTCACAATATGTCATCATTTAAATATTGATACATGTCATAGTAAGTCTTTTCTAGTAACAGTTCACGTAACATGTATTTAAAACTCGTAATGTCCTCAAGCTCACGGACTTCCCGCGGTACTCTATTATATATTTTAGGACCTAATGTAAATACACTTTTGTGCTACATGGAACTGTGGAAAGAGTGTTACCACGCCTTCGAGATTTTAAAGTCCTAAATAGGTGCAAATTAGATTTCACAAATACACCTACTTCGTAGATAAACATACAAGGAAAAGTTAGCAGTTTCAGTCTTTTGAAATGAGGTCTGCAGCTGTTAGTTCGATAAATGTTACATATTTAGATTAAGATCTATTGATCTTATACATCTTTTTTGTGCCTTAAATATTAATTCCCTACCAGTTGCGTTTCCCCAAATATTTATCCCATATCTCAGAGTGGATGCGATTTTATGATTTGAGGATAAGTGGTGCGCGAGCCGTACCCACTTCCCACCCCCTTAACTATTTCTTTGCAAAAATTAACGTCAATCCGTTGCTCTGTTGCAACGGTCTGTAGATCTCCGGCAACTTAACTATCTCGGGGCATACTAATTAATAGTCTATCTTACCCCTTCAACCATTTCTGTGCAATAATCTAAAGAATAAAATGTTAAGAAAATGAACCAAAAAAGGAGCCTTTTAAGTTCCCTCAGGAATTACATCTAACCATGCTATTTTCACGGAATACAAAGTTGCCTATGTCTTTCCCTGTGACATGCTACCTCCATGCCAAATTTGGTCAAGATTGGTTTAGGTGATGAAGCGTGAAAAGGTAACAATCAAACAAACAAACACATTTTGACATATGTAATATTTAATAAGAATAACTTAAGTAAGTACGGTCCCTTCCAATTTCAAATTCAAGCTTTTAAGGTGAACTCTCGTTGAACTTAAGCCTTTGGTAAGAAGCAAAAACTTATATTTGCAGTCGAAAAATTAACCATGACGTATTTTCAACTAAATAGTTGAAAAATAGACAGAAAGGTATTGATAGGGTGGAAGTGGAAGGAAGACAAACAAACAATGACAAAAAGTAAAAAGTAAAAGGTTTATTTAATATAAATTTGTGTATTTACAAAGCACTTGATAAATAACTAAGAACTGTTCTTTTTTCCATCTTTATTTACAATTAAGTATGTATCCAAAACAGTTCATGCTGTAACTATGTTAAGTCTTTACAGATCATATAATATTTGACATTAAAAAATATAAACCACAGAGAATTATACAGGGTGGGAAGGAGTATACCGATAGATTTTAACCATGGATTCCTGGTGGTATTATGAGTAAATAATGTAAGGGTCTAGAACTGCCTTATTAACTTACTTAATTTCTGAAACAAAAAATTCAATAAACGATAGTAATCCCTTCTGAACGAAACGAAAGTGAAAAAGAGTGAAAAAGAAAACTTCACACTTCACGAACGACTCCGACAACATACGATAAACGACGAGTAAATTCAACGTCAGTATGATACTTTGAGGCAACAAACGTCAGATATGATTAAGAAGAATAAGAAAATTATTATACTGATTACGTCTTATTATTAGGGCGTGTTACCCTTGAGACTTTTTGAACTTGTTAATTATTTAAAAAACTAATATCTCGAAAATGAGGCTTTACTGGCCCATGTGTATAATACTTTTTTTTGTCTAAATAGGCATTAGAATCTTTGGTTAAAATCTGTCGATATACTCCTTCCCACCCTGTATAATAAGTCATTTTTAAAGAACTCAAATGTATGTGGTTAAGGCTTAGAATTCAATTTTTTCACATATAAATAAGAATTTTATTCTATTTAAGCATAAATTATAAAATTAAATAACAACTATAAAACTATAAGGCTTTTTATTGAAAATTTGAGTGCGTTTGACTGCTTTCTGAAAAATAATTTCGATTTGTGATCAAATTTTACTCACACACGCCATGTCTATAATAGGCGTCATAAGTTTTTGCATTAAACATAATGATGATCTCTGATTGGTCACAAGCAGAGTTCAAGTTTGCTAAAAGCAGGAATTTTTCGGAGTTTATAACCTCTTCTTCAAAGTCGAAAGATTTTTATATGTTTAGGATCGGTTACCAGCAGTTACCAGTTTGAATCCGCCTTCAATGACAGATAACCTTTTTAACGAAAAACATTCGAATTCTTTGTTAAATGAAATTACTGTGATTGAATGAAGTCGATTTTAGAATATTATTAGCTTTTTTTAATCTTTGACACATTAACACATTCAGGAAGCTTCTCTCATTCTGTGAACATTATGTAAATGTTCACGGGCTGAAGTATAATGTAACCAAGACTAAAATGATGGTTTTCAAGGCAGGGAAAGGTCCGGAGATTGTACCTGAAGTTTTTCTTAATGGATCATCAGTTTGGGTTGTAAAACAGTTTAAATACCTTGGACATGTACTCACAGAAGATCTGAAGGACGACCAAGATATTGATCGCGAGAGGAGAGCACTCTCCGTTCGGTGTAACATGCTCGCACGCAGGTTCTCAAAATGTAGTAGGGACGTGAGGACGACACTGTTCAGAACTTTCTGTCAGTGTCTCTACACGTCCTAGCTTTGGGTAAAGTTTAAAAGATCGACACTTAGCACCATAAGGGTGCAGTACAACGATGCCTACCACATTCTCATGAAGTTACCCAGATACTGCAGCGCGTCGGGCATGTTTGCCGAGGGGGGAGTGCCGGATTTCTTTGCTTGCTTTTGGAGGCGATTGCAGGGAACTGACAACAGCATTCTGAAAGTGGGTGAGGAATACTGGATTAAATACCTTGACGCGAATCGTAAAGGATTCTAGTCAGTACTTTACATTTAAATTAGTCTTTATTACGTTTATTTAGTATTATTTTGTATATTTTCTGTGATTTACTGTGGGTTTATTGCCTGAATAAAGAATTAATTATTATTATTATTAACTATTGTAGACAACTAGTGACACTGAGTATAATATCCTCCCTCCTGAACGTGGGAAGCATTCGACCGCACATTCGTTCATTATACTGCATGGCACTAATTGACTAAGATACTATTAAAACGCGGTACAATACTGTGTAATAATTCGAAAATCTCTATACTAGTTTTGAAATAATTACTTATCGGCTACGTGACTGAACTGCTTGTGACCTACAAAAAACTCGCTGGCAAAATCGGTATAACCATTTCGCAAACAACTTACCTATGTTGAATGTAGAAGCGGGCTTAGATAACCTTTAACATGGGGCGCCGCTGGGAAAATCGGTATGACCGTTTCGTTAACAACTTGTTATGTCCAATAGGCAGTGACTCAACTTTGACACTAAAAACTTCCTTATTTTATCATCTTTCCAACAAAGTAAAAAAATACTTTGTTGGAAAGATAAATAAAATTACAAATTAAATATGACAAAAAACAATGATTGCTGTCAAAAGGGTGCCTCAAGACCTATTAAAATTTTCAAGAATCATTATTTTTATGTTTTTTAATATCAAGATTTATGATGTTTTTCTCTAACCCTCCAGTATCATTGACTAACTTTGATTCACAAGTTCATCCGAAAAATTCGAAAAAAAAAATATCTTTACAAAATTGTTGGATAATTATTAATTAGTTTGGGACTTGACCCTTTTAAAAAAAGTTATTGTTTTTTGTTGCAATTCATTTTTTTTTCCTTTTTTTACTTTGTTGGAAAGCTGATAAAATTAGGAAGTTTATACCGTATTTTTAATGCCAACTGTAGTATAACTTTTTTTTTAAATCATAAAACATTTAAATAAATGCGTTTTTCATACAAAATTTAAAATTAAATGGTCTTTAACTCGAAAACTGTTGATTTAGGACCCCTAGCTAATATTACTTTTTGTGTTGTAAATTAGATTTTATTTATTCCCAAAGGAATTGCACTACGTACCATTCATCCTGTATAATTATATTTAAGCGTTTTTTTCTTAAAATGAATTAATTGACTAAGTATTTCTTAGGCGTTTATTAGACCAGGGAGGCGCCCCCATCCCCCCCCCCTCCCCACGCCCTCCTTATGTACGTCGATGTGTGTAAATAAAGGAGGTCGGCCAAAAACAATTGCAGTTTGTATTTTCGAATAAATGACAGGGTACCCTTTTTGATTATTGTGATCGTAGATGAAAGCTCCAATAATCGTCTAATGGAGAAACTACAACTAAATAATATTGTCCACAACAGTGTATACTTTCGCTACTACATGCTAGATGGCAATAATTTTGACGTGAATACTTCTCTGTTTTTAACCCCCGACGCAAAAAGAGGGGTTGTTATAAGTTTTACGTGTGTATATGTATCTGTGTGCATGTCTGTGGCACCGTAATTCTTCAACGAATGGACCTATTTTGGTGCGGTTTTTTTGTATGAAAGCTGACGTGTTCGAGGTGGTTCTTAGCTATAACTTGTGAAGATCTTTGAAGATCATGAGCTCTTATCTAGGTGAGGAAGGGATAAGGGTTACTTATACCGGTCTGATCGATTCGAAATTTGGTGTCCTGTAATTGTAATAATATTACAAAACCATGGTAAATTAGATCTGATGCTGCAGTATCTTCTTAAATTTGCAGGATACCCAACTCCTCACAAACTTACAGCAGAGGCATCTTATTGGGATCAGTGGAATAGTCTCAATGAATAGTTGTTAGATATAACATCGTGACGTTGACTTGATGCTGCAGCATCTTATAAAATCTGCAGGATACCCAACTCCTCGCCAACTTACAACAGAGGTATCTTTTTGAATTCATTGGAATAGATGTCTGATATAAGCGCCGCACCGGTGCACCGCCGCCTCCGCCAACATTCCCGCGCCGCCGCCGCAGCCGCGAAAAGCTCGCGGCGCGCCGAGTGAGGGGATAGACATTGAATCAGTACGATACGAACGAACAAAAAAGTCATCATACCCGATTGCACTTAACTTAAGAATCGCCAAAGTGTTTAAGGCGATGCTTATAAGCGTCAAATTCATATCAAACATGTCAATTTAGACCTTACATAATAGTCTTTAGGCGCTTTAAAAAGTTTAGTGCAAACGGGCATTCGACTAATAGGGGTAGGTAAATTATAGAACAGCAGCTCATTGTACATTTATTTTTCACAATATTTTTAATACAAGAAAAATTGTAGCAGTCGGGACCCATTCTAGAAATGGAGGCATAGTGAATTGAGAGCACATACCTATATTACATTGCAGATTACTCCAATCTACTGACTAGACGGCTGACTTTCTATATTTTATTCTTTCTTTTTATATATTTTTTATTAAAAATTTGAGTGCGTTTGACTGCAACTCACCAGATGGTAAGTGATGATGCAGTCGAGTATGGTACACGCATACTCAAATAATTTTTACTTTACTGTCCCAACGGGCATCTATTTTACTAGCTATGTGCTTAAGTTAAGTTAATTTTAGCGATTCTGAGAGCTATATTGGTTACTTTGGTTCTCCTACGAATTTCCTCGTTTGTGATTCGATCGCGTCAGGAAACTCCACTCCGTAGCATCCTTCATTGCCCTTTGTGTGCCTTCTTATAAGGCCTATAGTAAGCGACCATGCACTTTAACTTTTCCCAATATTTAATGAGAGTATTCTTAACATCTTTCCCCAAGGAACCTATGGTCAAATTGCGAGAAAATAGACCGATCAACTAATCGGTCAACAAGGTCAATTTTTTTTTTAGATTTGACCATAGGCTGCTTGTTAATGGATGCTCAGAATTACAAGCATAAAATATCGGTTTAAGCGCCACCGTGGCGTAATAATTAGTCCATTCGCTTCACACCAGGAGGTCGCGTGTTTGATTCCCGGCGGGGTCAACTTTGTAAGACTCGGTTTGGTTAGTAGTAGGGCATTTACATAGCCCGCCTGGCTAGCTACCAACATCTTATCTAAGTTTTGCAGTCAAACATCAGTGTTAACAGTATTGATGTGTTCCAGCTTAAAGATAAGATAGCCCGTTCCCCATTGCGTTGGGGAATCTTGGTAAGCCCGCTTCCATCTTCGGCATCATCGTCACTTACCATCGGGTGAGATGATGCCAAGGGCCTATCAATTATTTATTAAAAAATATATTAGTCTTACTTGTAAAGTATATGTGCCTTATACAGCATGTGACAAAATTAGTGTAGGTCGTAAATGGGGGTTCTACTCGTCATACTGAACAACTTTTACATAATATTATTATATCAGTTCATATACGTCCCCATCGAGGGGCTCGAGCCTACCCTGAATTAGGGTGATCAGGCCTTAGTCAACCACGCGGGCCCAGTGCGGGCTGGTCGATTTCACAGACAACCTTCGAGTATTTTGGCAGTTTCCTTCACCATAAGTGAAATACAGTAGATTCGCAAAAAATATCTCTTAATACAAATTGATCAGCTGATTGACCAATTTTGTGCATTTTTGTATACAGCCTCGATTTTTTTGACAACTTATTATGTGTTCCTTGGGGTAAGTTGTTCAGTATCTATAAAGTAGAAGCTCCAGTTAACGGGTCATAAAAAAATGTTACATACTGTATAGATATTTACTTTTTCTGTCACAATTTATTTGTATACAGCCTCGATTTTTTTGACAACTTATTATGTGTTCCTTGGGGTAAGTTGTTCAGTATCTATAAAGTAGAAGCTCCAGTTAACGGGTCATAAAAAAATGTTACATACTGTATAGATATTTACTTTTTCTGTCACAATTTATTAAGTCTATGACATGACTTACCTGCTGATCATCATCAGGCTGCACAATCATGGGTCGTGCATTATAGGGTTAGCATTATTGAGGCCCTTTCATACATGTTTCGAAACTCAAAAAGGTGAGCACAGTATTGAAAGAAAACAAGTTAAGATCCCAAGATCTTAAATCCACCTCGAAAATTCTTCATCGTCATCTTATCAGCCGAAAATCGTCCACTGCTGGACAAAGGCCTCCCCCAAGGATTTCCACGACGACCGGTCCTGCGCTGTGCGCATCCATCGGCTTCCCGCGATCTTCACCAGGTTGTCGGTCTACCAACGGTATTGTCTTCATCAGATCAACTTTGAAATAGCAAAATGAGCTATTGTCACCAGGAACACGGCTCAATACCAAATTTCAACTCAATCAGACCCTTATATGTAGCTCTTAAATCGTTTACAAGGTTTGACCCAGACAAATAAATAAACAAACAAATAAACTCGTGATAAAAAACCGGCCAAGTGCAACTCTGGGTCACACAAACAGGGTTCCGCACCAATACTTTAACTACCAACAGAATAAGACCTCTCACTACATACTTTGCTCTAGGTAAATAGGAGTCTACTTATTCTGCACTGTAAAAATTTCATTTTTCCTGTGTGTGACGTACCCGTTGCTGTAGTAACTAGAAAAACACGTCTGTCAGTAATTTTAGATTTCGTTAAAAATATATATTGTTGTATAAAACTAAGTTGGCGTAATCAATCCGGGCTTCCCACATCTGGCGACCGTGACAGGACTGGGGTCGACTATACAGGGTCCCATAACAGGGATTTACAGTTCTTTGACAAATACGACGACGACTTTTCATTGTTTAAATAAAATTGATATTTCAGACTTATGGACGTTGGAAGCCATAGGAATTAGAGATCCCGCGGAACAAGCATCCAAATCGGCACGCGATCTCGAATTACTTAAAAATCTTTCGAAGCAAATGTGAAGGTCAACGAAGAAGGACGTTATGAGGTTAGTTTGTTGTGGCGTGATTCTTCGCATTCACAGACAAACTATGATCTTGAAAAGAGTAGGTTGGAATCCACCATGAATCGTCTCAAACAACTAAGTAAGATCACTGACTATGACAACGTATTCCGTGAGTGGTTACAGCTTGATATAATTACGCGGTTAATAAGGAGTTGAGTTGTGGTATAAAAAAAAAGAATACACATTATATATATTAATATATAATAAATTTTTTAGGCAAGCGAGTGACCTGGCCATTTGCAGTCGTAAATAAGTTATGTCCCGTTTCCGATGGCGTTACGAGGGTGGTGCAAGTAAGAACTGCAGGGGGGTCCAAGATCAGACCTGTGCAGCGACTGTTTCCCTTAGAGCTGCGTGACGCTGACGGACCAACACCGGTTGTAACAGACGTGACTCAAGAGACACTCGATACTAAAAATGTACGGTCAACCCGAGCTAGGAGGTTACCACAACATCTTTTTGATTACGTTATGAACTAAGCTAGTGGTAGTCTCCCGGCTTTTCTCGCTGGGGAGTGTGACGTACCCGTTGCTGTAGTAACTAGAAAAACAAGTCTGTCAGTAATTTTCGATTTCGGTAAAAATATATATTGTTGTATAAAACTAAGTTGGCGTAATCAATCCGGGCTTCCCACACTGTGGGAACGGACGGACTTTAGATTGTCTCATAGATTTTCCTATTATCTATGCATTCAACCTCATATGCAGTGGTTTTTTTAGGTTTTAGGCCTAGTAGTTTTAGATATAAGGGGTGGGGGGAAATTGTCAATTTTCACCTTTCACTTAAATAACTTCAAAAATATTAATTTTAAAATTATTAAAAAACTATATTTGAAATTCTCACAACAAAACTTTTTATTTGATATATCGAACAACATATTTTGAATTATTTAAAACAAACATCTAACTTACCCAAGAAAACGGTATCCATGTTTAAAATTCATAAATTTACATTACATGTCCGTCTTTGGGTCACCGATTTATATATGTGCACCAAATTTCAACTCAATCGGTACAGTTGTTTCAGAGCAAATTGCCTGTGACGGACGGACAGACACGAGTGATCCTATAAGGGATTCGTTTTTACCTTTTAAGGTACGGAACACTAATAAATTAATTGTACAGCCACGCTTTGAGTACATTCTCGAGAAGCCTTCACCGTCTGGCGAAATCGAGCTTATACCCATCAAGAAAGACATAACGCTCACTTAGCAAATATCAAAATGTCATCCTTGTTTTTGTGGCGCGCCACAAAGCATAATATTCAGTTTCTTACTTACTTGATGAAAAAAATAGAATAATTCGATATATAGATAATCCTTTTAATTAATGACAGTTTACAAGCAATAAAGTAATAAGGTAGGTACAAATATGCTTAATTTAACTACACAATAAAAATAAAATAAAAGTATGGAAGGTATATAGAGATTCACAAATGATTTAATAAAATTGTAAAACTTTTTTTTTAGAAAAAGTAACAAACAATTAAATATTACTAATTATCAAAATTCATTTCATAATTGTCAGTTTTAATCAGTATTTGGCTGGCTAGCTACCACCATCTTATCTAAGTCTTGCCGCCAAGTATCAATGTTAACACCATAGATGTGATCCGGCTTGATGATAAAGATAGTCATTTCCCCATTGTGTTGGGGAATCTTGGTAAGCCCGCTTCCATCTTCGGCATCATCGTCACTTACCATCAGGTGAGATTCTTTGGGAGTCCGCCATATTGGATTAAGAATAACGTCACTTATTATTTATGAGTTATAAGGGTTAAATCAAATTCTTAACCTAAGACGTTTATTTTAAGTTAATTTAAAGTTAATTCTTAACTTAAGAATATCAACATGTTTGTCTCGATTTAGGTGATCGGCCAAATAATGCATAATTTATGTTCTTTTTTTTTATTTACAATTGGTAAGCCCTTGGCATTATCTCACCTGGTGGTAAGTGACAAGATGCCGAAGATGGAAGCGGGCTTACCAAGATTCCCCAACGCAATGGGGATCTGGCTATCTCATCTTCAACACGAAACACATCAATGCTGTAAACACTGATGTTTGGCGGCAAGACTTAGATAAGATGGTGGTAGCTAGCCAGGCGGGCTATGAAAATTCCCTACCACCAACCAAACATAGTCTTACAAAGTTGACCCCGCTGGGAATTGAACCCGCGACCTCCTGGAAGGTGTGAAGCGAATGGACGAACCAATACGCCACGGCGGTGGTTATTAACATGTGGCACAATTAACCGTGCTTATCCAAGGGATAGACGGAGGTTGCCTGGTGTTGCACTTAGCATCACCCGCGGTCAGGGAATTTAGATTTACACGCGACCTTCATACACATCTCGAGTTAGATGAGCGGGTTTTCTCACGATGTTTTATATTCACCGTTAAATCAATCGGTAAGTATATATATGTACGTAAGTTTCGAAAAACTCAGTGGTATATTGACCGTCCGGATTTGAACCCGGGACGTCTGGTTAGGAGGACCGAGTCGTTACCGGTTGAGCCACCGACGCTTATCATTTAAGTTTTAATCTGGGAAGATTTATTGAGTGTTACACGAGTGCTTCTTAAGGAATACTTGTTTAAATATTGTAATGATGCAATATTTACAGTTTTAGTTTTGAGGTATCAGGAAATTAAAATTATTTTATTTACACAAAATAAAACTACACAATTAGAAAATATTTACTACGCCATGTTACACCATAATTTCATCACTATTCTGGCACATAAACGAATATCAACACGACAATGTCTTAAACTAACAATAGTGGCAACCTGAGTCGACGTCTAACACTGAGAAATTAAGGAACAGACACTGGTTTAAAATGTAACAGTATTTCCTAAATTGATATCTGAACGATACACCTTTGGTATTTACTAACCTAGAACCAAGTATAATCACAATTATGTCGGTCTATGTTATTTTTACTGGATAAAAAGTATCGAATGTGACTTTCCTCCTCTTTAACTTTGTGCTAAAGATCGTGTCGAACAAAAAAAGGACAAAAAAACATACAAACGTACTTTTTCATTGATAGGATCAGGACTAGTATAGACTGTACGACAATCTGACCCCTTATTTTGTTGGCACCTTTTAATGTCGCTGGGTTTATGCCCCAATTACTTGTTATTCGTAATTATTTCTTCTCGTTTATTTAAAATAATAGGGTCCTCGAGCCGACAAGTTTGTTTTTAAAATTATTGTGATGTGCAAGTAAGAAAACTGTTCATATTTAGTGTTAATAGAGTATTTTCTAGTTTGACTGTAATTTTGTACCTGTTTTTCAATAACTGTATGCACCTGGTGTTTCAATAAATTATTCATTTAATTTTCAAACTTTATTGTTTTATACCTACAGACGTTTATTTCTAAATCACTTTGTTTTAATATTTCTCTGCTTAGGGGTTAAATTTTAGTGACGAATTCTTTTATAGGATTTACTATCGGAAGTTCCTCTAACTTCTGTTTAAAAAAAATCTTATAGTCATTATTTACGTCATCTACAATTATTTCATCATTAGCATCAGATCTGCTAAATCCCACAGAATTGACGTTACTTGGTTTAGACCCGGATTCGCACCTACCTAAACTACTATATTTTGTACTTGCTATATCCCCCCAGAGTATGTACTTAGCCCCAGAGATTGTAATAACTGTTCCAGGTTTTCCAGGGCCCCCTGGTTCTCCACTGACTCCATTAGCACCAAACTGACCTTTCCTTGACGATGTTTTTATCCACGGGGCTTTATCAAGTGCTCTGATGGTAATTTTTCCTGGGTAACCCCCTGTACCACCTTGCCCACCCTTCCCACCATCCCCGCCATTTGAGCAGCTATCTCCATACACGTTCGTTTTAGAAGGAATCCAGAGATCTAGATGAGAACCTAGTTTTCCTATCTTTGGAGTGTTACCGTCAGATCCTTTAGCACCATCTCCACCGTCCTGGCCAGAACCACCATTACCTCCATTCGCAGATATTGACAAACCGAAAGTGTTTATAAATGTTTTGCCTACTCCATAAAAGTGACCTGCTGAGCCTCCCGGTAAACCTGGTTGGCCGTCTGATCCATCAGTGCCACCATGATGTCCAGAGTTTGCTTTAAACTTATAATCATTATATGCTAAGCCATCTAATAAAATTTCACATACATCTTGGACGTCCCACGTTGGTGCTATTATTGCCATATTAGTATCTGTACCAGTAAGATAAAAATGCTTAACATCAAAAAAGACTTTATTTAGAGCGAATACTTCTATCAATTTTATTTTTTCATTGCATTTCACCTTAGACACATCACTAAGTTTAACATTCACTCCTTTTACCACCAATTTTCCATTTGTTTCGCATGTTACTTCCGGTTTTTGTAGTGAGATACTAACCATTTTTTTTAAATGGCTTACTTGAAACTTGTTCAGAATTATATTTTCAAAAAAACTGTTATTACTTGAATTATTTTCTGCCATAATTTTTATTATTTCTTCTGGTAAAGTATGTCTTAAAGATTTTCCAGCGCTTAAAAGTGACATATCTCTAAGAAAATTATTTACATTATTGATACTTTTTTGGAATTTATATGTTGAGATGGTTTTGTGCAAATCTATGAGGTAATTATAATAAAATTGACTGTTATGTAAATATACAAACACTTCATTTATGATGCTTTTGAACTGATCAAAATATCTAGCATCTTTAGTCAAATACATCTGTACTCCTTTTGAAGTATTAATTTTGAAATCAGTACATAATTTGAATATGTAATCAATATAATCAGCTTTGTTATCTATATCGTGCACATGAGCAATTTTATTATAGCCAAGTCTTAGTTTGTTGAGAATTTCATTTAAGTCATTAAACTTTTCTTCCTCTTTAGAAAATAGCTCTACAAAGTCTTTTCCTATTTTTGTTACTTCATAATAAAATGTTTTTGAAATTTTACTTTCGATATTGTTGATATCGTTTTGTGTGCGGCTTAATGTAATAGACTGTTCTGTCAATATATTTTGGAAAGATGATGCCCATGCTAGTGGACTTAGACGAGAATAAGATTTTGTATCTGAGATACTCTGTAAAAAGTTTAAATATTTTCCTTGATTTAAGATTTCTTTTGCATGTTCGTCAAGAGAAGGTAACTGTATACTAGTAACTCTGTCATAGATCAGTTCAGATAAACTTTCATCATTTTTTAAATTTCTAATACTATTTGTTAATTTTTCGACATTGCCTAAACTGTATGTGAAATTTTCAAATAAATTGCGAATCTCTTTAAGTTGTCTGTCAGCAATGGTTATGTCACTTGTGCTTTGAATATTTATTTTCATACTTAGTTGCATCCGTAAATCCTTAAAGTATCTCTGTAATGTGTCCGCAATTGAACAAGTGCTAAACAATATATTTTTATCAATTTCTTGTATCAAATCATTGATGTCATTTTTAGACCTGTCCGACACTGTTCTACCAAAATCATCTGGCAATTTTTCCGTATATTTAAGTGTATTGTAAATTATATTTGACAGTTTTTCTTTTTCTTTTTGAAAGGTTTTCATTTTATTCAATGAGCCTGACATTATGGGTCTACGAAAAATACCTATTCTTGTATATTTGTTATCTTTTTGTTCTAGAATTGCATTAAGAAAGGTGATTGAACTCTTGTAAAACTTTAAGTCTTTACTTGATGAATCAGATTTTGAAATTCTATTCTGAAAATTGCTTTTAGCCTCTTCGAGGAATTTTGCGATCCCTGCAATAACTATAGTGTCGTCGATCAAATGGAATTTACCCTCATTGTAGACGAATTGATTGTCGACCTTTGTAACAACTAAAGCAAGACTATCATGAAATTTTTTCATATCCTTTATAAGTTCTGATATGTGTCTCATAAGTTTTAGAAAATCTTGCCTATCAACTCCTTTCCTTACTGAAGGATAACCAACAACAAACAACATTTTTATCGACTTAGCATGGTCTAAAGTAGTTTTTATAAAATAGCTTGTTGCGATATCATAGCTAGAATCTCTGGTATCACTGAATCCCGGAAAATCATAAAAAGCTTCATTGTGTTCTTTATTTATAACGAGTTCAGGGAAGATTGTCTTGGAATCTAGCGTGGAGTCACCAATCCTGTTAAGATTATCTTCTATAACATATTCTCCTTCGTGCACTTCTTTTGCTTCAAGTTGACAGTTGTCTCCTGCTAACCATTGAGTAAGTGTGCTTTTTCCTGCTCCAGTGTTACCAAGCACTACTATAAGATCTTTGTAACTTTCTTTTAAAACTATTTTCTTATCAGCTTGCTCCAGAAGGTCTTGAGTTGTTTTTATCTTTCCTAAGTTAGGATTATCGTCATTCTGTAATTTTAAAAAAATATATTGAGTTCTTTCTTAATGAAGATTAAAGATGATCGTAAGTTTTTTATTACAAAAACTTACCAATAAGAAAATATTACAACTTAGGAAAACTTACTTTCGTTATAGCTTGGCGAGGCAGCAAACTGATGATATGCCGTTTTATGGCAATTGACGGTACACTGTCACCGGGTTTTGATTTGAGTTTGTAATCACCACTGTCTTGTACGCTGATCGTGATAGGTTTTTCTATACCAATGGGATTTGGATATACATTCTGTAAAAAATTACATATGTAAACGTACAATATTTTAAGAATCCACTAGACGATAGAGGAGGTTCTCAAGTAAGCAGGTAGAGCAATTTAAATATGTTTGGATATTTACCTTTTTGTAATCTGTCATCGACAACTCCATGACTTGTAGTTGGGTATATTTATCCAGCCGTTCCAGGGTTACTTTTCCATAGAATATCACCTCCACCTTATCTTCATCTCTTGCGCCAAGGTTCAATGAAATATTGCTTTTCAGATCGTATATTTGTCGGTTGACGCCGCATGTAGTCATCCCTGAAAATTAAATCATACATCAGTCTAGTAGGTGCGGCCGGATTATTACTGTAATGGTTGAAAGGACATATGGCCTAAACTAGGATAGCTCATAAAACAGATGGCCAGTGGGGCAGTAAAGTAAAGTAAAGTTCTTGAGTGGTGACCGCAGTGAACATACACGAATAGCCTCCCACTCAGTGGACCAACGTCCTGATTCAGATTGTAAAAAGGATCAGGATGCGGCCAGCGCACGACCGGTCGTTGTGGAAATCTTAAAACATCTTAAAACAGGCCTTTGTCCAGTAGTGGACGTCTTCTGGCTGATATGATGACGATAATAATAAGCACACTATACTGCAGACTGATACAAATAGTATTAAAATTGGTGTAGCACACGACCACTGGGGTTTTCACTCATCATACTGAACGACTTTTCCTAAGAGACCACCAGTCAAAACAAATAGCAAAAAAGAACTTAAACTTAAAAACAACTAAAGATTCAAAAGGGCGATTCAATTAACGACGACAATTGAAGCAGAGGAGTAGTCACCACTGGACACACAGAAAGATCACAATCTAAATAATAACTGTATAGCCTGCCTAGTCGTCGATATTTTTACTGCCCCAATGGCCATCTTTTCTACGAGCTATGTGCTCTGCCCACTGACACATCAGTTTAGCGATTCTGTGAGCTATGTCAGTTACTTTAGTTCTTCTGCGTATCTCCATTTTTGATTCGATCGCGAAGGGGAATTCCAGCTCGCTCATTGCCCGCTCATTGACCTTCTGCCCAAAACTTTATTTGCAGTTGTTGTAACAATGCCAGCTATTTACGTAGAATGTGCAAAAAACTGGAAAGTGCAGTTCGTGTTAGATAACACCAGGTACGGCGGTGCGCGCGGCAGCTACCGTGGTGCGGGCTGGCGAGCGGCATCAGTGAGCTACTCTTTGACCAGCTCATACTGGGTCCAAGATGAGGTGAGGTGACGATCACCTAAGGTGAGACGCTCCTCAGGCTGAACCTAGGGGGACGCGAGCAGCGTGACAGATGCTCTTACTAGAAGACACAACCACGGGAAGACAGGAAAACTATGTTTTGGGTGAATTGAATGTGAACCATAAGGCCATCCATAAGCGAACAGGAGCAGTACTAGTTCAGCACGAACGAGACTCACAGGAGCGCGTGGTTGCCTACGCGTCGCGTACACTAACGCAACTAAGACTTACAGGAGCACGTGGTTGCCTACGCGTCGCGTACACTAACGCAACTGAGACTCACAGGAGCGCATGGTTGCCTACGCGCCGCGTACACTAACGCAACTGAGATTCACAGGAGCGCCTACGCGTCGCGTACACTTTTAGGTTGTCACACACGAGCGCTATACTATAAGATATATTTAACGTAACAGATATCTTACAATATCGCTCTTCAATCAGAATCAATGAGAGTACACACACGGGACAGATAATATATATTTCATCTTCGTCTATCTGAAGATACCGAGCTATACCGCGCGCAACAGCGCGAGCTCGTTATATCGTAAAGCTCAACAGATATTTATCTTAAGATAAACGCAGCATAATTAAAAAGAGTTATTACCCGCCTGCGTGGCGTAATGTTTAGTCCATTCGATTCACACCGGGAGGTCGAGGGTTCTATACCCGGCTAGGTCAACTTTATAAGACTCTGTTTGGTTGGTGGCAGGGCATGTTCATAACCCGCCTGGCTAGCTACCACCATCTTATCTAAGTGTTGCTGCCAAACATATTTTTATTCACCTGATGGTAGCGGGGTTAACAAGATTCCCCAACGCAATGGAGAACTGGCTATCTTATCTTCAAACCCTATCTAATATTCTATGTGGTTAACACAGCCAGATAAGACAGACAGATCCCCCTTGCGTTGGGGAGTCTTGGTAAGCCCGCTTCCAACTTCGGCATCATCGTCACTTCGTCAAAGTCGGCTTCGTCCTCTGACGAACTATCTAGTAAGTCAAATAGCAACATACGCGAACTCATTTTTTTAATCAGCCTGTATAAAACGTTTTAGGTGTAGCCCATTCAAAGACTCGTAACAGAATGTGGGGTTTTCATATATTATAGTACAGCTCCCTTGTGTAATACCTTGATATGCTATAAGTTTTTTAAGATACTCGCGAGTATTTTTTTAAGATAAAATAGCGCCCGTGTGTGACAGCTTTAATGCAACTGTGACTTATCATAGCCGAATACATAAAGAGGCAGTAAAAAAACTATTAGTATCTACATTTACGGTTGTAAGTTTATTTAACGCACTGGTCACAAGCCTCTGGCTGTGCCTCTAGTCTCAACATTCGGACCGGATGCTGGTATTCCTAGCGTAATAACCTTTTTCGTCTAAATCGAAAATATCCACTAACTATTCAAAGAAAGATTAAAGTATTGAAAAACATGATCTGATAATTATTGCTGCCATAAGTTACCAGTTTAAGTACTTACATCCAATATTTGTTTACCTATGTGCTTGACGATAAAAATGTTTTTATTCAGATAAAGCCTGATAGATAAATAATAATTTTTAGAAGCCAAACAATGATTTTAAACAAAAAAATATTAATTTAGTAAATTCATGTTTAGTATAATTTAGCTGAAATACGTCCACTGCTGGACAAAGGCTTACCCCAAGAATTTCCAAGACGACGGGTCCTGCACTGAGCGAATCCAGCGGTCATCCAATTTAGTATTAAAAGTATCAAAATTTTTAAATTTTATTAATTAAAATTTAAGTCCAACAAAATTGAAACCAAAGTGCCAAGTTCTAAAAATAAGTGTTAAAAGAGTCTAAGTTCAATTGTTAAGATCTAAGTCCAGTTTTTTATAAGTTGCTTTTGCTGGAAAGCATAGTGATAATGTTCAATGTTTTTGATTTAAATTATAAATTGACTCGTGGCGCCCGCGGCTTCGCCCGCGCAGATCCCGATTTTTGCGGTTCCCGTTGGAATTTCTCAAACTCCTTTCTTGGCGGATGCCTACGTCAAAATTGCTAGCTGTGAGCCAAATTTCTACATATAGGGTCCAGTGGATGAGATGAGATGTTCGTTGATATACCAGTCAGTCACCTTTTTATACAGATTAATTTCTAACACATTGAAGTTTAATTTTATTTTAAATTAAATACAAATATTACAGCGGTTTTTTGTGTTTATATTATTTTGATTGACAAGTTCCGTTTTAGGACTAAGGGATTTCTGCAACTGGACCCTTCAACTATATTTGCCCTAGGTATTAGAACATTTTGTACGGAAAATCTATGAACTTTTTACATAATATCTATCTGCCCACGAGTATAACTTCCAAAGGAAAGCCTACTTAGCCGTTATAGTCTTATTTTTAACCCCCGACGCAATAAGAGGGGTTTATGTATGTATGTATAAATTCTTTATTGCACACAAGGAATAATCACAAAATGGTTTCATCAGACTTAAGTGTACAAAGGCGGTCTTATCGCTAAAAGCGATCTCTTCCAGACAACCCTTGGCAGATGAGATATATTCAAACATATTATGTAAAACAACGATAGCGCAAGAATCTGATAGCAAGGTGCCTATTTTCCAAAAGACAAAGAAATAATAATCCACGATAAATATATATGTTTTAAATATAAATATGGGTAGATAGATAATAATAATTGTATTATATATATACCAATATATAACAAGTATAAATATACATATATACGCACAAAACTACTGGATCAGGAAAATTTCCCGAAGACGCAGCTTGAACGCTGCTAGTGTCTCAGTGTGGCGAACATCGGAAGGTAAAGAGTTCCATAGACGAGCGGACATAATAGAGAAGGACTGGGTGTAGTAGTGCGTGCGAAAGTGTACAAGTTTCAGCAGGTTATCCTCTTTAGACCTAAGCGGTCGATCGTGATCAGATCCGAGGTACGAAAAATTGGTCTTTAGGTAGGTTGGAGCATTGGGATTATACAGGACATTAAAGAGAAGGGAAAGGAGATGCAAGTGACGCCGTTGACGGATAGGAAGCCATTTGAGCTGGGTGCGATATTCAGATACGTGGTCATATTTGCGTAATCCAAATATAAAACGAATGCATACGTTTTGTAACCTTTCGAGTTTAGACTTCAGATCCTCGTTTAAATCTGGACAGCTCGCATCAGCGTAGTCCAAGATTGGCAGAAGAAGAGACTGTGCTAACTCTAACTTGGTTTTCTGGGGGAGAAGGTTCTTCCATCGTCGTAACGAGTGAGCTGCAGCAAAGAACTTACGGCTGACTTCAGTTACATGTGGAGACCACGACATGGTGCTGTCGAGCAATACTCCAAGATTTTTGACTACGCTACTAAAAGGAATTGGAATGTCGTTCAAAACCACGGGAGGGAGATTACCAAAAGAAACACCACCTATCTGCCTTGATCCTCCTATAATGATCACTTGTGATTTGTTAGGATTTATGGTCAAGCGAAATGACCTGCACCAATTACTTATTCTGTTAAGATCTTCGTTGAGCTGGTAAATAGCAGAGTGCAGATTTTCCACAGAAGCCTGGGAATATATTTGAAGGTCATCGGCATAGAGATGATAAGAAGAAGTTATGAGAGGAGTAATTGAGTTGATAAAGATAGAGAAAAGAAGTGGTGACAGTACTCCACCCTGCGGCACTCCAGCAGTAATAAAGCAGGAATCGGAGACTTTTTCGTTTAGGCGCACTCGCTGCTCACGGTTGTGGAGGTAGCTGCGGAACCACTCAATAACATTAGGGGAAAAATTTAGAGTTTTAAAGACAGCTAAAAGGATGTCAAAGTCGACAGTGTTAAAAGCGTTACTGAAGTCTAATAGCGTGAGGATAGTTAGAAGCTGGTTTTCCATACCAAGACGGATGTCATCAGTGACTTTGATGAGGGCGGTAACAGTGCTGTGCCCAGGGCGGAAACCTGATTGATAGGGACTAAGAATAGAGTTCTTATTGATAAAGGTACATAGCTGAGAGTGTACGAGTCGTTCCAAGACTTTTGATAAAAACGGTAATATAGAAATGGGTCGATACTGAGTATATGAGGACGGATTGCTAGTTTTTGGGACAGGTATGACGAAGGCTTGTCGCCAGCTACTGGGAAAAGAACCAGTGAAAAGGGAAAAGTTAAAGATGTGGCACAAGATAGGTAATATGGTCTTCAGGGATAATAAGATCATCTTACGACTAATGCCATCAGTACCTTGTGCATCAGACTTGATGCAGAGGATATTTTTCTCGACCTCACGCTCAGAAATAGGTGAAAAAACCAGTTGGTCAAAGTTAGGTATAGGCAGCGATGATAAAACCTGGAGTGTTTCTAGTTTATTTCCATCAGTTATAGAGGGACTGGCGGTAAAGTGCTTGTTAAGTTCATTAAGGTTTAGGTTTATATCAACAGTGTGTCTGTTTTTACCTATACCCATTGATTTGAGGAATTTCCAGACTTTAGCCTTAATAAGTTTGACGTGTGTATCTGTTTGTCTGTCTGTAGCGTCGTAGTTCTTAAACGAATGGATCGATTTTATTTATTTATAACGGTCTGATCGATTCGAAATTTGGTGCCCTATAACTGTAATGATATTAAAATTTTTAATAATACCTAATATAAAAATTATGGTAATTTTGACCTGCTGCTGCAGGATCTCCTGGAATCTGCAGGATACCCAACTTCTCACCAACTTATAGCAGAGGCATCGCATTGAGCTCATTGTAATAATCTTAATGAATATGTTTTAGATAGAACATGGTAATCTTGACCTGATGCTGCATCATCTCCTGGTAGGATACCCAACTCCTCACCAAATTACATCAGAGGTATCGTGTTTGTTGTTATACGTAAAGTTTAAAAAGCATCAAATAAAACTTAAATTAAAAAAATTAAAACCACCGACATCATTTACTATTTAGAGGTTTTTTGCAGGGGTTTTTGTAAATTTTGCAATCGATTATAACATTTCAATTTTTTTTACAGTACTTCACCGTTTTAGCTGGTAGAGGGTGGGAGAACACTTGACTCCAACAAAAATTAGCACTTTGAAGCTCAACATTTTGCAAAAGGAACTCCGAATCGAAGAATAATTGATTGATTGATTGATTGAAAACACTTTATTGCACAACCTAAGAGAAAAAAAAAAAAGATACAATGATTAAGGAAGTTGTACATATAGGCGGTCTTATCGCTAACAAGCGATCTCTTCCAGACTAATTTAACAAGCGAATAATTTAACAAACCCACAGGAGTTTTAAAAGACCTTTTCAACTCACTCGAAAAAAATATCACTCCCTCTTTACATGTAGGGGAGGTACCCTGAAAAATATTATTTAGGCCTTTGCTCAGGGCTCCCCAATAATTAAGAAACTGTTGTAAGTGCCTTGAAAATTAAAATTCGAATAAGTTTTATAGAAAACAATACATACCCAGGCCATTCGCTGCACATAACACAAAAAATATGGCAATCAAAGCTTTCGCCATTTCAAAGCGAAATATTAATAAGACACACAAAAACTAATTAAGTAATATTAAAACATATTGTACTGGTTGTTTCAAAATGTATCTTCCTTCACCCACTACAGCCTGTGAAGTAACTGAGAAGGACGCAAGAAAACGCTGATTTTTATACGATAGATACTAGCTTATGCCTGCGGCTTCACGATTGGCGAGATAGTAGCAGCTCACTATCTTTTTTTCAACCGATTTCCAACAAGGAGCGAGGTTATCAATTCGACTGTTTTTTGTTTTGCTTATGTGTGTTACATCAGAACTTTTGCCTTGGTTAACCGATTTTTATGATTCTTTTTTTATTTGAAAGCTAGTGCTTTCCGTGTGGTCCCGTATGAGTTTTATCGAAATCGGTGTAGTAATTTAATAGAAAATTGACAAAAACCAAAAATAATAAAAAATGTAACGTGTTTAGCGTTTTTAATTATTTTTCCTATGACTTGTAAAACTGTACTAAAGTTTTTAATCCGATGAATGTTATGGCAGCGCAAACCCTACGAACAAACAAACATTTATTCCTATTATTATTGTAAATATAAAAGTTTGTAGGCATGCCATCTTATCTTTGATGTTTTACTCAATCAAGCAAAAACCGCTTAACGGACTAGAATAAAATTTCATCATCATCATCATATCAGCCGAAAAACGTCCACTGCTGGACAAAGGCCTCCCCCAAGGATTTCTACGACGACCGTTCCTGCTCTGCCCGCAGCCATTGGCTTCCCGCGATCTTCACCAAGTCGTCGGTCCACCTCGTGGGAGGCCTGCCTACGCTACGTTTTCCTGTGCGCGGTCGCCACTCGAGAACTTTAATGCTCTTAACATACTTGCCCCTTTACTTAAGGCCACCTGTTTAACGAGCTATGTAAATAAAATTTGGTACACAGGTTATCGTAGTATAAAACATGGATTTAAAAAACCGGTAAAGTGCGCGTCAGACTTTCACTTTTTCTAATTTTTAGTATTTGTTGTTATAGCGGCAACAGAAATACAACATCTGTGAAAATTTCAACTGTCTAGCTATCACGGTTCATGAAATATTTAGTATTTTTAGGGTTCCGTAACCAAAGGGTAAAAACGGGACCCTATTACTAAGACTCCACTGTCCGTCCGTCTCTCTGTCTGTCCGTCTGTCACCGGGCTATATTTCATAAACCATGAAAGCTAGACACTTGAAATTTTCACAAAAGCTGTGTTTTTGTTGCCGCTGTAACAAAAATATTAAAAATTAGGAAAGTGGAAGTCCCATACAGAATTATTTTTTTTAAACGTGAAGAAACTAGCGCCATCTAGTATGATGGTACGGAAACCTTTGTACTAGCGCCATCTAGTATGATGGTATGGAAACCTTTGTACTAGCGCCATCTAGTATGATGGTACGGAAACCTTTGTACTAGCGCCATCTAGTATGATGGTATGGAAACCTTTGTACTAGCGCCATCTAGTATGATGGTACGGAAACCTTTGTACTAGCGCCATCTAGTATGATGGTACGGAAACCTTTGTACTAGCGCCATCTAGTATGATGGTATGGAAACCTTTGTACTAGCGCCATCTAGTATGATGGTACGGAAACCTTTGTACTAGCGCCATTTTTTATTTATTTATTTATTTATTGTTTATTGTACACAGTAAATGAGAGATACATAAGTAGAAAAACATAAGATTTACAATTGGTATGCTTAACTCTGTAAGAGTTTTCTGCCAACAAACCAGTAAGTGAGAAAGAAATGAAATACGAACGGGTAGAGGCGTGTACAAATTTGTTATTAGAAATGTAAAAAAAATACTATAAGATATAAGTTGCTAAGTATTATGTTACTTATAATAAAACAAATACGTATAAGTTAATAATAATATACCTATAATATACATACATAAGTAAATAATAATAAAAATAATATACTTACTACATACACAAAATAAATAATAAAAATACATAATAATAATATAATACATACCTATAGTGTTGCAATATAGAGAAAGCAAGTCAGGTCAGGTAATGCTCTTTTATTTTCCTCTTAAATATGTGTATGCTAGGACTGTCGCGAATTTCGTGGGGAAGGGCATTCCAAAGTCGCGCTTAATGAACAGAAAAAGACTCACCATAGCGGGAGGAGCAGTGAGAGGGAAATTTTAGCAACAGTGATTTAATAGATCGGCAAGGCCTATCTCTAGGAACAATGTATTCAAAGCGATCACGCAAATATGAAGGAGAGGAAGGATTGTGAAGGATTTTATAAAGGAAAGAGAGAATGTGTACATCACGACGACGACGAACAGGAAGCCACTTAAGTTTAGATCTGAATTCAGAGACATGGTCGAATTTACGGAGTCCAAAAATAAACCGTATGCATAGATTTTGCAATCCTTCTAATTTATTAAGGAGCACCTCCGTAGCATCGAGGAAGCAGACATCCGCATAGTCAATTATGGGAAGAAGTAGGGATTGCGCAAGGAGGAGCTTGGTTTCGAAGGGTAAAAATTTCTGTAAACGTTTAAGAGACTGAAAAGAGAAATGCACCTTTCTACTGACTTCATTGACATGGCTGGTCCAGGACAGATTGGTATCAAAGATAACCCCTAAATTGTTGGCAGTATTAGTAAACCCAATAGGGATAGTGTTGTCAATGAAAGGGGGTAATGCGGATATGTCTAGCTGGCTGCGTAACGCGACCCCGCCAATAATAAGAGCTTGTGATTTGGAGGGATTTACAAGTAAGCCAAATGATTGGGCCCACTCATTAATTCTGAGAAGGTCAGTGTTAACACGATGTACAGCATCCAAGGCCTCGTCTACTTTAAAATGGTTGTATAATTGTAAATCGTCAGCATAAAGGTGAAATTTCAAGCTTAGTTAACGAGTTTATGAAGACAGAAAATAATAATGGGGAAAGTACACCACCCTGAGGAACCCCTGCAGTGAGATCTACCCAGTCTACGCCATCTAGTATGATGGTACGGAACCCTTTGTTTGCAGTTCTGACTCGCAATTGGCCGGTTGATTGTGTACGTTAAGCGACCTTCAATTTACACCCAGCTGCTCAAATCATCATCATCATTATTATATCAGCCGAAGGACGTCCACTACTGGACATAGGCCTCCCCAAAGGATTTCCTCGACGACCGGTTCTGCGCTGCCCGCATTCAGCGGCTTCCCGCGACCTTCACCAGGTCATCGGTGCACAGAGTGGGAGGCCTTCCTACACAACGTTTTTCGGTGCGTGGTCGCCACTCGAGAACTTTACTGCCTTAACGGCCATCTGTTCTACGAGCAATGTGCCCCGACCACTGCCACTTATGTTTAGCAATTCTGAGAGCTGTGTCGGTTACTTTGGTTCCCTGTGGATCTCCTCGTTTCTGATTGGATCACGCAGAGAAACTCCGAGCATAGCACGCTCCATTGCCCTTTGAATTATCAGCTGCTCAAATGTGCCAAATAAATTGTCCTCTTCGGTGGTAAAAATAAATAGCTTTGATCATTACCTCATTAATAATCCCGGAGATCCCTTTTTGCTTACTCATCCAGTTTGCAGTATCAAAGAGAATAATTTGCTTTAATCCTAGTTAACATTTGAAGCGTAGCTTGAACTGGACAATCTCTAGACACAAATGCAGAAGTAATGCGAGCTTACGTAGGAGTCGCATGGCAATAGTTACTTTGGGTCTTTCCCGGATTCGAATGTTCTGGGGTACAGGAACCAGAGTGAGTCTAGTGGCTAGTTCTGGGGTACAGAAACCAGAGTGAGTTTAGTGGCTAGTTCTGGGGTACAGAAACCAGAGTGAGTCTAGTGGCTAGTTCTGGGGTACAGAAACCAGAGTGAGTCTAGTGGCTAGTTCTGGGGTACAGAAACCAGAGTGAGTTTAGTGGCAAGTTCTGGGGTACAGAAACCAGAGTGAGTTTAGTGGCAAGTTCTGGGGTACAGAAACCAGAGTGAGTCTAGTGGCAAGTTCTGGGGTACAGAAACCAGAGTGAGTTTAGTGGCAAGTTCTGGGGTACAGAAACCAGAGTGAGTTTAGTGGCAAGTTCTGGGGTACAGAAACCAGAGTGAGTCTAGTGGCTAGTTCTGGGGTACAGAAACCAGAGTGAGTCTAGTGGCTAGTTCTGGGGTACAGAAACCAGAGTGAGTTTAGTGGCAAGTTCTGGGGTACAGAAACCAGAGTGAGTTTAGTGGCAAGTTCTGGGGTACAGAAACCAGAGTGAGTCTAGTGGCAAGTTCTGGGGTACAGAAACCAGAGTGAGTTTAGTGGCAAGTTCTGGGGTACAGAAACCAGAGTGAGTCTAGTGGCTAGTTCTGGGGTACAGAAACCAGAGTGAGTTTAGTGGCTAGTTCTGGGGTACAGAAACCAGAGTGAGTCTAGTGGCTAGTTCTGGGGTACAGAAACCAGAGTGAGTCTAGTGGCTAGTTCTGGGGTACAGAAACCAGAGTGAGTCTAGTGGCAAGTTCTGGGGTACAGAAACCAGAGTGAGTCTAGTGGCAAGTTCTGGGGTACAGAAACCAGAGTGAGTTTAGTGGCAAGTTCTGGGGTACAGAAACCAGAGTGAGTCTAGTGGCTAGTTCTGGGGTACAGAAACCAGAGTGAGTCTAGTGGCTAGTTCTGGGGTACAGAAACCAGAGTGAGTCTAGTGGCAAGTTCTGGGGTACAGAAACCAGAGTGAGTCTAGTGGCTAGTTCGATGATTCTGTACAGATTTTGTCAGTTAAGATCTAACCTGAAAGTTATCGATAGTCAACCCATCAGGTTGATGCATCCATCAACCTGCCATGAGAGAAGTAGACAGGTTTTGGAAGATTCGTCTAATTGTATCTGAAATTGAGCTTTAATTAAGGTTTAAGAGGTAACCCGCGAAACCAGAATGTTGCAATCGAAGAGCTAATCATCCTCTATACTGGTAAATGTAAGATGCAGTCTGAGCCAAGAGACAACCACCTCCGTGGCGTAATGGCCATGTTAATTAGCTTCACACCAGGAGGTCCCGGGTTATATTCTCGGCGGAATCTAACTTCGTAAGACTAGGTTTAGTTGGTGGAAGGGCATTTTCTAAGCCCGCCTGGCTAGCTACCACCATCTTATCTAAGTCTTGCCGCCAAACATCAATGTTAACAGCATAAACGTGTTCCGGATTGAAGAAAATTCATTTGTTGGGGAATCTTGGTAAGCCCGCTTCCATTTTTGGCATCATCGTCACTTACGGACAAGTGAGATGATGCCAGAGGATTGCTAATTGTAAATAATAATAAAAAAAATCAAACAGAAAGTACAGGCTGGTGGAACCCTCCCCACATTTGGCCAAGGGGAAAAGAGCTGCTCAGTATTTAGGTACTGTTAGTGATTAAAGGAGTGCGGATCGCTCCAAATGTATTTTAAGTGGTTGTAGAGATCTCACATTTGTTACGTGTGAGGAGTTTTTTTTTTATATGCAAGAATGTAAACAGCCTCCGTGGCGTAATGGTTAGTCCCTTCGCTTCAGGTTCTACTTCACACTACACTACACTACACTACCCTACACTAACCTACCCTACCCTACCCTACATTAGAACTTTATCCTGACAATAACAAACTCAACATATTTTATTAATATTTTTAGAATTAACGAAGTTGGTTGAGTTTTGCGCTTAGCAACACATTAAGCGATTCATTTTGTTTTATATAGATTTTTTTTATTACAATTATTAGGCCCTTATTGGCATCATCTCAGCTGACAGTAAGTGACGGTGAATATACGAATAATACCTTGTTGGTATAAACTGAACTTTATCGATAGATATTTGTAAGTCTAGACTTAAAGAACAATGTTTATCTACTTTCATATTCGTAAAACTTCAAAACGAGTTTATATTGGCATACTTTATAAACACAATACCGTAATTAAAAAAAAATACATTATAACATTATTTTGTCAGAGAAATAATGTTATAATGATTTTTTTTTCCATTACGATACAAGTTATACCAAAGAGATATTATCACCAACGAAGTTCCATATCAATTGTTTTTTATTGGAACGCACATGCGGTTCGCACCATTTTTACAGCAATACAAAAAGATTTCATTCCAATTTTTACTTGTCTGTGACAGCGCCCGCTTTAACGCATGCGCGGTGATGTGTTGGTTTTAAAATGAATTTTGTTGTAGATACTGAATTTCCTGGATAATTTTCATTCTTGTTTAAAAATGTCTGAGATCAGTGAAAGCATTGTTTTTACCTGTCTTGTCTGTGACACCGTCCGCTTCAGTGAAAGCGCGGTGATGCGCTGGGATTCAGCGCTATGACACGTTTTGTTGTAGGTACTTACTGAATTTCGTGGGATTTTTTTCTTACTCTTAACTTTGATCTTTGTATTTTAGTTGATTCAATCCCAATGTATGAGATTAGATAAAGTAATGTATGAAACTGCACATAATTTGGTCTTAAAACACTCGTGTAATGCTTTATACACTCGTATTTTAAGAACCCTTATTATGCAACAGTTTCATAAACTAATATTTTATCTGCAGAACACTTTATTATCCACAGTGCAGATATTGACCTTTCCTTAAAATAAGAAGTTCTTTTAACTGGTGTTGATAAACTGGGAAAATCAAATTTCGATGTTGTTGTTTTTCTTTACTTTATCAGTTCAACGTTCTAAAACCGACGTTGGCAAAAACAAGCGGATAAGGAAAAAGTTAAGATATGGTGCATAAACAAAAAATATTTCTAATTACGAATTGTACCTATAGAAAACCCAATTTCGATGTTTTGGAGACTTACAACGTGAGTACATCATCATCATCATCATATCAGCCGAGAGACGTCCTCTGCTGGACTTAGGCCACCCCCAAGGATTTCCACGGCGACCGGTTCTGCCGAATAAACACCGTATAAGCTATTCACCAGGTCATCGGTCCACCGAGTGGGAGGCTTGCCTACGCTAGGTTTTTTGCCACTCGAGAACTTTACTTTACTCCGGGACCTACCCGAACAGTAGGTAGTGGTTCTCTTCCACGAGGCACTCGCCTCGCAGAGTACCGGGACAAACGTCTTGGTGGCAAGACCTACCGTAACTGGTCCTTGTCTTCACCTTATGGTGTTGGCAGGAATAGCGGCCCTCACTGTTATGCCCTAGGGTAGATAAGTGGGGACGCTATATCATAAACGTGGTAGTTAGTGTATCTGGTAGATATACGAGAGAGAATGCCCCAAAGATCATCCGTTCTACGAGCTATGTGCCCCGCCCACTGCCACTTAAATTGAGCAATTCTTAGAGCTAAGTCGACTGCATGGGGACGTTAATACAAGCATGGGATCTACTCCTGAACTAAACCTATATTAATTTTATTATCTCAGGTAGTTCTTACTACATCTTACGTAACGTTAGTTACGAACTTTCGGCTTATCAGATGACAAAAGTTATAACTACCTGGTTGACAGGTGTATCATATGACTATTCCGAGGATTTACTTAAAGTTGTGCAGTAGTTCGATATGTTACATTCGCTCGACTAATGCATGTACACACATACACACACACACAACACTCACACTCTCTCACACACACATACACAACACACGCACGTACGTACATACAGTCGCTAACACCTATTCACCCATAGCTTATACGTTTTTGTATTTTCGATAAAGTTAATAAGTGTAATACAAAACTAATTTCGGCCATTTTTTGTTTATTTTTAATCAGTATTTTAAAAAAGGAAACGTATAAGCCTAGCTTTTGTTCTGACTGACAGACAACCTGTTAAAAAAATTGTCCAAATCGGATAACATTTAAGAGGTGAAAATCGTTAACGCCGTTTGCATAAAAAGTCACAACTTCACAATCCTCTTAAATAACAACTGAACTTTTGAATTTTATGGCACAAAAGTTATGGAAAACATTTTAAAATATCGTGAAACATAGTTTAATGTAGAAAGTATCAAATTATTTATTGTTCATTCAACAGGGTGTATCAAAATTGGTGTAGGTCCCGTTAACTGGGGCTTCTACTCATCATACTGAACAACTTTTGTTCTACGACTTTGCTGATATCGCAAAAAATATATATTCTACTCTTCATACAAATCAATCAGCTGATCGACCAATTTTGTGCATTTAAGTAAGGAGGGACGAAATTTTTTTTTGAGAATTGACTATGGGGTTCAATTTTTTTTACACGTATATAAAAAAACCCCTGGTTAGCTGCATCCTTGATACAGCTGTAAGTTTTATGAGGATACGTCTTCTTTGGTCTATGTGTATGCCTGGGGCCTGCGGACCAGCTGTTGATCCTACCGTAGCTCGTAGGTTGTTGCCACCTGTATATATGCTTAGTAGCAAGGAAAATAGTGATGTAATTCTTACAGATTTATCGAAAACTTAAATTTAAATTTAAAAATCCCCCGACAAAAAAAACCTCTAAAATGTAGAAAATAATATATTTTGGCCCTTTAAGTTTAATAAAGGTATGTAGTTATATTTTGATTTATGCGTCGTTGCGTAGGGGGACCGCTAAGTGTGAAATTATAAGGTATTAGTTGTAGTAAAGTAAAACAGTTGTATTCTGTTTTTATTTTATTTGCTCAGCGGTCACCCTACGCGACGACTCATAGATCAAAATATAACTGCTTATTTTAAAGATATTATTTTCTACTTTTTAGAGTTTTTTTTGTCTAGGGTTATTAAAATTTTTTCTTATTATATATATATTTTTAATATGTACACAGAAAACATAAATTACACATTTTACAAAGTTTTATTTTATGCTTTTTAAACTTTACGTATCCCAAATACAATACATCTGCTATAAGTTGGTAAGAAGTCCTGCAGATACAAGGAGGTGCTGCGGCATCAGGTCAAGGTTACCAAGTGCTATCTAAAATCTATTTAATGAGACTATTCCAACGAGCCCAAACACGGTTCATCTGTGGTAAGTATGTGAGGAGTTGGGTATCTTGCAGATTCCAGAAAATGCTGTAGCATCAGGTCAAAGTTACCATGTTTTATCAACTATCAGTTATGAGGCGCGCCGACTTCAAGGCCGGCGGCAGCGGCGGCGCGCCGACTTTTCGAGGTCAATGGCGGCGACGGCGCGCGGCGTCGTCGGTGGCATTATCTTTAAAGCATCAGGGAATAATTAGAAACAAAACAGTTCCTACAACTAAACATTTTCCGTTTTTGGGTTCCTTTTCTCAAAAGGGAACTCTTATACGATTACTTCGTTGTCCGTCTGTATGTCTATTAAGACCCTTTTCTTAGGACAGTGTAGGTCATCATATCAGCCAAAAATCGTCCACTGCTGGACAAAGGCCTCCCCCAAGGATTTCCACGACGACCGGTCCTGCGCTGCCCGCATCCATCGGCTTCCCGCGATCTTCACCAGGTCGTCGGTCCACCGCGTGGGAGGCCTGCCTACGCTACGTTTTCTGCGCGGTCGCCACTCGAGAACTTTACTGCCTCATCGGCCATCTGTTCTACGAGCCCCTGCCCACTGCCACTTCAGTTTAGCGATTCTGTGAGCTATGTCGGTTACTTTAGTTCTCCTGCAGATCTCCTCGTTCCTCACGCAGAGAAACTCCGAGCATAGCACGCTCCATTGCCCTTTGGGTGACCTTGAGCCTTCTTATGAGGCCGATAGTAAGCGTACATGTCTCAGTTCCGTAAGTCATCACTGGCAACACACACTGGTCAAAAGACCTTAGTCTTGAGACACTGCGGTATTTGGGACGTGAAGATATTGCGAAGCAAATTTTAAACGCCTCCGTGCCGTAATGATTAGTCCATTCTCTGCACACCAGGAGGTTGCGGGTTCGATTCCCGGGGGTCAACTTTGTAAGAGTCGGTTTGGTTGGTGGTAGGGCATTTTTTTAAGCCCGTCTGGCTAGCTACTACCATCTTGTCTAAGTGTATGACGAAATTGTACCGCTGCCCTGGAAAATGTTTTTAAGCTTCTGGACTGGAGTGGACTCGGCATCAATATCAACGGCGAGTACATATCCCACCTCGGATTCGCTGACGAATGTGTAGGTATCAAATTGAAATTCATATCAACTAGCTTATGCCCGTGGCTTCACCCGCTTGGACATCGTTTTTATCAGAATCAGAGTTTTTATTGTTGATTATGGTACAAAGATATTAAAGCAATACAGAGTTTCACATAATCTGCCTAAAGAGGCATACAATACATTTCAGAATACACAAAACAAAAAAAACTAAAAGTTACACCTCCTCACCCACTATTCTCAGAATGCTGTTGTCATTTCCTTGCAATAGCCTCCAAAAGGAAGCTACAGGCCCTAACAACAGCAAAGAAATCTGGCACTCCCCCTCGGCAAACATGTGCGACGCGTTGCAGTATCTGGGTAACTTCATGAGGATACGGTAGGCATCGTTGTACTGCACCCTTATGGTGCTGAGTGTCGATTAAACTTTATCCAAAACTGGGACGTGTAGAAACACTGACAGAAAGTTCTGAACAGTGTCGTCCTCACGTCCCTACTGCATTTTGAGAACCTGCGTGCGAGCATGTTACACCGAACGGAGAGTGCTCTTCTCTCACGATCGATATCTTGGTCGTCCTTCAGATCTTCTATGAGTACATGTCGAAGGTATTTAAACTGTTTTACAACCCGAACTGATGATACATTAAGAAAAACTTCAGGTACAATCTCCGGACCTTTCCCTGCCTTGAAAACCATCATTTTAGTCTTGGTTACATTATACTTCAGCCCGTGAACATTTACATAATGTTCACAGAATGAGAGAAGCTTCCTAAATGTGTTAATGTGTCAAAGATTAAAAAAAATGCTAATAATATTCTAAAACCGACTTCATGCAATCACAGTAATTTCATTTTACGAAGAATTCGAGTGTTTTTCGTTAAAAAGGTTATCTGTCATTGAAGGCGGATTCAAACTGGTAACTGCTGGTAACCGATCCTAAACATATAAAAATCTTTCGACTTTGAAGAAGAGGTTATAAACTCCGAAAAATTCCTGCTTTTAGCAAACTTGAACTCTGCTTGTGACCAATCAGATATCAGCTTTATGATTGCAGTGTTTAATGCAAAAACTTATGACGCCTATTATTATTATTAACTATTGTAGACAACTAGTGACACTGAGTATAATATCCTCCCTCCTGAGCGTGGGAGGCATTCGACCGCACATTCGTTCATTAAACTGCATGGCACTAATTGACTAAGACACTTTTAAAACCCGGGTACAATATTGTGCAATAATTCGGAAATCTCTATGCAAGTTTGGAAATAATTACTAATCGGCTACGTGACTAAACTTCTTGTGACCTACAAAATCCTCGCTGGCAAAATCATTTCGCAAACAACGTACCTATGTTGAATGTAGAAGCGGGCGTAGATAACCTTTAACATGGGGCGCCTCTGCTAGGAAAATCGGTATGACCGTTTCGCAAACAACGTACCTATGTTGAATGTAGAAGCGGGCGTAGATAACCTTTAACATGGGGCGCCTCTGCTAGGAAAATCGGTATGACCGTTTCGCAAACAACGTACCTATGTTGAATGTAGAAGCGGGCGTAGATAACCTTTAACATGGGGCGCCTCTGCTAGGAAAATCGGTATGACCGTTTCGCAAACAACGTACCTATGTTGAATGTAGAAGCGGGCGTAGATAACCTTTAACATGGGGCGCCTCTGCTAGGAAAATCGGTATGACCGTTTCGCAAACAACGTACCTATGTTGAATGTAGAAGCGGGCGTAGATAACCTTTAACATGGGGCGCCTCTGCTAGGAAAATCGGTATGACCGTTTCGCAAACAACGTACCTATGTTGAATGTAGAAGCGGGCGTAGATAACCTTTAACATGGGGCGCCTCTGCTAGGAAAATCGGTATGACCGTTTCGTAAACAACTTGTTACGTCCAATAGGCAGTGACTCAACTTTTACACTAGAGGAGAGTGTAAACAACTTTATCAGCAACAAATCGGTCCAGCAGTTTCGGAGCCTATTCAAAACAAACAGATAAACAATCAAATCTTTCCTCTTTATAATATGAGTATTGATGACGTGAGTAGGTAATCTATGACAAGAGAGTCTTAGCGAATCTAGCAATATTTAGTATTCTTTGTATGGAATACGAGATTTTTCTAAAAGGATTTTGCCTCTAATTCTCAAAAAGTTTTGAAAGCGCGTTTAAGCGCACAATGTACCATGCTCGTTCATTGATTTTCCTGGTTATTTTTGAGAACAGAGTCACAGTAATTTTATTCACTTTCATTTTATTTACGTCCACATTGTCACAGTCTAAAGAGCGATGTCGGCGTAACGGTTCAAATCCTGTCACGTACTAATGTGTTTTCGAATTTCTATTTAACATGTATGTTTATACGACGCTCTGGTGAAGGAAAACATCGCGAGGAAACCTGCACACGCCTGTGAAGAAACTAGATAGTACTGGGCGGCAGCGTGGTTGACTAAGGCCCATTGGCCCTAATTCAGGGTAGGCTCGAGCCCCTAGGTGGGGATGTATAAGAGCTGATATGATGATGTCACAGTCTAAATAATCCGTAGAGTAACGTAGACGGCTAGCTAGACAAAGCAATCGTGCGGGGTCGAAGTGTGAGACGGGGGAGGTCGAGCTCTAACTGCCATAGTCCCTTACAATTTTATTAATATTATATATACGTCAAACTAAAATAATGTTCTTGGTACCTGCAATAAGGTACTTAGTATATGTCGCACCACCTCGTACCCGGCTCAAAAGTGCCCATTATACTGGCCGCGTTGCCGCGCAGTATTGCCAGGGAGATCTGTTGAACCAGGTATGAGCCGGCGCGGGGATCACTACCGCGGTCCCTAAATACGGTAATAACTTCCTTATTTTCTATCTTTCCAACAAAGTAAAAAAGTTACTTTGTTCGAAAGATAAAAAAAATATAAATTAAATATGACAATAAACAATGATTGCTGTCAAAAGGGTGCCTAAAGTCCTATTCAAATTTTCAGGAATCATTATTTTCATGGTTTTTAATATCAAGATTTATGATGTTTTTCTCTAACCTTCCAGCATCATTGACTAACTTTGATTCACAAGTTCATACGAAAAATTCGAAAAAAAATTTCCTTACAAAATTGTCGGATTACGAATTACATTGGGACCCTTTTGAAAACAGTTATTGTTTTTTGGTGCAATTCATTTAATTTTTAACTTTTTTGGAAAGCTGATAAAATGAGGAAGTTTATACCGTATTTTTAATTCCAACTGTACTATAACGTTTTTTTAAAATCATAAAACATTTAAATAAATGCGTTTTTCATAAAAAAAATAAAAAATAAATGGTCTTTATCTCGAAAACTGTTGATTTAGGACCCCTAGCTAATATGACTTTTTGTGTTGTAAATTAGATTATATTTAAGCGTTTTTTTTTCTTAAAATGAATTGACTAACTATTTCTTAGGCGTTCATTTATAGAACTAACTATCTATATGTGTGACACAAGTGCTCTAGGAATGCGCTCTTGTCCGGTTCAGTTAGACAGGTAGGTCTACAATTTCTTCAAAGTTGAATTACTTATTTCGGCAGATGCTGCCCCATCCCCCCCCCCCCCCCCCTGATGTACGGTGATGTGTGCGAATAAAGGAAGTCGGCCAAAAAAACAATTGCAGTATGTATTTTCGACTAAATGACAGGGTTCCCTTTTTGACTACTGTGATCGTAGATGACAGCTCCAATAATCGTCTAATGGAGAAACTACAACTAAATCAGATTGTCCACAACAGTGTATACTTTCGCTACTACATGCTAGATGGCAATAATTTTGACGTGAGTACGTCTCTGTTTTTAACCCCCGACGCAAAAAGAGGGGTTGTTATAAGTTTGAAGTGTGTATCTGTATCTGTGTGCATGTCTGTGGCACCGTAATTCTTCAACGAATGGATCTATTTCGATGCGGTTTTTTCGTGTGAAACCTGACGTGATGGAGGTGGTTCTTAGCTATAACTTGTGAAGATCTATTAAGCCGTTTGAAGATCATCAGCTTTTATCTAGGTGATGAAGGGTTATGGGTAACTTATACCGGTCTGATCGATTCGGAATTTGGTGTCATGTAACTGTAATAATATTACAAAATCATGGTAAATTAGATCTGATGCTGCAGCATCTCATGGAGTTTGCAAGGTACGCATCTCCAATTTACAGCAGAGGTATCGTTTTAGAATTCATTGGAATAGATGTCCGATATGAGCGTCGTACCGGCGCACCGCCGCCGCCGCTAACTTTTCCGCGCCGCCGCCGCCGCTAACTATTCCGCGCCGCCGCCGCCAACTTTCCCACGCCACCGCCGCCGCCGCGCGCCGAGTTATGGCATAGACATTGCATCAGAACGATACGAACGAAAAAGATATTGGATCAGTATTAACAAGCTCGTCGTTCTAGTAGGACGCGTTACGCATTCATCTTCCTACGCAAAATGAGGTGGTCGTTATCAGTTAGAACACAATGTCACATGATAGTGTAATAATCCATACGCAGGTCTAACGCCTTTGATGTTTGCTTTGGCTGACATCACTAGTCACTGGTTACGTGCTTCGCCGACACTGTCTATATTAATAAAATTGTATACAGTGTGACGATAGGGACTATGGCAGTTAGAGCTCGACCTTCTCCGTCCCACACTTTGACCCCCTCACGTTTGCCTTCTCTAGCTAGTTATATACCTAGATAACGTTTATTTGTCACGGCAATCGCACACATATTATAACACTCATACATAATATAAAACAAAACATAACAAATTATAAAGAGCAAAAAAAAGAATACAAAAACATATGTGTTGCAGTAGTACAAAAGGGCCGTAACTCAGTGTGTTGATTTGCTCTTGCGAGCAATACACTGGTAATTCTTATCAGTTGTCTCCGTTAGACAACTCTATGGATTCTTTAGACTGTGACATCATCTTATTAGCTCTTATCCCTAGGGGCTCGAGTCTAATTATAAATATTTCATAATTCAAATTTTGCTTTTCATAAAAAAAAAACTCAAACTAAGATGGATAACAATATTTTTATTTAAAATTTTATTTTACAAAACTAAACTACGAGTACTTGTTACAACATTGGTAGGCACAGTAAATCAATCACAGATTAGAAGCTACATAAATTATGTGTAATATGGCACGTTCCAACCCTCTACTTTCGTCGGCGTCCCTGCAAAAAAGAAATAGTTAAATCAGTGATCAGATTCAGCTTGATTTTTGAGCCTTGCAGTTAACTTGCACTTAACGGTGAATGGGGGATCGGACTGCATCACAAATAAATTCTAAAATATGATTTCCTAAATTGCTCTCCTCTAGAAGTTTCAAAAAACCTTATTTGTTTTGTTTTTCCATCACGTCTTCAATTTTTAATTGATCAAATTCACAAAATAAGTCCGTCAATGACGGACGCTAAAAACCTATGATGTCACTTGACATTTTTAAAACAAAATTTAGTTTTTGTCAGATCATAAAAAGTAACTCAAATGACCAGTAGTCCCATACTCTATTGCGAAAGTCGCAGGAAGCCGCTGGAAGCACCAGTCTTTGTCGAAATCCTTGGCGGAGGCCTTTGTCCAGAAATGAACGTCTTTCCGCTGATATAATAATGAATGGTCAGAAAATAATATTGTACATCGGTAGCGGTCACAGCTTAGTGATAACACTAATAACGCTAATCGTGCCATTGAACTGACCATATTCATAAAGCATGGTACTAAATACCTGGAGGGGTTTGACAGATAGTGGCGAACTATCTCCACTGCTTCTGTGCTTCGCAAGGTACACTAAGCCTTTGGTGCTAGTAGCTATCATTGGACGACAGTCGTTAAGCCATTTCACAGGCCTTACAGGCGGTTTCAAAGGAACTTCTCATAGTGGAGTACTCTTTCAGCAATCCGAACTTGACCCCAGTGTGTGGCCCATCGTTAACAGGACCCACGCTCTAGCAGTAGGGACGTAATGGGTTGTCACCTTTAATGATAATAACACTTACAGTCTCCTTTTTCTCCTTGTTAATGCAGATGGATCGCACTCTGAAGGGATCCACATAGGTGCACGTGCACTGTTGCACATAGCTGTGGCTAAGGAGTTTGCCGGAGATGGCTGCGGTGGCGGTCTGAAGGAACTGCTTCTGCTGACCAGGGTTCATCGCCAGATAGTTGGTCGCTGACAGAACGATGCCATCGGTCTGCAATATGACATTAGAGTTTCTATTAAGATCTTTTATTGCAAGAAAGATCGTCTTAATTTATCTTGGAACTCGTAATGAAAACGCATTACAGAGAAAGAAAAACGCCTAATATGGATAGAAAAAGACGTAATATAATTATATCTGCGTCCCTAGGGCCAGTTGTCCGGCATACTTTCTGTTCATGCGTTCCAATAGGGAAGCACCCGGTTGGACGATCCAAATACCGCTGGAAATATAAAGTTGAAAAATTATACCATTGGGTAGATGAAGTTGAAAAAGACCTAAACGCCATCCAAATAGCCAACTGGCAAAAAGTGACGCGGGATCATGATGGATCGCGCCTAAAAGTTTAGAATATTTTACATATTTACTGCAAATAAACATTCATTTATTCATTTATCATTCATCATTCATTCATAAATTCCCGGGACGCTGAGCAAGCGCAATAAGTAAGATAGTTGTCCGAAAGAGGTTAATAAGTATCTCGCTATCTTGTGTTTTAACTATAAATATAGTGAAGCTTACTGGGCTCCTGTTTGCGGAAAAAAAAACTTGTCTAAACTAACCTTACAAGGCGTCGTAATAAACAACAAAACAAAATATATATAACAAAACATAACAGTCTTTTTTCGTAATTTGGTAAAAAGGCGGTAATATTACAGATTTTTGTTATTTTTCATGTCAATTACTCCTAAATGATAGAAAACCCAAGGTTGAAAAAAATACCCTTATTTTTGATGATGTTCCATAAAGTCAAAAGCTATTAGAAACATGATTGAGCAGTTTTGGCTCGATAGAAAATAATCCCAAAGTTAGGTCTACACCGTTACTTTTAATTCTAGTTATGACTAATACTTTGAAGTATAAATTAAAAAAAAATATAAAACAATATTTGGTAAGTGAATGCATAATGTTATTATTTTTTATACTTTTATTGTAGTTTTTGATTGTGAAAAATTGTGGTAATTTTCTTTACTCTTTACATGTAAAGAAAAAGACAGAGACAACTGTTCCAATCAATACCTCGCCTATTGATAATGCTGTTCAAAAGGACTTCTGTGAACTCACCAAAAGAATCATCGGTAGAAGAAGAATAAAAAAAAAAACATATTTTTGGTTGTTGATGATAAAACTAAGACACTAACCGATTCAACGAAATCAATGCAAGCGTCGTGGCGGATCTCAAGAGTGGCTCTCAGAGCTTCGGAGTCCTTTGTCTGTTTCTTGTCGCCCAACAGAAGGACGGAGTCATCAGTAAATCCTGGAAATATGAAATATTTTCTTAAATTCACCCTTTCTGCATGCACCTTGAAGGAAATGTTCTTAACGGGTTCTACACAAATTTTTATACTAACACACGCTATTATTATTATTTTTACACTATTTTTTTTTTCTTTACATTTTTTTTTAAATTGTGTTAAAAAGAACTTTTGTGCCTGTATGTTCTGCTTAATAGTATATAAATATTTTAGTTAGGTACAAATTGCATTTACATCATTAAATTAATTTATCATAATTTGGTCAAACACAGGCATTAAAAAGATATGACGTCATAGTTCGACACTTCAAACATTTTTAGATCAAAATCTCACTTTTGACAGTTCATGAAAAGTAAGTCAGATATTTAGTAGGCAAGTGGCGAATTCCGCTAACTTTAACAATAAATGGTTACACTTACCAACAACTGTGTGAGGGTCCTTTCCACCTCCGACCTTCATGTCAGACGTAACCGTCACCAGTGTGTGGGAGTAGGCAATCTGGTCGAATATTGCTCCGAAGGCTAGGGCACGCGCATTTTCAATCTGTGTAGTAAAAGAAAAAAAAATTTTTTCGAAAAACCTTATAACTTTTAGGTTCTTAAGCTTTAATTAAAAAAATAAAAAATATTTGTATTTATCTCATCAAACCCTTTCAATACCCATATTATGGGGGTATATTAAATAATTGTAAACGCTAATCACGTTAAATATCCGACTTCCATCGCAACAACTAAGTACATTTTTGCATTATTATTTTTGGTATTTGTTAATTTTCTAATAAAGTTGTAGTACTTTTTTTTACCGATTTTGATAAAATTTATATGGAACCACACGAGAAGCACTAGATTTCAAATAAAAAAAGAATAATAAAAATCGGTTCACCCAGTCAACAGTTCTGAGGTAACACACATAAAAAAAACATACAGACGAATTGAGAACCTCGTCCTTTTTGGAAGTCGCTTGAAAATAACTGGTTCGCCATCTTTTGGAGTCAGCCATATTGGTTTGAGAATGACGTCACTCAGCACACCATGCATTGTTTTCCAAACTTAACGCGTAGGAATGCATAATTTCCGCACAATCGGAAACCGGGCAGTTGTTCTAATGTAGCTCCCAACATTTGTCCCAAACCTTGTAATAGTCCCCACTTTTAACCCAAACTACCAAAAAAACTAGTTAACACGTCAAGTTAATATGAAGCTTGTTAAAAGATCCATGATAGTAAGTAGGTAGTTTTAACCGCCTCCTTAGCTCAGAGTCAAAGTTCACTGGCTTTACACAGGAGGTCACGGGTTCGATTCCCGGCGGGGTCAATTGTAAGACTCGGTTTGGTTGGTGGTAGGGCATTTTCTAAGCCCGCTCGGCTAGCTACCACCATCTTATCTAAGTCTTGCCGCCAAATATCAATGTTGATATCATTGGTGTGTTCCGGCATGAAGATAAGATAGCCAGTTCCCCATTGCGTTGGGGAATCTTGGTAAGCCCGCTTCCATCTTCGGCAACATCGTCACTTACCACCAGGTGAGATGTTGTCAAGGGTTTACTAATTGTGAATAAAAAAAAAAAGGTATAAGACATTCGAGTTGGAATCGCGCACCAGGATTCGTAACACTACATATCTCCTCACAAGTACAACAATGACACCTACTTATTCATTTCAAATACAACACATCAACGCGAGCGACATGATTACAATTTTTTATTCTGTTCGGACTCCTTAGAGCGAGTACGACTCACTCTTGGCCAGTTTTTATTATTTATTGATTTAATTTTAGTGAGTTCTATAATTACACAAATTTTCACCGTTTTTACAATAGAACAAAACTAAAAAAAACTCGTATTTTGTATGGCGACCCCCTTAATTTTAAACACGTTTTTATTAAGTCACTTTCTTGTTTGTCTACCGTTCTAGGTGGAATTTTGCAACGGATTTTTTATTATTTTTTGTAATTTGTTAGTTAATCTCACCTATTAACACATTCTGTGTGCAAGTACAATGTCTCTTCCAAAATGATAGCACATCATGCCCCGGTACGTTCATAAAAAATCAAAGTCCAATGTTTGGTCGACTCTCTTATAAGAAGAAGATCAATGGTAACAAAAAAGAATGAAGAAGAATGGACTCACCAAGAAGCAGGAGCTCACGCACGGTTCACCGACGACGTTGATCGTGTGCTTGACTGCACCTGGGCGCAGAGGTAAGTCCAGGATCGACTTGTACCCGGCCACCACGTTGGTAATACCTGGAGGAAACGTACGAATTATTAAATTAAATTTATTTATTTAGGATTAAATTAAACTTATTTATTTGGAACTTAAACTACCGGTACAAATTTAATGTGTACGATAGCAACTGCATTAGTCGAGGACTGTGTCGCAGTTACTAACGCCCACCTCCGGAAGAAAGAATAATATGACGTTCCATAACGAATAAAATGTAAAACAAAAAGACAATTTAAAAATAGATCTTACAGATATGAAATAGAGTAGAAAGGTACAAAAATTTACTTAGCTACCTAAAAGTACAATTAATGTGGGATCTCAAAAGTGTGTGCCTATTCTTCATTGTGAATTGTGTATTCAATACAAAAGAAATCGAAAAACTTATGTTTTAAAGGTATTTAAAGTCTGCGTACACGTTTATAACGTAAGACATTTCGGAAAGATAGATGAGTATTTTTAAGTCAATAGCAGTATTGGCTCAGTGAGAATAGGAAGTTTCACTCGTTTGTAAAAAAAATGCTTATTCTTTTGTATTAAGTGCGAATAAGGCAAATTTGTTGCATAAGTATCTCCGCAAACAATGAGTTTTGGTATAATTAAGCCTAGCATGTCCTGAATATTCCGTTACTTACGCAAAAATTTATTCAATGCTATTAAAAGTTTGTAAAAGCTTTGTCAAAGTACTGGTCCAATTTGTCTAATCATATTGCCATAGGTTTGATAGAAGAAGTAGCAATACAATTCAACATTTTTGTTAAAAGAATAATTACAGTCAATAATAATAAATTGATTGAGTATAATAATTAATTGAGTCAAAAAAAAAGACAATTTTTATTTGAGGAGTGAAAAAGCAAAGTCACCTCAGTCCATATTTGATGGATTTTCATCTCTGAATGTCGTGTTTTTCTTTGTGTCTATAGTTATACGTCAGCAAAAAAATTTAGGTGCAAATACGCTTCAGTCTCGAGTAAATCTATTTTCTAAAACGACTTTAGAAGCAAACACGCCTCACTCCAATACAAACTGTATTCATGTTAAAACAAAAAAAAAGATGTATTCTCGATTTTCAGTGACATAGGACTGAAGTTACAAAGCAAAACAAATCTTTTCAGGCAACCACGATTTTTGTTTTTCTTTAAATGCCTGGTGTGATGTGCATTCTTCACTTGGTCTGGGAGCAGATTGTAAACCATTCGGACCAAGGACATAACAGACTTCTCAGATTTGTTCAGATTATGTAGCACAGAGCATAGCTTGTACTTGTGACTAGTATTGTATGAGCAAACATTAAGGGCTTCATCATATCAGCCGAAGGACGTCCACTGCTGGACATAGGCCTCCCCCAAGGATCTCCACGACGACCCGTTTTGAGCTGCCCGCATCCAGCGGCTTCCGATGGGTTAAGATGGGCCTAAGATGGGTCAATTGACAATATTCAATTCAAAATATTGAAAGACTGTGTACAGCTATCGCTATGGAAAAATATAATATACTTAAAGTAATGAAAAATAGATTTAATTGAATACAATTTGAAAATATTACCACTTTTGATACAAGAAAAAAATATAGTGTAGACTCTATTTTTGGCATTATTTGCAAAATATCTCGAAAACAAATAGTTAATGTTGAATGAAACCAACACTAAAAAATCGGTGACTTAAGACCTTTCATTTTTTTAAACTTAATTGAGAGTCATGAAAAGTATTAAAAACCTGCTAAAATCGAGAATTAGTCATTCGTTTTCAACGTAACAGCCGCGTTGAAGCCCGCATTGATTTGAACTTAAAATGAATGATATTATTATTTAAACACGTATCAACCTGCTTGGATTGAGTGATCTTTAAGCCTTAAACTTACCAAGACTTTGTCTGATGTTGTCAATGATACCAGCGACGATCTTCTGAGCGTGGTCAACACTTTCAGTGCCAGTCCTGATGGTGGGCGTGAGCTGGTAGCGGCTTTCGTCATCGAATTCGACCTTCGCGTTTTTTAGTTTCACTGTAAGAATGTTGAGTAAGTAAGAAGGAAGCAGGTATGTGTCACGATTATGTCACAGAAATGAAGGATGTTATTGAAATTTCGAAATTTGGATTTCATCATATCACCACCGAGGGGCTCGAACCTACCCTAAATTATGGCGATCGGACCTTAGTCAACCACGCGGGCCCAGTGCGAGTCAGTCGACTAACACACAACCTTTAAATTTCTTCGCAGGCGTGTGCAGTTTTCCTCACGATATTTTCCTTCACCATAAGAGCGTCGGATAAACGTACATATGAAATCGAAATTCGAAAACACATTGGAAAGTGGAGGATTCGAACCACGACCTCCTGGACAGGAGGTAGCGGCCCTAGCCTTTACACCACCGGCAACTTGGATATAATTGTACTAAATTTAATATTTAATTTGACAGTTTCTGACCCTTTATATTTAGATAAATACAAGATAAACTGAATAGACAACGATTAGAAAACGCTTGTTACAAGTAACAAGGGCTTGCCAACTGTAAATAAAAAAAAACAAACTGTAGGGAAATAAGTAAAGCCTGAAGACAATAGAAATAACGTTGAAGTAAATAGTACCACGTTTTTAGCCAGAATTGGTAAGCCCTCAGCATCATCTCACCTAGTGATAAGTGATGCTCCGATGTAAACGGGCTTACCACGATTTCTCAACGCGATGGGGAACTATCTATCTTATATTCAATCCAGAACACATTAATAATGTTGACATTGATTTTTGGCGGCAAGACTAAAGTAAGATGGTGGTGGCTAGCCAGGCGAGCTTAGAAAAAGCCCTACCATAAACCAAACCGAGTCTTGCAACTCCGTTGAGAATCGAATCCGCAACCTTCTGATGTGAAGCCAATGGGCTTAACCATTACGCTACAGAGGCGTTTTAAAATTTAAAACTCTAATTTAATCTCTGTTAAGCAATGTCAGAGAAAATAACCAAACAGTTTTTGAATAAATTTAGGTATTAAGTATAATGTAGGTAGGTAGAATAAGTAAATCATTTCTTACTAATCTTATAAATTTGAAAATGTGTTTGTTTGTTACCTTTTAACGCTTCAACACCTCGACCAATCTTAATGAAATTTGGTATACAGGTATCCTGTGTCACTTGAAAGGACATAGGCTACTTCTTATGCCGTGGAAATTGCATAGTCCGATTCAGTTCCAGAGGGCACTCAAAACAAACTCTTTTTTTGGTTAATTTCTTTAACATCGCAGCGGAACAATGAATTGTTGTGATTTTATGCACAGTGGTGGTTGAGGGGATGGGTAATGACACTATTTACTAATTAGCATATCATGACGAGGGATCTGGTGAAAACTAATTTCCACGCTCGCGCACGTCGGTGACTTAGATACGTAACAACGGATTGTATAGAATTAGTTAAGGGGGTGGGAAGTGATATAAACTGCTAATCAGAATAGTCCGATATAGTTCCTGAGGGATCTGGAGAAAACTTATGTCCACGATCGCGAGCCGCTTGAGGCTCGCGCACTACTCGCCCTCAAAGACAATCATAAAAATTATTTCCACGCGAGCAAAGCTGCTGGAAAAAGCTAGTAGGCAATAAAAAATAAAATAAGGAAGTACTCACAGTCAGTGTCGTACAAAATTGGGTAGGGCATCTTGGGGGTGATGCCCACAAGGTAGACCTTGATGTCGCTGATGTGTTTGCTCTTCAGCATGTCCACAATTTGGGAGACCAGAGGCACTACCAACTCTTTGTAGTTCCTCTCGTTGGACTACAAAATAAAAAAAAATCTGTTTAGTATTCATTGAATCGACTTTATCCACTAAGGTATGACCAGGGGTGGGTTAATTGAAAAGCATCAAATTAATATAAGGTGTTTAAGTTTAATAATAGATTGTCGATTAGATGAAAAAAATATTTTTTTCTTATACAGCATAATTTGACTATTAGAATTAAATAATACTAATATTTTGAGAACGGGGTGGTTTTAAACCAATTATTTAAAATCAATTCAAAAGCTCTCGAGTCATTACTGAAATTTCTTCGTTACTAATGTCATATTTGGAAATACCTTGCAGTAAAGTTCTCGAGTGGCGACCGCGTGCCGGAAGACCTGGTGAAGGTCGCGGGAAGGGGCTGGATGCGGGCAACGCAGGACCGGTCGTCGTGGAAATCCTTGGATGAGGCCTATGTCCAGTAGTGGACGTCTTTCGGCTGATATGATGCTGTTTTTAAATTTAAAAAATCACCTTTGTAGTTTCAAAAGCAACGACGATATCGGCCTGCTTGTTCGGCATTTTGACTTGGTACATGTCTCCAACGTTCTTAGGGGCATCAGCGTCTGTGCACTGGACGCACACGGTGGGGAGCACCGCCGGGAGCATGCCGGTGACGGCGAGGGCGGCGTACCCGCGGCCGAGGTCGCAGGCTTGGTGGAGAGCGTTGGCCGCGTCGGAGCCTACTGCATGAATGCAGGCTTGTCTATAAGAAATATTGATAAATAGGTTATAACATGTTTTCCTTCACCTAAGAGCGGCGAATTGTAATATGTAAATTTATATAATTAACAAGAACATAAAAATAATTATTTATATTTTATATGAAAGGATAATTTTATGACATAGGGGTAAAAAAATAAATCAGGTACGCACCTAAACGGAGCAGCGTCAAGTAGCACGGCCAGAGGCCTGAGCGGGGAGGATCCTCCAAAGACCTGTTCGCAAGCTGGTGGCAGAGCTGAATGGTGCTGGTGGTGCGAGTGCTCCGGTGTCCTGACCGGGGCGCAGCTGGTGGCCAGGCGGTACGAGTGGCCGAACTCACTCTCAGATTCTGTGATCTGGAGGAAGAATGGTGTATTAGATGGTGTATACCTTCAAGAAGCTTCACGTCCCAAATACCGCAGTGTCTTAAAACCAAGGTCTTCGACCAGTGTGTGTTGCCATTTATGACATACAGAACTGAGACATGCTATGCTCGAAGTTTCGTTGCGTAATCGAATCAGAAACGAAGAGATCCATAGGAGAGCCAAAGTAACTGAGTGGTAGTGGGCAGGGCACATAGCAGAACATATGGCTGTTGGGGCAGTAAAATTCTCGAGTGGTGACCGCGCACCGGGAGACGTAGCATAAGCAGGCCTTCCACTCGGTAGACCAACGACCTGGTGAAGGCCTCTGGAATCCGCTGGATGAGGGTAGTGCAGGACCGGTCGTTATGGAAATCCTTGGGAGAGGCCTTTGTCCAGCCGTGGACGTCTTCCAGCTGATATGATGATGATACCTTCAAGACTCAGATACTGAAGAAGCTGTACCTTTCCGTTGGGCATTCTGAAGTCATCGTAAGGCTCGTTGTTGCCGTCGCCGAGCAGGCCGCGAATCTTGCCGAGGTAGAAGCCTGATATTTCGATGTAACACACCTGAAATACAAGATGAATCAGACATTTGATTGTACATTAACCATTTCATTAGATTCAACCTGAAACCACCTACAATAGGGATGGCGAATGCTAGTCATCAGATTTACTTTTTATTATCTGTCAAAAACGACATTTTGTTCTAAAAATGTTTTGAAATACCTTGGCGTGACGTCATAGCTTTGCAGCGTCATTTATGTACTTATTTTGTGATTTTGGTGAATTAAAATTCGAAGACTTGATGGAAAACAAAACAAGTATGGTTTTCGAAGTTTAAGCAGGAGGGCAATTTAGTGATCAAGAGTTCATAATTTTGTTTCTGATGCTGTAATCATCCCTATTCATGGAATTTACTTTTGCTTTAATATCAGTAAGCTGAAGAACAACAATAAGGTTCCAATGCCGTAACGATCAAAGTAGAGGAAATTTGCACCGGGCAATCCACTTGACCCAGAACTGACTCTAGTGGAAGATTTTCTTTGGACACGATCCTCAATAGTGAAGGAATAACGAAGAGGATGTAAAGAGTTTGCAGCGTCGGCGCACCCTCCAATTACGCCGATGCACGCACAAAAAAGAAGTTGGTTATGGAGGGAAGGGAAAGGTTCTTTTAAACATGGACAAATTCACCAAAACTACCACCATCTTATCTAAGTCTTGCCGCCAAATATCAATGTTGATATCATTGGTGTGTTCCGGCATAAAGATAAGATAACCAGTTCCTCATTGCGTTGGGGAATCTTGGTAAGTCCGCTTTCATCTTCGGCAACATCGTCACTTACCACCTGGTAAAATGTTGTCAAGGGTTTACCAATTAAAAATAAAAAAGTAAAAAATATATTATATTAAAACTGTTTATGGCAAAAGATATAAAAAAGAAAATAAACTTAAAATATATAAATAAACAGTATGATATCAATGATCAAGATAGGAGTGACAATTTCAAAATAAATAAAAATTTTAAAAAAAGTAAAAATAGACAAAAAGATAATATGAAAATAAAAACCAAAAAGATTGACTTCGTCACAAGTTTAACGGTTCCATCGAGCCGCGAGCGGTCTTAGCTTCTACTTTGGCGAGAAACTTTTTTTGAATAACTCACCTCAAGTTTAGTGGTGCAGAAAGCCATTAGTCCGTATTTAGAGCCAAGCCCGACACGACCGCTAGGTTCCCTGAAGGCAAACACATCTTTCTCGATGACCGGGAAGCCGTGAGCAGCACCGTTGACAGCCACCTTATGATAAAATAAATAAACAATATTAATAAAATTATATCTAGAAATACCTCAACGAAATGTAGAGTTACAAGTCGGCAAATTCTATCAATACATGTCATAAGTTACAAGGATATAAAGGAAGGTACATGAATAATTGATAACGTTGAAAAACCGACTTCCATCGCAACAACTTAGTATAATTTTGCATTATTATTTTTTGTTTATTATTTTTTGATGGTGGCGCATCGGGAGCCGGGTCGTTCCTTTCCCTCTAATATGGTTGATGGGAGCGATGGCTGACTCTCGCGTTATACTCGTGACAGGGTGCTGTCCGTGTGAACTGGCCTACTCTTGTCAAAGGCATTCAATGATTTTTATGTATATAATATTTCAAGTCGAGAGTGAATAGGCACTATTTGAGCTTGCGTGTCACATCCTCGGCTGCATCGGCACTTACCATCAGGTGAGGTGCAGCCAAACGTACTCAAATTTTTAATAAAAAAAAAATGTATAACTTATTGTTGTAACATATTGTTTTCATGTTCTAATGACATAATCTGGTTTATATCAAGGATTGAATTTTGATGTTATCAACTAATTATTGTTTATTTCTTGTTTCTTCACAAATGAAATTGTTATTATTATTTAATGACTATCAGAAAGAGTGTAATTTGCACGTATTTTTAATTTTGAATAAATATATTGAATATATTGTATTTTGTTAATTTGATAAAAGTGCTCCACCGATTTTAATAAAATGGGACCAAAGCTATTGAACAAAAAATAATCTTGAATCTCGGTTCGACAAAAAATACAAAAAAACCTAACCGCTCCGAGAGTGCCGACTGAAGTGAAAACTTTTTACAGTTTTATAAGTTTTGACCCCGCGAATGTTCCTGGTAAGGTGTCGGCGTCGCTCACGATGTCGCGAATTCAATGGTTTTTCCTATCTCAAAATAATCCCAACGCGTCTAAAGAAGTTTTCACTTCAAAAATTATAACATACAATCGAATTGAAGACCTCCTCCTTCTTGTGAGTAGGTTAAAAATTTGTTACATGCTACGAGTACATTCTTGAATAAGAGATTCCTTAACCTGCTACCACAGATAAGATACTAGTTACTGAGTAACTGTTACCCTCTACCACAGATAAGATACTAGTTACTGAGTAACTGCTACTCTAATCATTACATCAGCTTATATTTACGTCCCCAGTCCCCACCGAGGAGAATCGTAATTAGGGCGATCGGACCTTAGTCTACCACGCGGGCCCAGTGTGGGTGGTTGGTCAACTTCACACACAACCTTCGAGTTTCTTTGCAGGTGTGTGCAGGTTTCCTCACGATGTTTTCCTTCACCGTAAGAGCGTCGGATAAACGTACATATGAGATCGAAATTTGAAAACACATTGGTACGTGGCAGGACTCGAACCACGACTTCCCGGATAGGAGGTAGCAGCCCTTGCCATTGCGCCAACGATGCTACTCTAATAAAGGATAATAATAAATATAAGGTTACCAAGTCACATACCTGTCCGTTTTCCTTGAGCTCAATAGTGGTTCCACTCTTGTCTTCCAGCACCAAGACTTTAGGAGAGCCGTTCTGCAGCTGCAGCACGAGAGTGAAGTTTCTGTCGACGTGGTCGTGGGCGAGGACGTAACGGCAGTTGCCGGGGAAGGTCAGGTGACGACCGTCGAACGTGAAGATGTGTTGGCCGTTGACAATCACTGTGCGCACTAAAGGGAAGGGAAGTAAAGTAACATGAGAGTTGTATAGAATCATTATATCAGCTCATATACTGTAATCAGGCCGATTCTAAAGTACGGATGCAAAACTTGGATACTAACACTGAAAGAGGAAAACAAACTCGTAGTCGCGGAACGAAAGGTCCTGCGAAAGATTCTGGGGCCAGAGGAGAGGACGGGGAGTGGAGGCAAAGATTTAACCAGGAGCTGGAAGACCTAGTGACCGAGCCGAACATCATCGGGGAAATAAAAGCAGCCCGACTTCGCTGGCTAGGACGCGTAGAAAGAATGGGAGAGGATCGAGCAGCCAAAAGAGCATATCTTTGAAAACCCTCCGGGCGCCGCCCGGTGGGTCGACCAAGGTATCGCTGGAAAGATAAAGTCGCCAAAAACCTAAAAGAGTTGCAAGTGCCCGAATGGTCAAACTTGGCACAAAATAGGATAGAGTGGCGCACTTTAATGTCGGAGGCCAAGATCCACTTCGGGTCGCTGAGCCAGCGAAGTAGGTAAGTAAGCTCATATACTTCCCCACCGAGGGGCTCGAGCCTATCTCTGAATTAGGGCGTTTTTATTCACAATAGAGATGACGAATGCTAGCCATCTGTGTTACTTTTTATCATCTGTCAAAAACGACATTTTGTTCTAAAAATGTTGAAATACCTAGGCGTGACGTCATAGTTTAGAAGCGTTATTTATGTACTCATTTTGTGATTTTAGTGAATTAAAAATGATGGACCTGATGGAAAACAAAATGAGTAAGGTTTTCCGAAGTTTAAGTAGGAGGCCAAATTGGTGATCAAGAGTTTATAATTTATTTTTGATGCTGTCGTCATCCCTATTGGTAAGCCCTTTGCATCATCTCACCTGATGGTAAGTGACGATGATGCCGAAGATGTAAGATGTAATTACGGTCCTATAAATATCTTACTTACTCTTAGTCGGGATCTCCTCAAGTGGGTTCAAGCTTCTTGGCCTGTATGCCCTGATGATGGACAGGGGGTCAGGGATGTCTCCCTTCAGCAGCTGGTTGAGAAGACTGAAGGTAGGGATACCACCGAAGGCCGGGGTAAAGGCTTGGGGTCCAGAGAACAGGGAGAGCTGGTAAATAAAAAATAAAAATTAATTAAGTGAAACTATAATTCTACCCAGGGTTGTCACTTATCTAGAAACAGGGTACGTTAAATAAATATTGTTTATAGCTTCTTTTTATTATTTGAAAAGTCTTAATTTTAATTAATTTAAAAGTTAGTTTATGAAAAGACACCTTTCCATCAAATAAAAACATAATTCTTGAAAACATACCTAAAAATACACGTGTAACCCAACCCTGTTTGCAATACGCCAAATGTTAGTAAGTAGTAGGTACTTACCTACTAACACAAAATAAGTCGAAATTGCACATTATTAGGTAACATGAAAAAAACAAACAGCTATACTGTGATCAATTACTAGTGAAAACGTATTGAAATAGATTTTTTATCTCTCCTGTTCGGAAAGTTTAATTTTCATGAGTAGATAACCGGGTGGAACATTGCTTTTCCATCCCTAGGGTAGAAAGTATTTCCATCCCTAGGGTGGAAAGTATTGTCATCCCTAGGGTGGAAAGTAATTTTTTTTATTGCCAGCCACGGAGTCGAACTAAGAGGTTTTCATATATCTAAACTCAGCTATACATTAAACGACGACGGGTTTATTACGATCTACAGATTGATATTAAATCATTTTATAGTTGGTCTATATTTTTCACAATTACAGAAGATTAAAATTTAAAATCATTCCTCTATTCTGCTGCGCGCCATAATGCCATGATAACATGACACTTGTTTTACAATTTTCGGCATGGCCACCTAGATGCACTTCGTGACCAACTCGATTAGTTTCAATCTAGACGGCCGTGGCAAGCGGCCATTGCGAAAAGGTTGGATATAGGTAAAACTAATTTATTGATATCTAATTAATATTTTATATCATATAAACAATTAAATTACAATTAATACATTTCCTCACAGTCGAAATGAAAAGTAGAGTGTTTAACTCGGGTGAAATGACCCATTCCACCCTCGAAGTATTGGCGCTCTCACTTCGTTCGAGCGCCAGAAATATCTCGAGTGAAATGGGTCACTTTCTTCCCTTGATTAACAATCTACTATTTCTGCTAGAAAAAACTTCATTAGAAATAAGTTGTGCCCTTACTTTGTCAAATGTATTATTTGTATACAATAAACTATAAAATAAATCAATAAATAAATTCTTTTTTTGCAAAAAATTAACAGGAACATGAAAACAGGGAAATTAATTGGATTGTTCTGTGAAAAAAAAAACTTAGATCTTTATCCTAAATTCATACTTATCCATTTCTTTACCAGAGATAACTATGTCTTAGTAAGACACATATCAAGAATCTAAACTGATTACGATTGAAAGAAAATAAAGCAGACCTGTCGCACTCTGCGCTGTAGGCATTAAAATATACCTACGCCGCGCGGCCTCCTGAAGGAGGCAAATCAGTAGTCAGAAAAGATAAGAGTTACGCGATAGAAAGAGAGGCAACTTGTAGATAAATATATCTGTAGGTAATTGGCGCTGTGCGACCTGAATTTGCACTTTATTGTGTCGTAGCAAGAGTCGCTATTTATTTAAATGATTTGGCGGAGTGAATCTTTTTTAACGTTGTAAATAGTCTTTATTCTTTGACTTAAATTAAATATACTTTTAAAATGCCTCCGTGGCGTAATGGTTAGTCCTTTAGACTCGGTTAGCCCGCCTGGCTAGCTACCACCATCTTATCTAAGTCTTGCCGCCAAACATCATTGTTAACAGCATTGATATTCTGGGACAAATCACACATGGTCATCTGGCCCAAAGTAGGATTCCCTGTGTTATCAATTGATGTGTTCCGGCTTGAAGATAAGATAGCCAGATCCCCATTGCGTTGGGGAATCTTGATAAGCCCGCTTCTATCTTCGGCATCTTCGTCACTTACCATCAGGTGGGATGATACCAAGGGCTTATCAATGGTGGATTTAAAAAAAACTCACGGGGTTGACGTTGACGAAGGCGGGTACACCGTACTGGCCGGCCTGTGTTCGCACGAAGCTAATGAGGGAGTTGACAGCAGCAATAGCCTCTTGGTATATGGCGCGGAGTTCTCTTGCGTCATCAGTCTTCTCTTGGCGGAGTTTCTGGAGGAGTTTCGTTAAATTAGTAGTTCACTCTTAACTACCTCACGCGCAAAAAACAAAAAATCATTTGTGAAATTTCATAAAAATCTGATAAAATGCTATCAACTGATAAACACACACATATACAAAAATACTGCAACCTAATTCGGAAACCTTAGCATGCTTCGTTCGCTTGCTGAAAATCGATAAACTACTGAACATCTGTGATAACTTCTTATTAGGGTACCGTACTTCAAAAGGAAAAAACGGAACCCTTAAAGGATCACTTTGTTGTCCGTCCGTCTGTCTGTCAAGACCCCTTATCTCGGGAATGCGTGGAGGTATAGAGTTGAAATTAAAACCATATACGACGGTCTACGATCCCTTGAAGCTGTGAAAAAACCAAACTTCTAAGTTAACGTAAAAAAAGATACGGCTGTTTATACTGCAAAAAATGTTCATTTCGACACTCTCAAGGGAATAAAACGTCATAGGGTATATTCCGTTGACCTAGACCTATGAAATTTGACAAATAATACCGTCCTTTACTACAATTACAGGAAAAATCTGAAAACTATACATTTGTTGTTAAATCATTAAAAATATATAGTCTTTAAAGTAAGTAAACAATTATGCAAGGAACGACGGTTCAAATTTTGAATTGAGTTAACCTTGTCTTGTGGGGTATCGTATGAAAGGGCTTCATTGGCACAAGCGTAAACAGATTATTAATTTTTTTTTTGTATTGTTTTCTATTTATTATTTTTAAGGTTCCTTATCCAGAAATGTGATGGTAAGGAACCCTCAGTGAGCGAGTCCGCCTCGCACTTGGCCGGTTTTTTTAGTGTAAGATTGTTTAAAAAAGTACAATTTTTAACAGATTACTTCATAAGATAGAAAAAAGCTGAAACAATAATCAGTTTCGCTGCTTACAACAAGGAGCGAAAGAAGTTTTTAATCTGTGGTCAAACCGACAGAATGTGCCAAAAGATTTCTATAATGTGAACATAATTTGTAAACTACAACTTTGAATTACGTTAAAAATAATTAATTACCTTGACAACGTAGCGGTTGAGCGTGTCAGCGAGCTTCTTACTCTCCTCAGTAGGAAGCAGATCTCGTACACTCCTGTATGCGGTATCCATGAACTGAAGCGCCTGTTCGGGCACCGCTAGTTCTTCCCACTGCAAATGCGAGGAACGTTAAAAACAAACTGAGAGTCAGATGGTGGCGCATCGGGAGCCGGGTCGCTCCTTTCCCTCTAATACGGTTGATGGGAGCGACGGCTGACTCTCGCCTTATACTCGTGACCGGGTATTGTCCGTGTGAACTAGCCTTCTCTTGTTAAAGGCATTCAATGATTTTTATGCATAACTTTTAGTGTCATATTGTTTTCATGTTCTAATGACATAATCTGGTTTATATCAAGGATTGAATTTTAACGTTATTAACTAATTATTGTTTGTTTCTTGATTCTTCACAAATGACATAGTTATTATCACCTATGACTATCAGAAATAGTGTAATTTGCACCTATTTTGAATAAATATATTGAATTGAATTGAATTGAGTTAATCTGCGATTCCTTGTACTTAAAAGTTACACCGCCACCAACGACCTTGTGCTTAGTAACTTTATATCCACTTTTTGTTTCAACTAAGGATTGTTTTATTGGTCAAGACGAATTCACCGACACCTTGCACTCCAAAATCTATTTAGCCATTAAGGCTACATTAGCCGAAGAAACATATATAAAAACATATGAAAATCTTAGTAGTGTATATATGAGAGTTCTGGACCAACGGTGCGAGTGAGAGAGAGAGAAGATACGAAATCCTATGTGTTAGAGCGAGACAGAGCGATGGTGTGAGTGAGAATGACGTCATACAGTGCGAGTGAGTGAGGGGTAAGATGCGATACCGCATGTGTTAGAGCGAGACAGAGCTATGGTGTGAGTGAGAATATGCGTAGGCGTAGTGGGCGTGGCCACCCATCAACCTTGGCATCGACCAATCACAGCGTCAGCTGTCAACATGACAGCTGTCAAAGTCAGCTGTCACAACTGTCAACATGACACCTGTCATTGGACTGTTATGTCAGCTGTCACCATAGCAGCAAAGTTAGCGAATGTGTGAATATAGATGGCGTTAGTGAGAAAAAAAACATTCGTTTGGTTAGATTTGAATCCACTGCGGCGGCGGCGGCTCTGAAGCGACGCGAGTAGCCACACACCGCAGAGCCACAGCACCTGATAACGTTACCAATGAAATATTGATATCCATGGCTGGATATGACGTCACGGCGGGTGCCCAAGGGGGCGGGGGGGCGGGGGCGCTGAATGATGTGGACAAACATGCATGAGTGATAGAGAGAGAGAGAGAGAGAGACACATACACATACCGCGGCCTGCTAAACAGTTTTTGCGCGGGGTGTTCCCATATGAAGAGTTGACTACTACTACTATGCAGCTGATATTCTATTCAGGAGATAACTATACCACCTATGAGAGAAGACAGACAGACAGACGAACACATAATATTGTGCTGCGGCTCACGGCGGATGCCTAGGGTGCGGGGGCGGAGGCGCTGAATGATGCACACAAACATGGTACTACTATCAGCTGTGTTTAACTCCGATGATGGAATACAATGGTGGTGCAGTACCAACACTCTAGTAGATGATAATGTTACACACACACACGCCGCTAGATGGGGTGTACTAAGCAAAAATCCATTGACATTGTCAGGAATCGAACCCGCTGCTCATATAGTGTGGAGCATATCATTCAACCTCGACACCGGCACGGCGGGAGCCGGACCGAGTCTTATCAAGCAGCAGCTAGTAGGTATAAAGTTTAATAGAATTTTATGTAGTTAACGAGAAGAAACACCTTTTTAGGGTTTCGCATGCGAATTTTAAAAAAATAAAAAAACCATTTTCATATAATAAGCTGAGCACCTGTGATCTGTAAAGTACCCTATGACTACTATAAAATTCCAGAAGGTAGGTATATTATAATATGTATGAGGTAAGTAATAAAACCATTTCTTTCAAATTCATTACTCATTTATTAAAAAAACAATTAAACAAATATTATTCGCTTTAGCAATATACTTAATTCATTAACAACAAAAAATCGCTTAGCTGTTCTTTAAAAAAATGAAAAAATAATGTTATATTTCTTCTCTTATTTCTGAACACATTCTTTTACTCTTTTGTACAACCACCATGACTTAAAGTACACATATCTTGAATAATATGAATAAAGGGTGATCATCGAACTCCATCACCATGTCTATGATAAGGAGGTATTTTTATCCATTCATACAAGCAGCATAATATCTTAATACCTACCTACCTCCTCACCAGCATGATTAAGGTAAAAAAACTAGAATAAATTTATCCAATTCGCTTTAGCAGGGAGAAACAACATCTTTTGAGGGGTGGTGGTGGGAAACCTTCAATTTCATGCAGATGCAGGTGTGCTTCAATGTGATCGGTAGCGATCCACTTAACAAGCAGCAGTTTACAAAAGACACCCTGCGGTCAAAATCAGTACTAGCAAGTCCACGTCATTACATAAAGAGTAGATAGCTACCTGAAAAACATCTTAAGGGGTGGTGGTGGTGGTGGTAGAGCAGTGTAATAACATCTTAAGGGGTGGTGGTGGTGGTAGAGCAGTGTAATAACATCTTAAGGGGTGGTGGTGGTGGTGGTAGAGTGAGTGAGAATGACGTCATACAGTGCGAGTGAGTGAGGGGTAAGATGCGATACCGCATGTGTTAGAGCGAGACAGAGCTATGGTGTGAGTGAGAATATGCGTAGGCGTAGTGGGCGTGGCCACCCATCAACCTTGGCATCGACCAATCACAGCGTCAGCTGTCAACATGACAGCTGTCAAAGTCAGCTGTCACAACTGTCAACATGACACCTGTCATTGGACTGTTATGTCAGCTGTCACCATAGCAGCAAAGTTAGCGAATGTGTGAATATAGATGGCGTTAGTGAGAAAAAAAACATTCGTTTGGTTAGATTTGAATCCACTGCGGCGGCGGCTCTGAAGCGACGCGAGTAGCCACACACCGCAGAGCCACAGCACCTGATAACGTTACCAATGAAATATTGATATCCATGGCTGGATATGACGTCACGGCGGGTGCCCAAGGGGGCGGGGGGCGGGGGCGCTGAATGATGTGGACAAACATGCATGAGTGATAGAGAGAGAGAGAGAGAGAGACACATACACATACCGCGGCCTGCTAAACAGTTTTTGCGCGGGGTGTTCCCATATGAAGAGTTGACTACTACTACTATGCAGCTGATATTCTATTCAGGAGATAACTATACCACCTATGAGAGAAGACAGACAGACAGACGAACACATAATATTGTGCTGCGGCTCACGGCGGATGCCTAGGGTGCGGGGGCGGAGGCGCTGAATGATGCACACAAACATGGTACTACTATCAGCTGTGTTTAACTCCGATGATGGAATACAATGGTGGTGCAGTACCAACACTCTAGTAGATGATAATGTTACACACACACACGCCGCTAGATGGGGTGTACTAAGCAAAAATCCATTGACATTGTCAGGAATCGAACCTGTGCTCTCCATATTATATAGTGTGGAGCATATCATTCAACCTCGACACCGGCACGGCGGGGGCCGGACCGAGTCTTATCAAGCAGCAGCTAGTAGGTATAAAGTTTAATAGAATTTTATGTAGTTAACGAGAAGAAACACCTTTTTAGGGTTTCGCATGCGAATAAAAAACCATTTTCATCTGTAGGAACTAAAAAAATCACACGCTGATAAGACGACTTATATTTTACATTGTTGTGAAATACCTATAATTATATACTCTCAGTAGTTTATTTGCCTAGCGGATGCTCTGTTCTAAATAGACAAGTAGGTAATCATTTGTGTCAAGGATCTAGACCTAGTTTCCTATCGCATACACACAATAGTGCATAGAGATTAATAATAAATCATTAATAAGGGAGCAATCGTAGAGTGCAGCAGGCGCACTAGGTACTTATTTTATATAAACAATGTATTTATCCAACATTGTACCGTTTATGATTCATTTGAATCTAATTAATGAAAGTGGTTTCAAACAGTCTATAACTATTCCACCTTTGAGAGATGATGTTTTCTTTAGTTTGTGTACATCTTCTTTGTGGTATATAACAAGTGTTCACATAAATGAAAACACAAAACATAATACTTTACCAGCAGTATGGAGTGTGAAATTATATATGGGGGAGAGAGGGGAAACAGTGCCCAAAAGAATCATTGAGCTACACCAGAATCAGCTGTTTAATTTCCCAATTTGTATGGTGAACAGCATGGTGGTATTAAAACTGGAGGTATCAAGATCTTATGGTGAATCACCTAGAAGGAGGGGTAGACAACGTCGTGAGCTTAATGTTTCTCAAACAATCAACTCTAAACAGTTTTATCAAGTGATTAAAGATGATGATGGTATGGAGATAACAGTAAGAGTAAATAAGAAAAAAGAAAAAGCTACTACCCCCACTGAAATACCACCTGATGCAAGCAGTACCACATCTGGAAGTACCACCACCACCACCACTACACCCACCCCAACAACGATGTCAACAACAACGAGTACTACCAGTACTACAACTACACTTCCTACTTGGTTGGATCCTCTATCTTATGAATGCGAAGAGTACCGTAATGTATTATATCAGGCAAGCATGTGGGCGCAAAATGAGATAATTAAAATAGATAAAGGTGAAAACGATAGAGAATTTTGCATTGGTGCACTACCTAAACCGTGGAGAGGAAGTCGGATGTGGTGAGTAGGAATCAAGGTTACACACACACACACACACACACACACACACACACACACACACACACACACACACACACACACACATATATGCACCAGATACCTAGTGGTGGTGGGGTATAAAAGTAATTGATTTCATGAGCTAAACCACTATAAGCTATTGTTTTTTCTTCTTCAACCAACGTGTGCAGAGTGCGTGTGAAAAGTTAGTAACATGAGTACTAATTTAATGGAAAAATTAAATGAGACTGGGTCAAAAGTATGGTTAAAAATGGGGGATTTAATTGAAAATAAACCATATCTAATAAAAAATGCCACCGTCAACCCATCAAAATTTGATGCTAACAAAATGCAAATTATGGTTGAACTCAAAACCGGATACCTCACATTACCCTCAAGATTCAATAATAGTGATGAGACAGTATTGGAGTTTCTAAAATCTGGCGTGTGTATTATAAGACGACACGCAAACGGAAAAACATTTGTTATTGAATTTAAGGAGAGAAACAGCTGTGAAAACTATATATAGGTATGTTATTAATTTTTTATTTTTTTATTTACAGATAAGTTAAACTGTATATGTTGCTGAGCTGTTAATATAATACCTAGGTATATTTTTATAATAATGGAAAAATCAGGTACATTTTAGTTTATTTTTCATAAAAAATAGCGACTATAGGATGTTTTTTTTCTTTTCTAAATTGTTTTTTATTGTTACAGGAGAACAATCACAAACAAATGATGAGCAATCTATGGAGTCGGATAACACAGCTGCTGCTCTTACAACAGCTGATGAACAATTTATAAAAGTGGAGGATGATGATGACTCACTCATTTCACGTTATTTCAACATATGTAAGAATCAATGGTTGCAAGGTTTCAGTCGTAATCTTTTCCTGAAGTATTGGACGATTCCGATCCCCCTTCACACACTGAACTATAAAGTGGGTGCTACACTAAGAAATATATATTTAGATACAGAAGATGGTCTATACTACGCTCTCTCCAAGATGTGGGATGATATAGCAAGTGACATTGAAGAGCGGGTTGGTGACGCGAACTTATCATTCTCCGAGTGGTACACACTACTTCAAGACGTAGACTCTGAATCTTTTGCATACACCAACGAATTTAATGAATGTGTTGTAAACAAATTATTGAATGTGATGTTTTATGCTCTAAGTGATTTCATTGTAGTACTATAAATCACCCCCTGTATAGATGGTCGTTGGGGTAGTAAAGTTCTCGAGTGGCGACCGCACACTGGAAAACGTAGGAAGACCACCCTAGCATAGAACTGAATCCTTGAGGGAGGCTTATGTATAGCAGTGGACATCCTTCGACTGATGTGCGCTTAAATAGCTCATAATATGATTGCACTCTTATTAATCATGGGGTTTTTCTTCCCCCATAATATCTATATTATATTCTGAAGCGGTATATAGTTTGTATACTTAAGTGAATTATAAATTTAAGTTTAAAAACCGAATATTGTATAAGTATCAATAATAATAATATTCTGAAGCGGTACCTATGTATAGTTGCTATATACCCTATATATATATATAAGTGAATTATAACTATTTTTGTTTTTAAAATTATATCCATTTTATGTTTGAAGTGGTATACTTGCCTAGGTAGGTAGGTATGTAGTTTGTATAAGTGAATATTTAACTGATATTGTAGTGAATTATAAATATTTAAGTTTTAAAAATAAAAAACCATTTTATATTCATATAATAAGTGCCTACGTTTTATTTCAACAACTTATAAAAAATAGGTATTAAACAAAAAAATCTAGACAAAAATATACTATTTCACAATCAGTGATTACCTAGAGGTTTTTATAATTTATTTTTTTGTTTTTTGTTTTTATAACCGTGTATATATGGTGAAGATCATAATATTATACTGAACTGGACGCCTTACCACTACCTCACCTATTTTTGTTATTTAACTTGCACGAGAGCCGAACCCACTACCCCTCGTTCGCACAAAACTCACACCGCTGAGTGATAACAGAGTGTGAATAGGTATGTTATGCTATGCGGTTGATACCTTTAAAAACCAACAAAAGTAAATTTTATTGGGTGTAGGTAGGTAGGTACCTAAACATTTTGTAAAACGTTGAAATTGTGTGGTTGAAACATACAAAAAACAATGTTATCAACCAGCACAGTGTGAGGATGCTATCACAGCCCGCCTACACATCCTGTCACAGTACGCAGTGATTGTGAATCTTCTTTCGTACACTACGCTGCGCTCCACCCATCATTATCATCATACAGTTCATCACAGCAGTTGGTGCATTACGGGTGAGATTAAGTTAAAATTAAAAAGTTTTTATAGTGGACTATATATTATATTAACAACACTATTTTGTATCATACGGTGATATAAGTTGTTAGTAATACGAACTAAACACTCTATATCGTGTCGAGTAGACTAGCTTTAGATATGAAGTTGGATACAGGGTGTAACTACTGGGTGAGTATTTAAATATGATCTTATTAATCTTATTTTGGAGATTCTCATCTAGACATCATGATTAGAAATATTTTTTACTCTATAATAATATACCGTAGTGATATAGGTACCAATATCAACATACTTTTCTCAGATAAGTTGAAAAGCTTTTACCACCCTGTAGGTGTGGAAATAGACCTATATCACTACGGTATACTATAGAGTAAAAAATATTCTTAATTATGATATCTTTATGAGAATCTCTAAAATAAGGCTAATGAGATCGCATTTTTAAACTCATCAAGCTGTTTCATACTGAATCCGACTTTGTATCCGAAGCTAGTCCATTCGATTCGATATAGAGTGTTTTAGTCGTATTACTAAAACTCATATCACAGTATAATACAAAATGGTGTTGTTAACATACTCCATTAATGTTTTATTTTAATTCGATCTCAGGTATACGTCTCAACGCCGAGGTAAAAATAGTTAGCGGTTACGCGAAGTGTTAGCAGATGGGTCAAGTGCAAATACGAGATTATAAAATAACTGGGAAGATGGAGGTGAGTATTTACTTTGATTATTTTTTCATTCAATCACATCCCCTGCTGCAGTGATCTCTTTGTATGTATAGAGCTTAACTGATTTATATACCCCTACCTATAGCTTCAGCGCATTTTCTAATGCAAGTGTTTTGATTTTAAGGTTCCACAACTTTTCCATTTAAATTTATTCTATACAGAACCCTCGTCTAATATAAGTTCAACTCACACTTTAGTTTTCATCTCTCTTTTATAGCTGTTTAACTGAATATGATATTATGTATTTCAATTTAAAAAGGAGTTTTTAAAAATTTTAGGGTTCCATGTCAAGGGATTACTTTTTACTAATATATTATATATAGAGAACCCTACATGTAAGACTTACTTACATTTAACTGTTTTATGAAAATACTTCTAGTAAAGTACTAATTTATCTCTGATGATATTAGAGGGTTAATTAAAACTACAGAACCCTCTCCTAATATAAGTTCAACTCACACCGGTTTTTAACAAATAGTTTTTCATCTTTCTTTTATGGTTTAACTGAATATGATATTATGTATTTCAATTTAAAGGAGTTTTTAAAAATTTTAGGGTTCCATATCAAATGATTACTTTTTACTAATATACTATATACAGAACCCAACATGTAAGACTTACTTACATTTAACTGTTTTATGAATATACTTCTAGTAAAGTACTAATTTATCTCTAATGATATTAGGGGGTTAATTAAAACTATAGAACCCTCTCCTAATATAAGTTCAACTCACACTTTAGTTTTCATCATAGCTACGTTTTTTTCTATTTCGGTTAAAAGAGTTTAAGAATTTTTAGGGTTAAACTCATGCTTAATTACTTTTAGTAGAAAGGTTGGGTATATTTCAACTTTATTAATTTTTAGGGTTCCCCATTGGTGGATTACTTTTATTATTTAGTAATATATCATTGAAAATTAAGTTTCTCATCAATCTCAAACATTCTTCAATGCTAATAATGAGTGTGTGATTTTAGAGCTTCATAAGCGCCCATCCTTTTATTATTTTTTATTATAACAGCTCATTTACGTCCCCACCGAGGGGCTCGAGCCTACCCTGAATCAGGGCGATTAGGCCTTAGTCGACCACGCGGGCCCAGTGCGGGTTGGTCGACTTCACACACAACCTTCGAGTTTCTTCGCAGGCGTGTGCAGGTTTCCTCACGATGTTTTCCTTCACCGTTAAAGCAATCGGTAAGTATGTACGTAAGCGCCCATCCTATTTAAACTTATTATAAGTATACAGAACCCTCTCCTAATATAAGTTCAACTCATACTTGATTAGTTTTAACAAAATTTCAACTTAACAGTTTAAGAATTTTTAGGGTTCCACATAGGATGAATGTATGTTTTTTTAAAATTATTTTTATTATCCCTTTTCAGGTGACGAGCAGAAACCATTTATCAATATTCAAAAGGTGCATAGAGAACAGGAAGAGAAGGTGTTCGCTAGGTGAGGGAGATACCTATTGATTGATAGATAGATAGATAGAACTGATATACCTACCTTAACCGTTAGACCTAATAGCTTATAATATGAGGTCTTGTAGCTAAAAAATATGAAACAGGGTCTATAGCTAAACAGATGAGATTAGCTCTGATAGCTGATGATATTGGATCAGGTCTGTAGATTATGTGGTCTTATCCCTAATAATTTAGGAATAGCTCTGACCTCATAGCTCATATGTCAACAGGTTGGTACCTAATAACAACAGACCTCATATCACATATCTCATAGCGCACTGCGCACCCTCAAATAGCTAAACAGATGAGATTAGCTCTGATAGCTGATGATATTGGATCAGGTCTGTAGATTATGTGGTCTTATCCCTAATAATTTAGGAATAGCTCTGACCTCATAGCTCATATGTCAACAGGTTGGTACCTAATAACAACAGACCTCATATCACATATCTCATAGCGCACTGCGCACCCTCAAAAAGTCATAGAAACGTGGTGAAGCCGCGGGGAACAGCTAGTGCTTAATAACTTGAGGTTATAGCTATTAGTATATTAGTAGTTTCATACTAAAAATTAACTTGTTTTTTCCAGCTCTGGTGGTAGAGCAGTGTAATAACATCTTAAGGGGTCGGTGACAGGAACTTAAAGGTTAGTATATAACCCAATTTAAACATTAGATAGGTTTCAAATAATAAAAAAAAAAAAAAAAAAAGTAAAATCTCTCATACAACTTTGAGCGGTGTGGGGTAGAATACCCCTAAAAAACCTTATAATTAAAATTATTTAGATAGGTTGTTTTATATTTTAAATTCATTAGTTATAGCATTTATAGGCTCATATAAAATAATATTTTTCTATTCCAGTATATCCTAATGCTGCTGAAGTTCGGTGCAACGCAACTGGTAATGAAAATCTCTTATCACCATAGTTCCTATATTGCGCAGGTGAACCTGTTATGCATCTATAGTAGTCCTCGCCAGATACATCGTTTACTGCAATTTCAAGGGTTAAACTATATTTTGTTTTAGGTTTTTAAATCTTGAACCTGTATCAATATAAATATGAAGTTTTATATTTCATTAAAATCGGTTCATCCATTCCTTTAAATATACACTACCATTCAAACGTCAAATTCTAATACTGAGAAATATAGGTTTATTACAATAAACAGAAGTCTTGTTTAACTGAACTGATGCAAAATCTTTATATTATATCCTTTTGATATCAAACTTATTCCATACATAGGTATGAACTTTGCAAAAGCGATAGCAAACACGTCGCAGTTGTAATATTATGGAGTAATAGTGTTCTGTGGTTGTAAGTTTTAATTTTATAGCTTAATGAATCTGCATCGGTATACAGTAAGTAAATATAAGCGATCCTACTCAAACTTTGACGACATATTATAGTTATAGCGAGAGTCATATCTCCCACCTTTGCAAGTTTGCTGGTGTCGGTTGAGGTTAAGCGAACACCTTCTCTTCTTGTAGTGGGACCCTCTATAGAGAGGTTTTTACTGCGCTTGAATCTAGAGAATTTCAAGGTTTCTACGAGATTTCCCTGTGAGTGTGGCTTCTCTCGAGGGTGTGTGAAGATTCAACACCTCCATATTACATACTTCCCTCACGCGGTATGAAAGTTCTTACATGCGAGCAATCTTCCTTTAGATGTTCTTTATATTTAATATCACTATTAAAGGTGAGCAGGCATTCATCACAGATCCATACTCTATGTTCATGATTGGTGAGCTGTGAACTTACTTACCTCGATAGGTCTTTTATCCATACGTAGTGCTGCTTCCCCCATCTTCGATGAGGAGAAGATTTACATGCACCCTCCGTTTTTTTTGGGGTATGGTAGAGTGGACCTGTGATCTCCTGCCCACTCACCTCATATACATTAACACTAATATCATTTTTATCCTCAAAGCACTTAATGTCTCTATTTACACATGTGGGGAAAGTCACCCCGTCACATTTTAACACCTCCCGGTAGTGGGGGTAAGAGGAGGTTCTACCCCCATTTGCGGTGGTGGGATACAACGCGCTTACCACCACCCAAGCGAAGCATGCCTCATCATTATTTCGCACATTCACACAGGCATGCTTATCCTGTATCCACTTGGGCAGTGGTATATAACTGGACCCCGCTAGAGGTGTGTATTTATTAATATTCACCTCTAAATACAACACCTCTGAGAGGGCCCATCCGCTATCACGTTCTTGAAACTCATTGGCCTGAGTTTTAATTGCGTTCACAAATGAATCATATATCTCATCTAAGTTATCAGCGAGGTGAATTACTTTATTCATGGTATTAAATGATTTGATACTCTGAACCCGTTGCCTCCTCCTCTCCATCCAGAGTCTCCGGTTTTTTGTATAATCCAAATAGCTCCATATTAATTTTAACTGCGCTCCCCACTTCGCTGATTTTTCCCTTGATGAGATTGATGACTAACCCCGCACACCCTCCATAAATTCTTCGGGGGTTAAGTGTTTTTTCTTCTCAGAAATCTTATATGAGATAATTCTGCTTTTATAAGCGCTCTTGCGAATAATTAATATTTCCAATATCTGTTACTAGGTTACCTATATTTTCCGTTAGCGACCATGTTCCGAATCTTTCGTTAGTCGGTTTAACCTTTCTCCCGTATAACTCGCTTACAATGTAAACTCTGTTGGTTAATTTTATTTTATGAAAAGCTTATATCATATTTATTTTATAGTGACCCCCCACACTAGGGTATTAATACAATCATTGGTTATGTAACGTTTATCATATATGTTAAAGTAACACTTCTACGATCTACCGGTCACTAAACTGAGTATTGCTTTAGATGCTCTTAATATCTTCATAAAATTCCTTGGTTTTGATGCCATAGACGAAAGAGTCAGTGTCTGTATACAACAAGTTTGATAAACAGAAAAAAGTGATAGCAAACAGATCACCTAATCTTTATGTGATGATTTAGTTTTACTTCACTTGGAGAAAATGGTGTCGATTACGTTGAAGCAGACCTGCATCTGCATGAAATTCATGTGGTTTCCTACCACCCCTTAAGATGTTATTACACTGCTCTACCACCACTACCACCCCTTAAGATGTTATTACACTGCTCTACCACCATCACCACCCCTTAAGATGTTATTACACTGCTCTACCACCACCCCTTAAGATGTTATTACACTGCTCTATATTTTTTGTTTTTTATGCTCTGTTTGTTGAATTCTCGACGGATTGTTTTGGGCCGCGAGGTTTACTACCACCCCTTAAGATGTTATTACACTGCTCTACCACCACCACCACCACCCCTTAAGATGTTATTACACTGCTCTACCACCACCACCACCACCCCTTAAGATGTTATTACACTGCTCTACCACCACCCCTTAAGATGTTATTACACTGCTCTATATTTTTTTGTTTTTTATGCTCTGTTTGTTGAATTCTCAACGGATTGTTTTGGACCGCGAGGTTTACTACCACCCCTTAAGATGTTATTACACTGCTCTACCACCACCACCACCACCCCTTAAGATGTTATTACACTGCTCTACCACCACCACCACCACCCCTTAAGATGTTATTACACTGCTCTACCACCACCCCTTAAGATGTTATTACACTGCTCTATATTTTTTTGTTTTTTATGCTCTGTTTGTTGAATTCTCGACGGATTGTTTTGGGCCGCGAGGTTTACTACCACCCCTTAAGATGTTATTACACTGCTCTACCACCACCACCACCACCCCTTAAGATGTTATTACACTGCTCTACCACCACCACCACCACCCCTTAAGATGTTATTACACTGCTCTACCACCACCACCACCCCCTCAAAGATGTTATTACACTGCTCTGTATTTTTTTGTTTTTTATGCTCTGTTTGTTGAATTCTCGACGGATTGTTTTGGACCGCGAGGTTTACTACCACCCCTCAAAAGATGTTGAGAAATTCATGGTTTCCTACCACCCCTTAAGATGTTATTACACTGCTCTACCACCACCACCACCCCTTAAGATGTTATTACACTGCTCTACCACCACCACCACCACCCCTTAAGATGTTATTACACTGCTCTACCACCACCACCACCCCTTAAGATGTTATTACACTGCTCTACCACCACCACCACCACCCCTTAAGATGTTTTTCAGGTAGCTATCTACTCTTTATGTAATGACGTGGACTTGCTAGTACTGATTTTGACCGCAGGGTGTCTTTTGTAAACTGCTGCTTGTTAAGTGGATCGCTACCGATCACATTGAAGCACACCTGCATCTGCATGAAATTGAAGGTTTCCCACCACCACCCCTCAAAAGATGTTGTTTCTCCCTGCTAAAGCGAATTGGATAAATTTATTCTAGTTTTTTTACCTTAATCATGCTGGTGAGGAGGTAGGTAGGTATTAAGATATTATGCTGCTTGTATGAATGGATAAAAATACCTCCTTATCATAGACATGGTGATGGAGTTCGATGATCACCCTTTATTCATATTATTCAAGATATGTGTACTTTAAGTCATGGTGGTTGTACAAAAGAGTAAAAGAATGTGTTCAGAAATAAGAGAAGAAATATAACATTATTTTTTCATTTTTTTAAAGAACAGCTAAGCGATTTTTTGTTGTTAATGAATTAAGTATATTGCTAAAGCGAATAATATTTGTTTAATTGTTTTTTTAATAAATGAGTAATGAATTTGAAAGAAATGGTTTTATTACTTACCTCATACATATTATAATATACCTACCTTCTGGAATTTTATAGTAGTCATAGGGTACTTTACAGATCACAGGTGCTCAGCTTATTATATGAAAATGGTTTTTTTATTTTTTTAAAATTCGCATGCGAAACCCTAAAAAGGTGTTTCTTCTCGTTAACTACATAAAATTCTATTAAACTTTATACCTACTAGCTGCTGCTTGATAAGACTCGGTCCGGCTCCCGCCGTGCCGGTGTCGAGGTTGAATGATATGCTCCACACTATATGAGCAGCGGGTTCGATTCCTGACAATGTCAATGGATTTTTGCTTAGTACACCCCATCTAGCGGCGTGTGTGTGTGTAACATTATCATCTACTAGAGTGTTGGTACTGCACCACCATTGTATTCCATCATCGGAGTTAAACACAGCTGATAGTAGTACCATGTTTGTGTGCATCATTCAGCGCCTCCGCCCCCGCACCCTAGGCATCCGCCGTGAGCCGCAGCACAATATTATGTGTTCGTCTGTCTGTCTGTCTTCTCTCATAGGTGGTATAGTTATCTCCTGAATAGAATATCAGCTGCATAGTAGTAGTAGTCAACTCTTCATATGGGAACACCCCGCGCAAAAACTGTTTAGCAGGCCGCGGTATGTGTATGTGTCTCTCTCTCTCTCTCTCTCTATCACTCATGCATGTTTGTCCACATCATTCAGCGCCCCCGCCCCCCCGCCCCCTTGGGCACCCGCCGTGACGTCATATCCAGCCATGGATATCAATATTTCATTGGTAACGTTATCAGGTGCTGTGGCTCTGCGGTGTGTGGCTACTCGCGTCGCTTCAGAGCCGCCGCCGCCGCAGTGGATTCAAATCTAACCAAACGAATGTTTTTTTTCTCACTAACGCCATCTATATTCACACATTCGCTAACTTTGCTGCTATGGTGACAGCTGACATAACAGTCCAATGACAGGTGTCATGTTGACAGTTGTGACAGCTGACTTTGACAGCTGTCATGTTGACAGCTGACGCTGTGATTGGTCGATGCCAAGGTTGATGGGTGGCCACGCCCACTACGCCTACGCATATTCTCACTCACACCATAGCTCTGTCTCGCTCTAACACATGCGGTATCGCATCTTACCCCTCACTCACTCGCACTGTATGACGTCATTCTCACTCACACCATCGCTCTGTCTCGCTCTAACACATAGGATTTCGTATCTTCTCTCTCTCTCACTCGCACCGTTGGTCCAGAACTCTCATATATACACTACTAATCTTTACTCTCCTTCTTGGAAAATCGGGTAAAAATACCGTACGATATGAAGAAATTTTGGCCGCTTCTTTAGTTTAGTAAAAGTACTCTTTATTGTACTGTGGTAAAAGTATTAAATCTAGCGTTTTGTGATTCATCATTTTTTAAAGGAACAAGGGACGATGAGAAGATGAATTTACGAGTAATCTAACTTTTTTAAATATTAAAGTACAAGTAAACTAGAATTAAGATTATTTACACTAGAACAAAGCAACCGCCTCCGTATTTTTAAACACCTCCGTGGCGTAATAGTTAGTCCATTCATTTTATAATTGGAGGTCGTGGGTTCGATTCCCGGCGGGTGCTAAATTTGTGAGACTCGGTTTGGTTGGTGGTTTGATTGGTGGTTTGATTGGTAGTATTTTCCAAACCCGCCTGGCTAGCTACCACCATCTTACCACCAAACATTAGTGTTAACAACATTGATGTGTTCCTGCTTGAAGATAAGATAGCCAGTTCTCCATTGCATCGAGGAATCTTGGTAAGCCCGCTTACATCTTCGGCATCGTCGTTACTTACCATCAGGTGAGATGATACCAAGGGCTTACCAATTGTGAATAATAATAAAAAAAAACGACATATTATATATTTTTTTCAAGAAGTAAAAGTAAATATTAACCTTTTCCTTGAGAAGACCGAGGACAGGCAACTCCTTGATTTGGCGGTATACATCAGCGAAGACCTGTGACAGTTTTTCGCGGACGTCCTTCATTTGCGCAACTATCAAACGAGTCAAGTCTGAAAAATAAATACAATATAAGAATCCTTACTAATATTATAAATGTGAAATTGTGTTTGTTTGTTACCTTTTCACGCTTTAACACCTCGACCAATCTTGATTAAATTTGGTATGCAGATAGCCTTAGTCACGGGGAAGGACATTGGCTACTTTTAATACTTTTATTAAGGAAACTGAAAAAATATCTACTCTTTTTCTGTTAAATTCTTTAACATCGCAACGGAACGATGGATTCTTACTGTTTTTTGCACAGAGATTGTTGCAGGGATGGAAAATGGCATAATTTACTAATTAGCATATTATACTGACATAGTTCCCGAGGGATGTGGGGAAAACTCATTTCCACGCTTGCGCACGTCGGCGTCACAATGGAGCAACGGATTGAAGTGTTATTTTGTTTAGATTTGGTTGACGGGATGGGAAGTGACATAGACTGCTAATCATAATAGCCCGATCTGGGATAGGGATCTGGAGAAAAATCATCTCCACGCTCCCCCCGAAGACAGTCCACGCAAAAAAAGATGTCCACGCAGTCAAAGCCGCCGGCAAAAGCTAGTAATGACTAAATTCCGTCAGATTTACCGTAATAAAAAATGCATCTATGGAGTAAGTAAGTAGTAAATACAATTCATACAATCTAACGTATCTAAAGGGAGATTTACACAAAGTTTAGTCAAGTTGCGAGTTAAGTTGCGGTTTTGGCGAGTTAAGTCTTTATCGTCGTTTGGACGTACATTTGCTAGTTAAGTAGTAGGTTTATGATAAAGTACAGATAACAGAATTACGTTTTATTTTTCGGCGAGTCAAGTGCAAGTCCACCCCGCTCGTACCTCTCTTGTACCCCGGCAACTTAACTCGCCGCGTGAGTTTACTAAACTCGCCAGTGTAGTACGTCTCCCGTACCCTGGCAACTTAACTAGCCGCGTGAGTTAACTAAACTCGCCAGTGTAGTACGTCTCCCGTACCCTGGCAACTTAACTAGCCGCGTGAGTTAACTAAACTCGCCAGTGTAGTACGTCTGCCGTACCCCGGCAACTTAACTAGCCGCGTGAGTTAACTTAACTTGCCAGTGTAGTACGTCTCCCAAACTCCGGCAACTTAACTAGCCACGTAAGTTAACCAAACTCGCCAGTGTAGTAAGTTTCCTGTACCCCGGCAAATTAACTCGCCGCGTCAGTTAACTAAACTCGCCAGTGTAGTACGTCTCCCGAACCCCGGCAACTTAACTCGCCGCGTGAGTTTACTAAACCCGCCAGTGTAGTACTTCCGGTGCGCGGTCGCAACTCGAGAACTTTACTGCCCCAACGGCCATCTGCTATAGAGCTATGTGCCCTGCCCACAATAATAATAATAATAAAACAAGGACCACAAAGCATCAAAACTGAAGCTCACCTTTAAAGATCTCAGTCATGGCGTTGGTCAATTCTTGCAATTCAGGCTTGTTCTTCTCGAAGAAGTCGGAGATGATGGCTGCGAAGTGAGCAACTAAGTCCAAGACACCTTCCAAGTATTCCTTAACCATGGCTGCTACATTTCCGTAGAACTGCTTGATCTGCGGTTCAATCTGTAGGAGAGTTTGCGTGTTAGTATATGCCTCTTAACGACAAAATAATTATCACCACTTCTAATTATTGGAAGCGAACACATTAAAAAACGATGTCCATCGCATCAACATAGTACAATATTGCATATAGTTTTTAGATTTTGTTTTTTTAAAAAATGTGCAAAACATAATTTGATAAAATTTCTATGGAACCAACCTGACAGCATACTCTATTCAACAAAATAAAATAAAATGAACATCGGTTCACAATTTGGAAAGATGTCGCGTAGCAATTATAAAAAAAAAACTTAAAGTCGAATTGAGAAAGTTCTCCTTTTAGGATGTCGGTTGAAAAAAAATACTGCAATAGGCACGCAATAGGGGATCGGACTGCTAGTCATTTGAGTTACTTTTTATAATCTGTCAAAAACGAAATTTTGTTCTAAAAATGTTACCACAAGTGACTTCATAGATTTTTAGCGTAATTGACAAACTTATTTTGTGAATTTGATCAATTAAAAATTGAAGACGTGATGGAAAAACAAAACAAGTAAGGTTTTTTGAAACTTCAAGAGGAGAGCAATCTAGGAAATCATATTTTAGAATTTATTTTTGATGCAGTTCGATCCCTTATTCGGTACTTGCCTAGTAGTCATCTGACTTACTTTTTATAATCTGTTAAAAACGAAGTTTTGTTCTAAAAATTAAACTATGAAATCACATTTCTTCATGGCCGTTGATGTACAAATTATGTGTTTTCGATAAATTAAAAATAGAAAATTTTAATGGAAAACCAAATGAGTAAGTTTTTTTGAAATTGCAGAGAGAGGGCTCTTCCGTGAACTTCATTTCAGATATATTTTTTTAAAGCTGTCATATACCCAATTAATTCATAGAACTGAACAACTCCTTAAGGCTTAATCTATATCTTTGTCTAGCATGTCGTTAAAAATTGTATATAATATAGACAGATAAGTCAGTCAGTTCTTTGATTTTATTTTGGATCGTCATGTCGGCCGCAAAACGTCCACTGCTAGACAAAGGCCTCCTCCAAGGATTTCCACGACAACCGTTCCTGCGCTGCTCGCATCCAGCGGCTTCGCACGACCGTGTGGGAGGCCTGCCTACGTTTCGTCTTCCGGTGCGCGGAGAACTTTACTGCCCTGCCCACTGCCACTTTCTATACGTTCGAGAACCAAACTAATACCAATCTGTATCAATCTGAGTGACGAGGGGGTGAGGTCGGAATCTGGAGAGCGGCAGGGAGTGTCCATGCTGTATGTTAGTTCTAATATATATATACTTTGGTTTAATTAAGTACCTGTTTCTCGTACATCTCAAGGACCTTCTTGCACGTGTCGGTGATGACGTTAACCACGTTCTGCACAAGGGGCTTGGTGGTCTGGATGACGTCATCAGCCATCTTCGCCAGGTACTTGACCAATTCATGGCTGTATAAAACAAAATTAATTATTGAGTACTCATAATAATATTTTCATGCCTATTGTATCCTACTAATATTATAAACGCTAAGGTTTATAAGAATGGGATGTATGCATGTAAGTTTGTTTCTCTTTCAAGCAAAAACTACTGAACGGATCTGATTGAAATTTAGTAGATTAACAGATCAGGACCTGGATTAACACATAGGCTACTTTTTTCCACGCTCGCTAGCCGCTTGCGGCTCGCGCACTGCGCATCCTTGAAAAGTCATAGAAACGTTGTTCACGCGGGTGAAGCCGCGAGAAACAGCTAGTTTACTTTATTTATACTACCTACTGTGGTGTACCACAATTCATAAGTTTGGAAGTGAATTTATGACTGATTTCAAAACAATTAAAATTTATTCCTTTATGCTGTATAACATCAAGAGTTTAGACGACAAAAGTTGATAAAAAACGCTAAACACGTTAAAAAAACGATACATTTTTGCATTATTATTTTTTGTTTTTGTTAATTTTATAATAAAATACTACACCGATTTTGATAAAATTTATATGTGACCACACGGGAAGCACTAGCTTTCAAATATAAAAAGAATCATAAAAATCTGTTCTCCCAGTCAAAAGTTCTGAGGTAACACAAATACAAAAAAAAACATATAGTCGAATTGAGAACCTCCTCCTTTTTAGAAGTCGCTTGAAAATAACCTGAAAAGTCTCACACGAGGTTTCATCTGGCTTCAATCCAGGATTTTCAAACTAATATCATACGTATATATGTTTAAATACATACACATATTTAGATATTTTTTAAACAAAATATTTATTTAAGGATTTTTATTAATACAATGACAATGCCACCTAGATTTAAACACCCAAACAAAGAGCAAACAGAGCTGTTCGTCACACGAATGTATGCGCTCTGTGTGGGGGAGGGAACCTGACCCACGACACCCAGCCGCAGGCAGCAGTACCTGCCACTGGGCCAACAGGATCAAGATTTCAAAATGTTTATTCAAAATAGGTGCATATTCTTTCTAATGGTTATAGAATAGTAGTTATATATAATGTCAATTGCAAAAAATATTAAAGCGGGGACATCATAAACGCGCCGCCGAGGCTCACTCGGGGAGGGTAATTTCGCCGCACGGTAGTCCGTTTGGCGCTTTGCCGATATCCAAGATTTCTCAGATTTTTTTTATAAAGCGTATAATTACTAATTACTGTTCTATTAAGCTAATAAAATCTTCTTTCTATCTATATCCATGTAAGCAAGATTCAGTTTTTTTTGTATTCTTTGCTTTTTTGCAAACAACTTGTTTTTTTGACTTCTTTTGAAATCTGACACTATATTACTACTCCCTGTATTACTCAAATAAACGATAAATATTGATGTATTATTCCTTCCACAGTATTATGGTATAGTTTGACAGAGATCACAACATTATAAGTACACTTATTACGTCATACATTACTTGAAATTTTTTGCGCTCATTTTCGTTACCCATAAGGTAACCGTTCCGGCGTAAGAGGATAATGTCAAAAAAAATCATTTATATAAAACAGGTGATGTCATTTGGACGAGAAAACAATATGCCAAGAGAAATTAGACATTAAAATTATTGTATATGTCATTGATACCTTTGACAAGAGTAGGCCAGATCACACGGACTGTACCCGGTCACGAGTATAACGCGAGAGTCAGTCACCGCTCCCCTTGACCATATAAGAGGTCAGTCACTCCTATTTATTAGATCACAAATTCTGAAACAAAACAGTCTACTTACATATCCACGGAAATCTCCTTCAGAGTATGGTCGGTGGCTAACTCCTTATACAGCTTTTCTACATCTTCCGCGTAAGCCTGCTGCAGCTGCTTGAAGGTTGGTTCAATGCGCTTCAGGGTGTTCTTGAAGTCATTGCTCGCTTTCTCACCGAGGTGCTTGATGCGCTGTTCCAGGTTCTTCAGGTCGTTTTGGAGAGCGTTCTAAAAGTGAAGATTTTAGTTTAAGCTTTATTCTCTGTTGTGTGTTACTAAATTTGATAAAATGTCTTTAGGCTCAGACAAGGGGTTATTTTTGACGTGACAACGTCTAATAACTCGATGGGCGCCCACTGCACGCACGAAAAAGGTTGACTCATTGTCCCGTTACGCTCATTGTCCCGTTAAGTTATGACGTTGTCACGTTAAACTATCGTCCGTAAACCGACTTTACAGACAACCAATTTTTTTTAAAAAAAACTGTTGTGTCACGAAAATTATATACATCTCTAAAACTTAAACCGCCTCCGTGGCGTAATGTTTAAGTCCATTAGCTTTACATCAGGAGGTCGCAAGTTCGATTCCCGGCGGAGTCTATTTTTATTTTTTATTTTATTAGGAGAACACAAACGGTAATGTACATTGATAATTAAGGGATTAAATTTAAATTGAAAGGTAAGTCTATACATTACAACAACGAGTTCCACAATTATTTAAAAATATAAGCCTACTTATCCATCTACTGCTATGAATTGTCAAAAAGCTGTCATATTTGTTTAAAAAAAATATCAAATAAATTTAGAAAACAACAGAAATTATAAAAAGAATAGACAACTATTAGAAAAAAAATACAGATAAACTAAGAATCAAAAAGTGTGATAAAAAACAATAAAAGTGCTATTCTATGCGGTGTTAAGTATAGAGACTAGCTTTGTGAGACTCGGTTTGGTTGGTGGAAGGGCATTTTCTACGCCCACCTGGCCAGCTACCACCATCTTATTTGAGCCTTGCCGCTAAACAACAATGTGAACAGTATCGACCACCAACGGTTGGTCCACGGCCGGACCCCAGGCATACCACCTCGCCTGGCTGAGATAACTCCCTTTGCTCTCAAGAATAGAATCACACCGTTTCGTCCGTTCCTGCTGATAAGTAGGTGTCTAAGTCATATCAGCTTATGTATACGTCCCCACCAAGGAGCTCGAGCCTACCCTTGATTAGGGCGATCGGGGCTTAGTCGACCACGCGGGCCCAGTGCGGGTTGGTCAACTTCACACACAACCTTCGAGTTTCTTCGCAGGTGTGTGCAGGTTTTCTCACAATGTTTTCCTTCACCGTAAGAGCGTCGGATAAACGTACACTGCTGTACAAAGGCCTCCCCCAGGGATTTCCACGACGACCGGTCCTGCGCTACCCGCATCCATCGGCTTCCCGTGGTCTTCACCAGGTCGTCGGTCCACCGGTCATAGCTCGTAGAACAGATGGCGGATGGGGCAGTAAAGTTCTCGAGTGGTAACCGCGCACCGGAAAACGTAGCGTAGGCAGGCCTCCCATACGGTGCACCGAAACGTACTTATGAAATCGAAATTCGAAAACACATTGGTACGTGGCAGGACTCGAACCACGACCTTCCGGATAGGAGGTAGCGGCTCATGCCGTTGCGCCACTGACGCTCCAATTAACCGAGGTGTCTAAGTAAATGATGTAATTAAACTAGGAATGAGATACTCACGACAAAGTATTGGAAGTTATCCTTGGAGACGCCATAGTCGGACTTGATAAGGTTGTCCTGGATGAAGAGGGCTCCGTGTATGATGTTCTTCTTTTCATTGGGGAGTATAATGTCAGCGGTGATGGCCACTCGCTTTTCAGGGTTGATGTCCCCAATAACGGACAGTTTGCGCTGAGATTCGTCTGAAGAGATAATTTCGATAAGGATCTTTTAATTTTAAATTATTAATTCCACTAACAAGTGTAGAAAGACAGTCCCTAAAATAGTTACACATGTAAAAAAATCAAACATGAAGGGGTGTTGTTGGACGATCACGCAGGTTAATTGACCTGAAGCACGGTCACTACCTGGATGGGTTTGACTGTTAGTGGCATTTTTCTCGACCCTTCTCGTGCTTTGCAAGGTACTTTAAGCCGTTGGTGCCACTTACTATCATTAGATGGCAGTTTGTTGTTTTACTTTAGAATTAGTACTATTGTCTATTAAGACCAAGTTCCACTTTTGTATGTATCACCGTTTTAACGACAGAGCATAACAAAAAAACCTGTTAAAAAACACGTTTCTTGTATGGGTTCCCCCCAATGACTAATGCTCTCAGCCAATTGGTGTGAAAAATCGAAGTTTCGCACACTCGCGACTCAGTCGTCTGCGGGAAATTGTACAGTGCGGTGGAAAGATATTCCATATAAAAATGCCTTATTGTGTTGTTAGAGGTCGTAAAAATCATAAAAGAAAGGCTAACAAGAAACATCGGATGTCGTATCTTCGTTATGTAACCTTAAATTGTATTTTTTGTTGTAAACAAATTAAATAAACGAATTTTTAAAGTGAAAATTCTACCAAGGTTCTTTTAACGCGGCACTGACGTCAACTCTCGCCCACGCTAGTTCATACGAGATATGTCAGATGGCGCTACTTTTTTGCTTATATGAAGAAATTTTGAGAAAAATATGTTGACGGGCGTATCCTTCTGTCCAAATTTGTGGTTCCCCCTCATTTTTTTACCAAATTTTAATTTTTTGAATTGTGAAAATTGTAAGACTACGCTTGCGTTCTCAAAACTTACCAACGTAACCAGTAGTGAACTCAAAGTGTTGGTAGTCCCTGAAGAGGGTGCTGGCCCGAACTGGCTTGCCTTCCAACAGGCTCATCTTCAGGTCTCCTTGCTGCAAGTTCTCCTTGACAGTGGCCGAGGCTTCCATGTCGATGACCTTCACGATTGGAGTGTGGAGCTAGAGGGACGGAATGTATTTTTTATTTAGATGATCCTATCTACTCAACTGGATTACATATTCATCAAATCAAATCAAAATATGTAATTTATTTTAAATAGGTGTTTACACACACTTTAAAATAGCCAAAAAACTTTATCGAATATTACAAATAATGTCATGTTTCAGATAACAGTCTCAGGTAATGGTATTTGTTATAGAATCAACATACGAGTATATTATATATCTTTGTCATTTACATAATCTATTATTTTATAGTATCCTCTAGACCACAAGCATTTTTGACATGAGTCTTGAATTTATTATCTCACAAAGTAGTTACATTTTATGAAATTTTATTGTAGAACCTTATACACTGCCACACAAATAACTTTTTAACCTTACTCAGTCTCGAAAAGGCTATATATATATATATTTTATTTACATTTCTTAATATCAAATTATGCGTGTCACTGTTTTTAGGAAATAAATGCAAATTCTTACGAACGTACATGATTGTACGTAATTGATTTTTATTAAAGAGTGTATCTTAACGGCCTATGTGGCGTAGTCGTTTCCTTTTACACGAGGAGGTCGCGGGTTCGATTTCCAGCAGGGTCTAACTTTGTAAGACCCGGTTGGTTGGTGGAAGCATACTTTACAAGCCCGGCTGGCTAGCTACCACCATCTTCATTAAGTCTTGCTGCCAAACATCAATGTTAACGGAATGATGAGTTCCAGCATGAAGATAGTCTAGTTCCCCATTGGGTTTGGGAATAGTGGTAAGATCACTTCTATCTTTTGGCATCACCGTCACTTACCATCAGGTGAGATGACGCCATGGGCTTTCTAATAATTGTGGATAAAAAAGTTTTTTGTTGCACTGTATTGACTATAAAGAGGACGATATTGCTTTTATATAATTACTAGCTTCGTATAGCGGACATAGTTTTAATGACTGTCTGAGGATGAGTGGTGCGCGATCCGCAAGCTGCTCGCGAGCTTGGACACGAGTTTTCTTCAGATCCCTCACGAACTATATAGGGCTATTCTGATTAGCAGTCTATGTCATTTTCCACCTCCTCAACCAATTCTGTACAAAAAATCACTTCAGTCCGTTGCTCCGTTGAGACGCCGTTTTCCTCGGATCCCTCGGTAACTATATTAGGATATACTGATTAGTAATTTATGCCTTTTCCACCCCCTCAACCATCTCTTTGCAATTTAAACATTTTAACATCTCTTTTCCATGTTATTTTAATGGGAGAAAAAAATCATATATGCTTTCTAGTGACACAGGCTACCTGCATGCAAAATTTTATCAAGATTGGTCGAGTTGTTGAAACGTGAAAAGGTAACAAACAAACACATTTTCACACTTTTAATATTATAAGTGAGGATGTAATTATGGGGAAAAATTACCCACGGTCATCTATCCCCAAACTAGGATTATTCGGTACACGGTCATCTGTCCCCAAACTAAGATTATTCGGTATACGGTCTTCTCTCCCCAAACTAGGATTCAATGCTAACAAATAATTAAGCATGACGTCCACTGCTGCACGAAGGCCTCCCCCAAGGGTTTCCATGACGACGCTATTCCTTTAAAGATTATGGCGTACCCTGGAACCATTGAGCACTTACCAAGAATTTCACGTGGTTCGGATTAGCCTCCAATAATAATTTCGATTCACGGTCCTGCAACAAGGATTTATTGTTAAAACATGAATAGACTAAAAGAAATGCAATCACTACACAAATTAATTAAAAATTAAAAAACTAATTTTTAATTTCTGTACGTTCGCTGAATTCACTGCATCTTTGATAATTTCCGCAAGATGGCAGCGGTGACAGTCAAAACTCTGACAAAAAGGGGCCGCCCTGAGTTCAATCGCGGTCTCGACAACGTTTGCGGTTGAGCAGCGGGCGGCATGATTGAACTCAGGGCGATCCCTTTGACATTTGTCGCGAGCCGTCAAAGCTGCAGATACCCAATGCGAAATGTTTTACACCTCCGTCGCATTGTAGGTTGTTCTTTGTGCTGCCTCTTTTAAAATTATTGAGCAAAGAGGGAATAAAGCTAATTTTCTACTTATTTGTTTCTTTGCTCATTGTTTAAATCCTTTCAGTAATTTAGGGTTGGCTGGAAGAGATCCCTGTTTGGGATAAGTCCGCCTTTGCACATGTTACTTCTATTCTGTACCTATGACCAGAGATTTGTTACCATAGATGGGTTATGCACTAACAAACAACATTTGAAAATCGAAGCCATTTACACACACAATGTTATAGGTAGTTCCCTTCGATTGCACCCAATGTTACTAAGAAAAGAGATGCCAATTGGCACCTTTTTTTTGCTTCACTGTTTAGACGCATGCAACCTATCTACCTCCCCTTATATATAGCATATCTCTGCGTATGACTGTACATTTTGTTGTACAATAAAGATTTTACAAACAAAGCTCTTGAATCTGAACGAATCAAAAAAGATAATATTTAGTTGCGAGGAAAACTCACTGGGCCGATGATGGTGGGATGGGAGATGGTGGCCAGGGATTCAATCTTGATGCTGTTGTCGTTCGGATGCTGCACGTGTCCACGGAATTTGACAAGGAACTCCTGAATAAAGAGAAACACAGAAATTTCAATCGTGATCAAGGATACAAGTTTTGAAATCGAATATTGTTTTGTCATGAAATCCAGAAATCAGAGCAACCTAGTTTTAATGTTATTAGGCTAATACCTATGAAATAACATTATTGATAATTGACTATGCTAATTATAGTGGACCGACGACCTGGTGAAGATCGCGGGAAGTAGCTGGATGCGGGCAGCGCAGGACCAGTCGTCGTGGAAATCCTTGGCGGAGGCCTTTGTATAGCAGTGGACGTTTTTCGGCTGATATGATGATGATGATTATTGAACGCTAATTAAACGACTCCAATCGCAATTTTGCATTTTATTTTCTATTTTCGTTAATTTGCTGAAACAGTACTATCTATGAGACTAGTTTGGAGGAATAATCTATCGAATTGAAAATAAAATCGTTAAAAATCGGTGAAGATATATCGCGTTACATACGTCTATATAAATAAAATGATAGATGTCTGCCGTTGTGTGGGTATCTCACAAAACTAGGTACTAAATAGATTTCAATATTTTTTTCAATACATTTTTTTTAGGATACACGGTCCTTGTCCAAAAAAAACGCATCACTCCCCTCGGTATCCACAGGGCCGAAACCACAACAAAAACAGTCAAATTGAGAACTTTGTCCGTCTTAACCGACTTCAAAAAAGTGGGAGGTTATCAATTCGACTGTGTTTGTACGACTGCGTTTTTTTGTATGTATGTTATGCGATTTTCTCGCCGATTGTGAACAGATTGTAATGATTTCTTTTTTATTTGATCGCTTATCATCTCCTTTATTTATTTCAAAATCTGATTAGAACTTTTCAGCTAACAAATAAAAACAAAAAAAAACATAAAATTGTACTAAGTTGCGACGATGGAAGACGATTGTTTCGAACTTTTTATTTATATTTACTGTAATGATTTTGTGAATAGAGTTTGTTTGAACATAAAACAAAAAATACAGTTGCTCGAAAAGTTGTACTTTATATGCCAGTTTACTGTGCACAAATTGGTTTTCTTTCCCGCACATGTGCTTTTTACTTTGCCACTGTTTTTAATTTCTAGCTCAGAGGTACAAGAAATTTCTAGCAAATAAAAAATTAAATAATCAAAGATACAAAATCTTCTTTAAGACTTTTGAAAGGAGAATTTTAGAAAAGAGGTAGGTAGTTCCTCCGTGAGGTTAACTACACAACCCTAGTCAGATAGATTCTCTTTGGGTTTTATCTTAGTGAAGAAAGGAGATTATATAGCAGGGTGGCATAGATTGATGACACATAAAGCGCATAAGTTACACAAAGGAATAGGTCATCTTTTCCAAGCAGGCTTTAATGGATACAATATCTATTATCCGAAGCCCTAATATTATTGCGCATGTGTGCCTAGTAAGGAGCAATTTTTGTAAAACTAAATTGTTTCAGTTGTAAATACGAACAAAATATGAATATTTAAAAGATGTGCTATAAAAATATATGTATGTGTAGGTACATTTAAAATAAAAATACATTTAAAATGAGCTACAAGTTGCGTAAAATTACGTTGGTTGCTGGAACCTTGATATGTATGTACCTAACCTATGTGTTTTCTTTTTCTGTGACGGTGATTTTTTTTAGTTTACCTGTTTTCTCACAACTGTATTGAAAAAGGTCTCATGTACATGGGTTTAAAAGGTAAATAACAAACTCGCCTGCGGCTCGGGCTTATAAATGTCACTCGTTTGTTATTTACCTTTTTACCACCCCTGTGTCATAAATAACTATTATTATAAAGGCAGACTTGTGGAATAGCAGTTAAACTTTATACAACCAATATCTAGACTTACCCTTCCTAACTTAGGGTGGCTAAGTCCAAACTCGGCAGTAGCTCCATGTTGGATCTTATCAGTGGAAACGTCAACCAAGAATCTAGCAGCAGCCTTTTGGTTGGGTTTATTCTTATCCATGTGTAGGGCCACTTCTCCTCTGATGGGGAAAGGCATGTCCTTGTTGGTGGGGTAGGAGACGATCGATTCTAAGGCGAGCACACGGTGGGGTAATGTGACGGTGATGCCTGCAGGGAATTCTGGGAAAGAAAACGATTATTTTAGTAGCTTAATTAAAGTTACAAACACATGACTAAGCTTGCGGTGTATGTCTATCCGCTCAAAAGGCTTTAATGATCGCTAGTCTATCTAACACATATTGCTACACTAGCTTTCGCCAGCTGCTTCGCTTGCGTCAACATAGTTTCTATGACTGTCTTCGAGGGTACGCAGTGCGCGAGATGCAAGCGGCTTGCAAGCGTTAAAAAATAGCTTATATGTGAATATAGGTAAATTATATGTGTATGTACTAATCTGAATACTTTCAAAATTTCGTCCAGATCCGTCCAGCTGTTGTGGCGTAATTTAATAACAAACATCCATCCAAACTTTCACTTTTATATAATTTGTAGGATGTAGTGTGTGTGCGTTTATGTGTGTGTGTGTGATTTTAATTTTGCCAAATTATGTCTAGGATTGCCTGACAAGGATGGAAAAAATAGTGAGAAAACGTGCACATCTGATAACCAAATGTGTGTGAAAGCACACGCCGTTTATACCAGGCCACTACGGTTAACTGTGTTTACTATAGAGTGAGATAAAGAGAGAGACTATTTTTAGACACTCACTGCCATGTTCGGGCTGGCTGTAGATGTGGAGGTAGTACTTCTTGTCTTCCTTGTTCACGTGCAAGTCCAGGGTGTACTGGGGCAGTTTCTTCTCAGAGACCTCGTTCTGGATCTGAAGACCGAACTCTGGTGCGAAGCCAAGTTTTCTAAGGTCGAAGCCGACGTTCACAACGTGTTGGAAGGCGCCGGGAGCTGGACATGAAAAAAAGGATTAAATAGGCTGCATCAAGAAAATGTATCTAATTTTTTTTTTATGAGTTTATTTAAAATAGCGGCGCGAGCCTTTATTTATATACATGACACTGTTTCTACTTGGAGTATATTAATTATTTGATAGAGCAGGAGTAATAAAAAAAACCCAAAAAAATAATTCCCAACACAGTTGTTTCATCACCATCATATTAGCTGAAAGACGTAAACTGCTGCCAAAAGTCTCCCACAAGGATTTCTACGACGACCGGTCCTGCGCTGCCCGCATCTAGCGGCTTCCCGCGACCTGTATTGGGTCATCGGTCTATCAAGTGGGAAGCCTGCTTAAGCTACGTCTTCTGGTGCTCCGTCGCCACTCAAGAACCATAACGTCTGCTCCAACGGCCATCTGTTCTACGAGCTTCATACTCCACCCACTGGCAATTGCTTAATTGACATTAAAATTAATCAGTCAACTTACATGGCTGCTGGAACTTGGACTGGACCTCCACGTTGGCGCACTGTTTCTTCTCCTCGCAGTATACGTAGTTGGTCTTGTACTCTACGTTGGTGACGCGTGATTCGGCGACGTAGCTGCGCTCTCCAATGGCGAGGTTCAGGAAAGTCTGATGGTGAAAAAGGATAAATTGATACCTATTTAAATAATCTTTCCTTTTTTTAAGACCGATCAAGTGCGAGTCGGACTCGAGCAAAGTAGGGTTCCGTTGTCTTTACAAAACTTACCTCGACGCCCTGTTCACTGCCCTCCGTAAGCAGAGTGCGGATGTACTTGAAGTTGGCTGACTTCTGCTCTTCGCGTACCTTGACCGAGCCAGAGCCCTCCACGATGGTCTTCGTGCCTTCCTGCTTGCTTATGAAATTCGTGCTATGGGAGAGACAGAGAAGAATATAAAATTAAATTTGACTCAACAAAATCAAATCAGACAAATAGACCAATATGAATTTCTATAACTTGAGAAGGAGATTCTATGTCACAAACATGGCCTTTACGTCCTCTTCAAAGTTTGCTGTAGTGAGAGTGAGATAAACATATTGTAATTTTTATACAGTTTATTTATCTCAGCCACGTCTTGTATTCTGTTAGTTGAATCCCTTTCTGGGTCAAGCTGTAAAGAGACATTCCTTCTCTGGAGATATACAAACTCATTGTTTGCGACTGTTTTTGTGTATGTATAAAAAATAATCAGAGTATATATGCGGTATTATTTCATGATTATTTCTTGTGTTTGCTATGATGTATACAGGGTGGGAAGGAGTATACCGACAGATTTTAACCAAAGATTCTAATGCCTATTTAGACAAAAAAAAGTAATATAAACATGGGCCAGTAAAGTCTAATTTTCGAGATATTAATTTTTTAAATAATTCACAAGTTCAAAAAATCTCAAGATTAACACGCCCTAATAATCTTATCTAACGTTTGTTGCCTCAAAGTATCATACTGACGTTGACTTCACTCGTCGTTTATCGTATGTTGTCGGAGTCGTTCGTGAAGTGAGAAGTTTTCTTTTTCACTCTTTAGACTAAGGTTTCGTTCAGAAGGGATTACTATCGTTAATTGATTTTTTTGTTCCAGATATTAAGTAAGTTAATAAGGCAGTTTTACAACATTATTTACTCATAATACCACCAGGAATCCATGGTTAAAATCTGTCGGTATACTCCTTCCCACCCTGTATATTGGGACATCAAATCTAGATACTATGGGCTACGAATAAAATGTACTACGGGCTACGATTTAAATGTACTACGGGCTACGATTTAAATGTACTACGGGCTACGATTTAAATGTACTACGGGCTACGATTTAAATGTACTACGGGCTTCGATTTAAATGTACTACGGGCTACGGTGGAGCATATACGCCTCAAAAACGTCGATATGATAAAGACAAAAACTAAACAACAACTTACAACTTAACAACTTGGTATATAACGAGCTATAGATCACGTGTATCACTCACGGCCCGTTGTGCAGAAATGAGATTTTTTTTTCTTTCTTCTGTGGGCAGGGCACATAGCTCGTAGAACGGATGACTGTTGGGGCAGTAAAGTTCTCGAGTGGCGACCACGCTCCGGAAAACGTAGCGAAGGCAGGCCTCCCACGCGGTAGACCGATGACCTGGTGAAGGTCGCTGGAAGCCGCTAGATGCGGGTAGCGCAGAACCGGTCGTCGTGGAAATCCTTGGGGGATGCCAATGTCCAGCAGTGGACGTCCTTTGACTGATATGATGATGATCAGGAGCCGCGTCGTTCCTTTCCCTCTTATATGGTTGAGTGGAGCGATGGCTGACTCTCGCGTTATACTCGTGACCGGGTGCTGTCCGTGTGAAGTGGCCTACACTTGTCAACGGCATTCATGACATTCAATGATTTAATGTATAAACTCTCGTGTCATATTGTTTTCATGTTCTAATGACATAATTTGTTTTTTTTTTTAATATCAAGGGCTGGATTTGGACGTTATTAACTAACGATTGTTTATTTCTTGGTTTTTTACAAATGCAATTATGTAATCACTATTTTATGACTATCAGAAACAGTGTAATTTGTACCTATTTTGAATAAATATCTTGAATCTTGCATCACTTAGTTTCGAATATGGCACAAGTAGTGATTTGCTATCACAGATGCTTAAGCAGCAACATTGGTTCACGATTAAAGTTGCTTATATTGAATAAATGTTTACAAAAATCCGGTTATAATATTAAGTTTTTGAGTATGAAATTGCCAATTGGATAGAAAATTTAATGAAAAAAAAAGATATATCAAGGAAAATAGTTTTTAAAAAAAAATATTCTCAAAATATCATAAGACTAGTTGAAATTAATATCTGGTAAATCTATGCCTATTGTTTAGATATTCTGAGAGCATAGTGGCTTTAAACCTATGAAGACGTTAGTTTTTAACTCAATAAATCACCATTTTTAAAAGCAAAATATATATAAATTTTATTTTAAAAATACTAGAGTTATCGCAGCAGTTTTTTCGATATTTATGTCATATCTAGTCTAAAAATGTCCCATCTAACTACTAAGAAAACGCCTTTGTTCTATTCAATGGTGCATAGCTCAGGGGATTGGAACATGAAAGACATGCCACTAGTTAATTATAAGACCATAAGAAATGTCACCATAAGCAAAGTATATATATTATTACTAACATATAGTATGGACACTCAGTGCCGCTCTCTAGATTCCGACCTCACCCCTTCGTCACCCAGATTGTAACATATTGGTTACAAATTGGTTATCGAACGTATAGGATTTCGCCGCCATTTTATTTGTTCCATCATTCCTTTTTTGAAATGTCATTTCTGGCCCGTTGTATGAAGTGTCCATGGTGTGCCATAAGGTCAATAATAAAAACAATAACTGATTTCCATTTAAAATTTACATTGAACTTCAAAAATTTCATACCTAAACAAACCCCTATTAATAATCCGATGAGATATGTTCAAATTAACTTGTGGTTCGGCCCTAGCATAGCATCATCCCATATCTTCCCGAAGGTGTCGTAAGAAGCGACTAAGGGATCAAGGATGAGCAGCAGCGTCTTTTCCTTCCTCCCCCCCCCCCCCCCAATTGGAGGAGGCCTATGCCCATCAAGGACGTATTATGCCTGATGTGATGTTATGACTTTTCAAACCCGTGCTCACTTTCAAATTTAATTGCGCGCACTCTATATTTTGCTATGTATACTCTAAGCTTAAAGATTTGTAAAAGCTCCAACATACCTTCCACTAAGAACATTTTTATTGTCGTTGGTAGCGTGGAACTCCAGCCTCTTGCCGCTACCCGTGTCCTTGCTCATAATATCCACTTTATAGTTCTTAAGGCCAAGCTTCTCAGAATTTGCGGCGACTTTGATGGCAACATTGTCCTTCTGGATGTTGGCTTCAGAGGTCATGTCAATAGAGTAGTCGCGAACGTTGTCCAACTTAACCTCAATCTTGCCTTGGTTTGAGCTTATGGCTGTTCCTTTGAAGAAGATCCTGAGAAAAAAGATAACATTAGGTTTAATAACAGCAAAACTTGTTTTGGAAATTGTTTTTTTCTTGATAGAAGAGGAAAAAACGTCGGGACACTTAATACGACACGACAGCTTCCTGTAGACCATCCTGGAAGGTAAAATAGAGGAAAGGTGAGGAAGAGGAAGCCAAGACGAAATCATGAAACAAGTAAAGGAAAAGATTGGTGTCGTGTCGTATCAAGAAGTGAAGGTGTTGGCGAAAGACTAAGGGCAATGGAGATTACTCCACAGACAAGAGCTCAGCTCTTACGAGAAAATTAAACAACAACAACCTTCGTTACGAATACAGAAAATAGTAAAAAAATGTACAGGCAAAACAGGAATAAAGTTTCTTTTGATTTACTTTGAAGCTGTAAACTGATTCTCCCTCTCTTATCGTGTGGCACAATTAACCTTGCTATCCAAGGGATAGAACGGCGGTTGCCTGGTGTTGCACTTAGCATCACACGTGGTCACGTGTAGGGTATTTAGATTTGCACCTACGGACGTGTGCAACGCGACCTTCATACACATCTGGAATCAGATGTGCAGGTTTTCTTACGATGTTTTACTTCACCGGTAAAGCATTCGGTAAGTATATGTATAAAAGTTTAGAAAAACTCATTGAGACATTGGCCGTCCGGATTTGAACCCGGGACCTCTAGTTAGAAGAAACGAGTCGTTACCGGTTGAGCCACCGACGCTCTGTAAACTGATAAAAATAATCAATATAAAATAAGATGGGAACCAATAAGAGAACTCAAAAATTGACAACGCTGAATATGTTATTTTAACAACCGATTTCAATGGCAGCAATTATATTTTTGATAAATATTTATTGTTTTTGTAATTTGATAAAAAGTACTAAATTGTTTTTAACACAATTTAAATATACAGGTTGAAAAAAATTGGTGTAGGACCCGTTAACTGGGAGTATACCAAATACATACCAAACAACTTTCCCCAAGGAACCCATAGTCAATTCTAAAAAAAAATACCTTCCATACTAAAATGCACAAAATTGGTCGATCAGCTGATCGATTTGTATGAAAGGGTAAAAAACTTTTTTTGCGATTTCAGCAAAGTTTTAGAAAAAAAGTTGTTCAGTGTGATGAGTAGAAGCCCCAGTTAACGTGACCTACACCACTTTTGTTACACCCTGTGTTGGACCACTCTAAAAGCATTATAATTGTTGTTTATTGAACAAAAACTTTTCATTAAAACCGGTTCACAATCGTTAAGATATTACGTAACATACAACACAAAACATACACGATACCTTACATGACCAATACAATGAAAAATTGAAAATTCTACTACATTACTCTACTTTTACGGCCGCCGGGTGAAAATGGATCAAGAATCCAAACACCTCGTACTCCAAAATACATCAAGCCGTTTAGGCTTCAGGTTCAGCCGAAGAAACAGACATACACACTCACACACACTACCAAAAACATTACCCTCCTTCCTAGGTAGCAGGATAAAAGAACCTCGAATTAAGGAACCTCCTTCTCCTTTGTAGTAGGTAAAAAATGATAAGATACCTGCCTTAAGGGTTTTGAGGGTATCTGAACTTGATGTCGACGACGGGGTTGACTTTCGAGTAGACAATCATGACATCGTAGCCTGCCATCGGTGTCCAGGGTCAAACCCAAAAACATCACCCTTCTTGGGCAGTTGGGTAAAACAAATAATCGGATTGAGAACCTTCTTCTCCTTCAAAGTCGGTCAAAATGATAACGTACCTGTCGTGAGGGTTTTGAGGGCATCTGAACTTGATGTCGACGACGGGGTTGACTTTCGAGTAGACAATCATGACATCGTAGCCTGCCATCGGTGTCCAGGGTCAAACCCAAAAACATCACCCTTCTTGGGCAGTTGGGTGAAATATATAGTCGGATTGAGAACCTCCTTCTCCTTCAAAGTCGGTCAAAAATGATAACGTACCTGCCGTGAGGGTTTTGAGGGCATCTGAACTTGATGTCGACGACGGGGTTGACTTTCGAGTAGACTGTCATGACATCGTAGCCGTACACCTGGCCATCACCGTCCAGGGTCAAGGTACCAGTGTAGGAGTCGGCAGTCGGTTGCTGTAGGAAAATTATGTGAATTAAATTTATTTTATGACCACGAGGACATATATGTGATACATACATATATGTGGTGGTCATACTGGTATGACAAACTAGTATGACCATGAGGAAACAGCGCTAATTCCCGCTATTTCAAAGTTGTTTATTCTGTCTATGCAAATGAGTGAAAGTAACGAGGAATTCGCTACATTTTGAAATTTTATGTAAAAATAGGTAAAAATGCAACACAGGCCGCGAATAAAATTTGTGCTGGTTATAAACCTAATGCAGTATCAGTCAGTATCACAAACTTAGTTCAAGAGTTTCTAGTCTGGAAATTTGAACGTTCAAGATGCAGCTCGTTTTGTTCGCCCTGTTTGAGTTTGCATACATAATACGTAGAAACTTCCGCGACCTAATATTTTTAAGCATAGCTTTTATCGCGGGCTTTAAACGCGGCGACCGAAACAATAAATTCCGTAACGAAAATAACCTAACACCCCCACGAGTTCTAAAAAACTTACAGTGCCATCTATTAGCGATTTGCGGCACTAAAAGGACTTAACACCCCACGCTCGGCCGAGTTCTAAAAAACTTACAATGCCATCTATTAGCGATTAGCGGTACTAAAAGGAATGTCAATTTTACAGGTGTAACTTTCTTAGTGTAAATTTATTACATAAACATCCCGCGCCCCAAGGACTATATGGTACTGGTAAATACTGCATAAATAAAAAATAAATAAATAATTATAATTGCATAAGTAGATAAACAATGCTATGCAATAGCTTTACCGCGGCAGTCCCCGAGTGGCACACGTCTTTTTTTAGCCCATTTTGTTATTTTCCTTACCTTGCCTTGTATCTGCACCTCCAATTTCTTCAGTTTCTCGGCCTGCGGCGCGTGCGCCTGTATCTGCAGCTTGTAGTCGTGCGGAGCGACCTGCGCAGACGTCACTATCGTCGCCGTCTTGCCCTTGCCGTATTGTGACTTAATCTCAACCATGGCATTCTTTTTATCCGCTGCAAAAAAGTTTTTTTTTGTATAAATTTAAAACTTTATCGTTTCAGGTCGTCGGTCCACCGTGTGAGAGGCCTGCCTACGCTTCGTCTTCCGGTACGCGGAGAACATTACTGCCCCAACGGCCATCTGTTCTACGTGCTATGTGCCACTTAAGTTTAGCGATTTTTTTTATTCACAATTGGTAAGCCCTTGGCATCATCTCACCTGATGATAAGTGACGATGATGCCGAAGATGGAAGCGGGCTTACCAAGATTCCCAAGGTATTAGGGAACTGGATATCTTATAATCAAGCCGGGACACACCAATGTTGTTAGCATTGATGTTTGGCGGTAAGACTTAGATAAGATGGTGGTAGCTAGCCAGGCGGGCTTCGAAAATGCCCTTCCACCAACCAAAAATCTGCGTATTTATCAAATTTTTTTCACGTTTGTTTATACAGTTCAAACCTTGTTATCGATTGTACAACGACTTCTAAGGGTCCAATTCGATTGAGTATAAAGCCGCTTTCCCGGTAACAAAAGATATTTTTTTTAAAGTTGATAAACTTGGAAATGAAATCAAGGTCGCAAGATCGTCGATTGTTTTCAATAGTGTCACTAGCATCATAGGTGATACTGAGCCATCTCATCTCACCATTTTATCATTCAAGTATGGCGAAATTAACATACAAACTCTTTTCGACAAAGAGTCTACATACAAACTCTTTTCAACAAAGAGTCTACATACAAACTCTTTTCGTCAAAGAGTCTACATACAAACTCTTTTCGACAAAGAGTCTACATACAAACTCTTTTCGACAAAGAGTCTACATACAAACTCTTTTCAACAAAGAGTCTACATACAAACTCTTTTCAACAAAGAGTCTACATACAAACTCTTTTCAACAAAGAGTCTACATACAAACTCTTTTCAACAAAGATTCTACATACAAACTCTTTTCAACAAAGAGTTTACATACAAACTCTTTTCAACAAAGAGTCTACATACAAACTCTTTTCAACAAAGAGTCTACATATAAACTCTTTTCAAAAAACTTTATATCTGAAGAGATAAATTATGTATCACGATAATGACCCAATGTTTCAATATGCTTTAAGGCATACTGCACTCATAAGTTGTTGTAATGAGAGTGAGACCGATATATTTAATTTTTATACAGTTTGATTTTCTCAGCGACGACATCTTTGAATATGTTATTTGACTTCACTTCTCTTTGGAGCCGTAAAAGACATTGCGTCTCTACAGATATATTCAGAAGCTCTGTGGTTTTAAAATAAAAGCTTGTGTACACAATATACTTTAGGGTTTTCGCTGTTTATTTATTCTAAGATGTTATAGTCACATTATAATGACGTAACAGTGTTGTCAACATGACAAATACGGTGGTTAAGGCGGTAATATTACAGATTTTTGATGTCAATAATTACTCCTAAACGATAGAAAACCTAAGGTTGAAAAAAATAACCGTTAATATCAATGATGTCCCTTAAAGTCCAAAGCTATTCGAAACACGATTGAGTAGTTTTAGCTCGATAGAAAAAAATACCAGATAAGTCGTTAGGACACCGTCACTTTCAACTCTAGTTATGACTAATATTTTGAAGTTTAAATTAAAAAAAATATACAGCAATATTTGTTATGATAATACAAAGTGAGCGATGTTCTTATTTTATATATACTTTAATTGTAGTTTTTGATTGAAACGAAAAACCATTGAAAAAGTGTGGTTATTTTCTTTACTCTTTACACGTAAAGAAAAAGACAGAGACAACTGTTCCAATCAATACTTCGCCTTCAACACAGCAGCGCACTGAAATCTTACGACAGTTCTCTTTCCCCACAGACTCTTGTAAACATAATAGTAAACGAAGTGGTGCCTCCCCTACACTTCCTTGGTCCTCGTAAATAAATAAAATAATAATAATACAGGAACACTAAATGTATTACGGTAGGCTAACAAACGAAAAAAAAAACATTTATATGAATAAGGTTAAATACTTACAGTCCATGTCAGCCTTGTAGTTGACATCGAGTACCATGGGGTCTACGTGAGGCACCAAGACCTTCATCTTGGTGAAACCTTGCTTCAGTCCGATTTTGCCACTAGCATCCAGCTTGTACTGTTCGGAGTTCACTTGTACGGACTCCATGACGGTGTACTGTGAACGAATAAAATTGTAAATTAATGTATGTATGTACGAGTATAAACACTTCATTGCACACAAGGAATAATTAAAACATGGTTTAAGCGGACTAAGTATATAGAGGCGGTCTTATCGTTAGAAGCGATCTCTTGCAGACAACCCTAGGCCACACGCCGGACATTGCATACAACGGTCATAAAATGATATTTCTAAAAACAAATGACGGAGCAAACAAATTGACGGCGAAATTCTATACGTTCGAAGACCAAACTATAACCAATCTGTATCAATCTGGGTGACGAGGGAGTGAGTTCGGAATCTAGAGAGCGGCAGGGAGTGTCCATACTGTATGTTACTACTAATATGTATACTTTGCCTTGGCAGAGGAGATATGCAAATATACGTATTAAGTAATATAACTATAGTGCAAGAATCTGATAGCAAAGTATTATCTGACAGGCAAAGAAAGAATAATGATGCACCCACACACAGACACACATACAAACACGCACACATACATACCGACACACACACATATAAACACAAACACACTCTTATTGTACATAAAATCAAATGTAAACTGTTGATTTTAGGTATTTGCTTTTCTATAAATATAGTTTTAAATTTTGTGTAAATTTTTGTCCTACAGTGACTTAATTACTAAGTTCTTTAGTGTCAATCATTTTGGAGGGAGCATAATTGTTACTTATCATAACACAGGGTTTTCCCTTTTTTAGGAGGTAAATTCTTCACCCATTATTGATTTTGTCAGCTATGTACTTGAATTAAAAAATATATTTATTTATGCTCCACACACAGGGCACACCCGGACATTGCATACAAATGGTCGTGAAATGACATTTCTAATAAAAACAAATGACGGAGCAAACAATATCACGCCGAAATCCCATACGTTCGAGAATCAAACTATAACCAATCTTTATCAATCTGGGTGACGAGGGGGTGAGGTCGGGATCTAGAGAGCGGCAGGGAGTGTCCATACTGTACTAATATAAATACTTTACACAGGGGTCAAGTTGTTTGGTTGCAGGGATAGTGGCGGACTCCTGTCAGAAGTTTTCAAGCCACCTTCAAAACCTCTAATATGACTCACTCAATGCCACCCAGTAATATCAACCGGCACTAACGGCTTAACGTGTCTTGCGAATCACGAAAACGGTCGAGATAAATGCCACTAATAGTCAAACTAATCCAGGTATTGACCGTGCTCCAGGTCAGTTACCCTGCGTGATCGCGCAACCTTTACAAATTTCAATCAAATTCAATTTAAAAAAAAATTATCTTACCTCGGCAATTACATCAGTGCTATCAGGCTTCAAAAAAACAATGTTGGAGGCGATTCTAATATCGTGGGCCTTTTCGAACGGCAGCCTTACATTCAGTGTCTTCTTATCAATGAATTTCTTGTCTTTGTCTAACGCGTTGAAGTCCAATGAGCCGACAAGCTCAACACCAATATCGTCACCGTAGCTGGCCTTCAGTCTGTATTCTTCGTTTCCACTAGTGATCGAGTTAAGACCTTCACCGCTAACAGCTAGGGAGGCTGGCTTGGGGATCAGGTTTCCCTTCACGTCATACTGAAAACATTTTTTTTTTCAAAAAAGTTGCTCGGAAAAGCGGTACTTTATATGCCACTTCATATCAGCTCATATACGATCACCACCGAGGGTTTCAAGCCTACCCTGAATCAGGGCGATCAGGCCTTAGTCGACCACGCGGGCCCAGTGCGGGTTGGTTGACTTCACACACAACCTGCGAGTTTCTTCGCAGGCGTATGCAGGTTTCCTCACGATGTTTTCCTTCACCGTTAAAGCAATCGGTAAATATGTAATAAGTTTTTTTTTTTTGAATAAGCTCATTGGTACATTGGCGGTCCAAGATTTGAACCCGGTACCTCTGGTTAGAAGGACCGAGTCGTTACCGGTTGAGCCACCGACGCGTTAAAACATATGTATATGTATACGTACATATGAAATCGAAATTCAAAAACACATTGGTACATGGTAGGATTCCAACCACGACCGCCCGGACAGGAGGTAGCGACCCTTGCCATTACGCCACCCACGTTCCACGCTCCATATGCAACTTAATTGTGCGAAAAACTGATTTTACCGCACATCAACTCGGATCTGTCCGGGTATTTAATGATCTGGCCAACTACAATCTACGAATACATTTTAATATTTTCAATGTTAAACTTTAATTTCTGTCATAAAAATATCAGTAGAATTGTTTTAGATTTACTACGGGCAATACTTATTTCAAATTGATATAACAGTTACAGGAAGGTGGATCATGAAAAAAAGTCCACAATATTTTCACGTCCCAAATACCGCAGTGTCTTAAGACCAAGGTCTTTGACCAGTGTGTGTGTTGCCAGTGATGACATACGGAACTGAGACATGGTCGCTTACTATGGGCCTCATTTGAAGACTCAAGGTCACCCAAAGGGCAATGGAGCGTGATATGCTCGCAGTTTCTCTGCGTGATCAGATCAGAAACGAGAAGATCCGTAGGAGAACCAAAGTTACCGACATAGCGCTCAGAATTGCTAAACTTAAGTGGCAGTGGGCGGGGCACATAGCTCGTAGAACATATGGCCACTGGGGCAGTAAAGTTCTCGAGTGGTGACCGCGCACCGGAAAACGTAGCGTAGGCAGGCCTCCCACTCGGTGGACCGATGACCCGCAGAACCGGTAGCCGTGGAAATCCTTGAGGGAGTCCTTTGTCCAGCAGTGGACGTCCTTCGGCTTATATGATGATGATGAAATACTTTCATTTCATTATAACTTACCTTCAGTTCATACTTGTATTTATCACCGTTGGGGATGTTCTTCAAGTAGAAAGTGTTCTGTAACATCCTTCCGTCTTTGAGTTTGATTTCAAGCTCGTTCTCCAGGTGTACTTTCTTTTTATCTAAGTTGGTGTCAATGACCCTCGACTTCAATGTGATTGTGGAAGCGGGGCCACCACGCTTTACAGCATCTGATAGAACGTACTGGTGGTTGTTGTTCATGTTCTGAAACCAAAAAGGGGGGTTAAACTTAGATACCATCACCAGCTATTCTACAGAACAGTTAGTCGTTGAGGCAGTAATGACGATCACGCACCAAAAGATGTTGAGTAGGCCTCCTACACGGTAGACCGACGACCTGGTGAAGGTCGTGGAATGACGCTTGATGCGGGCAGCGCAAGACTAGTCGTTATGGAAGTCGTTGCCTTTGTCCAGCAGTGGACATCTTTCGACTAATATGATGATGATGATGGAGATCATCCAGATACAAAACGTACGTATCTAATGCGTACTAAGTAATACGTACAAGGACATTATGTACATACATACTAGGAGCCGCTTGCGCCTAGCGCACCATTCACTTTCAAACAGTCATAAAGACGGTGTCCACGCGAGCGAAATCGCGGGCAAAAACTAGTTTTAGTTTATAATTTCTCGTGTCATATTGTTTTCATATTCTAATGATACTATTTGTTTAATATCAATGGTTTTATTTGACATTGTTAACTAATGACTGTTTTTTTTTAAAAAAATCACATCCTTTTTTTAACCGCCTCGGTGGCGTAATGGTTAAATCCATTAGCTTTACATCAGGAGGTCGTGGGTTCGATGCCCGGCGGAGTCTTACTTTGTATGACTCGGTTTGGCTAGTGAAAGGGCATTTTCTAAGCCTACCTGGCTAGCTACCACTATCTTGTCAATCTTGCAAAGGCTTTCATGACATTCAATAATTTTAATGTATGACTTCTCGTGTCATATTGTTTTCATGTTCTAATGACATTATTTGTTTTTTTTTATATCACGGATTGGATTTTGACGTTATTAACTAATGATTGTTTATTTCTTGATTTTTTACAAATGAAATTATGTAATCACTATTTTATGACTATCAGAAAGAGTGTAATTTGCACCTATTTTGAATAAATATCTTGAATCTTAAATCTTATGTAAGTCTTGCCGCCAAGCATCAATGCTACTAACATTAATGTGTACCGGCTTGAAAATAAGTTATCCAGTTATCCATTGCGTTGGGTAATCTTCGTAAGCCCGCTTCCATCTTCGACATCATCTTCAATTACCATCAGGTGAAATGATGTCAAGGGCTTAATAATAGTGGATAAACAAAACTTTGACATTATGTAATGTAATGTAATCAATATTTCGTGACCACCAGAAAGAGTGTAAAATGCATCAGTTTTAAATAAACATATTGCGTTTTGAATTTTATGAAATGCTTTTTTAATAGAAACTATACCATAAATCAACGAAAAAAAAACCAGATTTTAAACAAACTTAGTAGGGATTTTACAGTTTGAAATGACAATTCCATAGTACTTTTGTTTTTTTTGGTTGATATATTGTGGTATACAGTCTTTCTTGGCCACATTAAATATATTAAAAAAAATAAAAAATGTTTACTTTTAGGTTTTTTTTGTAAACCCGTGTCAGGAGTACTCGCACTTTCATAACAAAAGTCTGGTAATGAACAATGTGAACACATATAAACAAGATATTATGGAAACAAAAATTTAGAAAAAGAAAAGCTTGTGTATATAAGTTTTGTGTTTATTTTAAGTGTTCGTGTAACGAAGTATGAGTGTGCTGTTTGTGTGTGTGGTGTATGTGTGTTTGAGTGTGGTGTGTGTGTGCGTGCGTGTGAGTGTGTGTGTGTGTGTGCGTGTGTGTGTGTGTGTGTGTGTGCGTGTGTGTGGTGTGATGCGGTGCAGTGTGGTGGGGGTATGTGTATATATGTACTTACGTTGTCTTTGTCTTGAATGTCATGGTCCATCTTCAGAGTGAGCACTCTCTCAGTTGGCAGTACCACTTCCACGGATCCATGAGACTTGCCGCTGCTGAAGACTGGTCCATCGCGGTGGATGTTTACCTCTGTTTTCTGCCCACCGTACTCGAGTTTGTTCCTAGTGAAAAAAAAATAGCATTATTGGCATTTGATATAAGGTTCAACCTAAAGTTAATCCTTCTAATCATCATCATCATCATATCACCCGAAGGACATCCACTGCTGGACAAAGGCCTTCCCTAAGGATTTCCACGACGCCCGGTCCTGCGCTGCCCGCATCCAGCGGCTTCTCGCGATCTTAACCAGGTCGTCGGTCCACCGCGTGGGAGGTCGTGAATCCTTCTAATAGTTAGTGAAATTAAAAACCCCCTACCAAATTTCAGCAAAAGCGAAGCATGTTTACTTTCCGCGGCCATTTTGTTTTCGAAATTTTCATTTCTTTATTGCACATAAAATTTCGAGATTTGAGGAAAAAACTAAATTTTAGTAACTTAGTTTTCTGGCCACCATCTTATCTAAGTTTAACCGCCTCCATGGCGTAATGGTTAAGTCCAACTTCACATAATCGATAATTGATCGATGCCCGGCGGAGTCCAACTTTGTAAGACTCGGTTTAGTTGGTGGAGGGGCCCGCCTGGCTAGCTACCACTATCTTATCTAAGTCTTGCCGCCAAACATCAATGCTAACATCATGAGTGTAAAGTGTAATTAGAATCGGCCAACTCATTTTCGAGAAATATTTTAACAGTAATTATCTTCAATGTATAAGACGATTTTGTAATGGAGCCTTAAACTATTTTCAAGCATTTCAGAAAGACTATATTTCTATAGAAGGTCGTATATTTATTAACTTCTCTGTGGCACTTACTTTGAGTCGAGGAGTTTCGGGGTCCTCTTTGTGATAGTGCTGATATGAATCTTGTCATTGTTGTCCTTCTCAAAGTTGAGGAACAGATCGACGTCCATGTTGTACACTGGTTCTTTTACAACGAACTTGATGTCTCCCTTGATTTTGCGTTGAGACTGCAATAAAATTTAATGTTAAAAAAAAACAGTCAAGTGCGAGTCGTACTACCGTAACATTCCGTTTTCTATAAGAATTTTGAGATTAAAGAATAGATTTGTTTCGTTCAGGTTTTTCTTTTCAAAATTTTATACTCCGTAGTTTTGGAGTTAAGGGGTAAACTATACATTTTAATTAAATTTTAAAATATATTAAAAAAACATATATTTATCTACACGACGCCACCGCGCCCTCAATGACGTTATCCGTCAAGCCCTAATTTCAGCCAACGACCCGTGTCTTTTCGAACCGCTGGTCCTCAGCCGAGCCGACGGCAGAAGGCCTGTCGGTTTGACGCTGGTATCGTGGCAGAAAGGAAGGTGTTTGCCCTGTGATGCTACTTGTGTAGACACATTGGCACCCTCCCATCTACCCTGGACAGTAAGAACCGTCGGTCCTGCTGCGGAAGCAGCGGCATGCCACAAACACGTGAAGGTACGCCACGCTTGAGCTGTCATACGATTTCGTGTCCTTCGCGGTTGAAACGGCTGGACCGTGGGGCATGGAGGCAAAGGGCCTTCATAGGAGGACTTGGGCGCCCACTAAGACATAATGGGTTTGACTCCCGCTCCAGATCCTTTCTGGTGCAAAGGATATCTATAGCAATACAACGTGGCAATGCTGCGAGCCTTATGGGAACCTCTGCACCAACTCCAACGATTATGGGTGGATTATTTAAATTATGTATGGGGGGGTTGGTTTAATTGACATGTTATTTTTTTAATAATAAATATTTTTATATTTTTCAAAAAAAAAATAAAAAAAAATTTGCGATTACTGAAAAGTTGTAGAACAAAAGTTGTTCAGTATGATGAGTAGAACCCCCAATTTACGGGACCTACACCAATTTTGTTACATCTGTATATAACAAGCTGCGTCACATTACGTTATTGATTTTTTTTTGAACTTTCAGATTTGTACGATATGGGGTCATCAAACTCTATACATGTACCAAATTTTAACTTTGTTCGTTTAGTAGATTCAGAGAAAACTGGATATGACAAACGGACAGACAGACACGTGATTACACATGACAACCTACATTTTTTTTTGTCTACTCATGTTATATTGTTTTGTGTTGAGTTGTAGTGTTGTATCTAATAAATATTTGAATCTGAATCTGATTTATCTTATAAGGGTTAAATTTTTCTTCACATATACGGATATCAATTATTTTACCATTATACGCAAGTTAAACACATATTTTAGAAAGTGACCAACCTTCTTAAAATCAACGATGACCAATCCATTGCCCTTTCCATCACTATCAGTCATTTTGAAGTTTCCGTTCGCAGCAACGGCGTCCTTCAAGATGAATTGCAGTTGACCATTGGCATTGGGTCCGTGGGTGATCTTCATCAGGTAGTCAAGCAGATCTCCTTTAGAGCTGGAGATCTTCGCGTGGGATGAGTACATGTTGGAGTTCTCAACGGCGCCGATGTCAAACCTGGCGATATAAAAATATTAAAGCACAAATGATACAGGATCATCTGGTCTCAAACAAAGATTCTAGGTACAGTGAGAACCAGCGACTGATACGAGTATCCTTCATCATATTAGCTTATATACGTCCCCACCGAGGGGCTCGAGCTTACCCTTAGTTAGGGCGATCGGGCCTTAGTCGACAACGCGTGCCCAGTGCGGGTTGGTCGACACCACACACAAACTTCGAGTTTCTTCGCAGGCGTGTACAGGTTTCCTCACGATGATTTCTTTCACCGTAAGATCGTCAGATAAACGTACATACGAAATTCCAAACACATAGGTACGTGGCAGGATTCGAACCACGACCACCCGGATAGGAAGTAGCGGCACTAGCCATTACGCCACCAACTCTCGGTAAACGCATTAAATGATCTCTTGTAAAAAGCATTGTTTAGTATACACTTCACTTACTTAACATCCTCGTTCTTGTTGCCTCCAGAAATCTTCAGGTGTCCAATAGCACCAACGTTGACATCATTAGCCTTAGCTCTGTGCATGACCACACCAGACAACTCGTATTTGGCAATGTTTTTGATTTGGACGTAGTTCTCAAAGTTTGATTTGTCAGGTGATACTATGTCTCTCTTGGAAAAAATTTCTAGTCCTTGTCTGTCAAATTCCGCATCAACTTTGACGCTCCAGTCTCCAGGTTTCTTGATATGGGTTCTGGCTTCAAGGTCGAATTTTCCTTTCTTGTTCATATATTGTCCTTCAACTTCCATGTCAATCTTCTTGCGGTCGATTTCAGCATCCAGTTTAGCTTTCAGAGGAAGTGCCATAATTTCAACTGAAAAAAAAAATACATTGTTTGTTTCCCATTTTTTATTCACAATTGGTAAGCCCTTGGCATCATCTCACCTGATCGTAAATGACGATGATGCCGAAGATGGACGCGGGCTTACCAAGACTCTCCAATGCATTGGGGTACCGGCTAATCTTATCTTCAAGCCGGAACACATCAATGTTTTTGGCATTAATTTTTGGCGTCAAGACTTAGATAAGATGGTGGTACCTAACCAGACGGGCTTAGAAAATGCCCTTTCACCAACTAAACCGAGTCTTACAAAGTTAAACTCCGCCGGGAATTGAACCCGCGACCTCCTGATGTGACGCTAATATTTTTATTATATCGCCTCCGAGGTGGTCTTTCAAATAGAAAATGGTTAAGAGAAGAAAACTTACGTTGGTTCTTCGTAATAATGTTGAAGTCTTTGTGGTACTTGAGGAGTTGTTTGAAGGATAGCCGGTTATGCTGGTTGTTAAGATCTGGACCGTAGTGCAGATCAATGTCGTTGTGGTACTGGAAAATAATTTGTTTATATATAATTACTGGCTGTTGCCTGCGGCTTCGCCCACTCAGATCCTGGTAAAAAAAATTCTATACCTTTTCTCAGACTTACTGAATATACATAAAAAAATTCATGGAAATCCGTCCAGCCGTTTCGAAGGAGTATGGCAACTAATACTATGACACTAGAATTTTATATATATATTAATATAATAATCATTTTCAAGGTTGCAATGCTGATTAAAACGTCTACTATGTAATCAAGCTGCCTACTTGGCATGTGATTAAGATAATCATGATGATGATCATCGCATCAGCCAAAAGACTTCCACTTCGCTTAAAGCGATAAGGCCGCCTTTGCATATTATAAGTCCTGTATTGTTTTTGTGGCTTGCAATAAAGAATATTTACTTACTTACTTACTTACTTACTTCCACTGCTGGACACATGCCTACCCCAAACAGTGAGGGGGGGATTGGCCGTAATAGCCACGCTTAGCGAGCTGGTTGGTAATTGACTAGCGATCGCAGTGTGCAGTATGGAGACATAGTACGCGAAAAGAACACTGCTGCATAAGCAGGATGGCCTATTTGCCACTTACGACACCCTCAGGAAGAGATGGGGTGGTTTTATTCTAGAGCTGCACCACAGGCCAAATCAAACTGTATAAGATAATAACTGTAATAAAATAGTTTATTTTAATTTCTTACCTGTGATTCAGAGTTCTCGAAATGTCCATCAACCTTAAAGTTGACATTTGGGTTCAAAGTGTTCCTGAATTCAACCTTTACATCACGTCCTTTCAGAGACCCAGCAATCAAAGCATTGTGGTCTCCTTTCTTCGCCTTTAAGTCAAGTTCCAGACCCCTAACATCCTGGTTATAGTGGCCACTTAGGTCAATAACTTCATTAGAGTTTGGAATAGTGATCTTGATGCCTTCGAGTGTGTACTTGGTTTCAGGTCCGTTAGCTTCTCTAATCAGTTGGCCATCAACTTTCAGGGACTGCTTGTTACTTTGAGGAAGTTGGTATTCGATTATTGGTTTCCAGACGCTGCGTCTGTCATTTCCTTGGACATTAAAACCAGCTTTAGCGTAGTACTCTTCGCGGTCCACGTTTGCTTTGACAAGCACAAGACGCTCATTGGGCTTCGTGTAGTAAGAAAGTTGGGTAGACACACTTTTGATGGGTGATTCGAGAGCAAGGCGGAGAGTTTTCTCATCGTTGTTTCTGATCAGCTCACCAGAAACTGAAGTGCGGCGATTCTTGGAGCCTGAAATGTTGTGTTTCTTGTATTATACAGAAGAATTTAACTGATGGCTCTAATATAAGTACATAATGTTGTTTTTTTTTAAATTAAATATCAATATTATTATCATTTTAGCCAAAAGCTGTTCACTGCTGATCAAAGGCCTCCCCAAACATTTCCACAACGATTAATTTTGAGCTTCTCACATCCAGCGGCTTCCTGCGACCTCCACCAGTTCGTCGATTCACCGAATGAGAGGCGGGCTTGTGCTAGGTACATCTACCGTTTCGTTGCCACTTGAGAACTTTACTGCCCCAGTGGTCATCCGTTCTATGCGCTATGTGCCCAGCCCTTTGCCTTTTAGGTTTTTTTAATTATTTTAATTAATTTATGTTACTTATTATTTTACGCTTACCTTCAGCTTCAAAGAGTAGCTCAAATCCTTGACGGGCAGGAGTGTCCCTACGAAGAATACCCTTGATGTGGTAACCGCGGAGGTCATTCTTTTCCAAGACTACCTTCAGTTTGGAGGGTCCAGTCAGGGGGAAGCGGCCGATGAATTTGGAGATGGAAGTCTGAGCTTCAGGTCCTTTAAAAAGTTAAGTTAATATTAGTTTCTATTATACGTTCACATTTTCCATCCAAAACATGAAGATCTTGTGAATGTGTCCTGTTTGCATTTTAAGAACTTGTATTTCTGAATCTTTTTTTATGTAATTTTGTGAACTTAGGACGGTTATGATTATTATAATGATAATCCTAATTAGACTTCTACGATACAGTCCTAGCCTTGTATAGGGTCAATGTTAAAACGTAGTACTAACATGTAAAAAAATGGTAAAATGTAGAATTACAAGTATATTTATCTGTTGTGACTTGTGTTGGTTAGTGAATAAAATATGTTTTACTCTATATCATCATATCAGCTGATATATGAACACACCAAGGGGCTCGAGTCTATCTTGATTTAGGGCAATCGGGTCTTAGTCAACCACACGGGCCCAGTGCGGGTTGGTCGACTTCACCCACAACCTTCGAGTTTCTTCGCAGGCGTGGTCAGGTTTCCTCACGATGTTTTCCTTCAGTGAGCGTCGGTGGCATAACGGTTAGGGCCGCTACCTCCTGTTCTGGAGGTTGTGGTTCGAATCTTGCCACGTACCAATATTTTTTCGGATTTCGATTTTATACGTACGTTTATCTGACGCTCTTACAGTTAAAGAAAACATCGTGAGGAAACCTGCATAATTATTAATTAGTCTGTATATTGTGGTAAAAACATTATCTAATGTAAGTACTTGATTTTTTTATATTTTTTGTGTTTAACTTTTTTTACTAAAACTTACCAGAAACTGAGAATGGCACGGATATTTCACCGCACAGAGTTAGACCAAGCATTCCAGACAATTGATCAAAGCAGCCAGAGTAGTCCTTCCTGTCCGTGTCAATCTTAACTGGAACGCGCTTCCCTTTGTGTCCTTTCTCAGCTGTGACGTAATATATGTCATTGGTAGCGGTAATAATCTCTTGTTTGTCAATTGGAAGACCGAATTGGAGGTCAATTCCCTGTCCATCTTCCAAGACCTTAGCAATAACATGGGTGCCAGTAGAAGAGTGCAAGTTGGTAGAAACCTTGATACCGGTGGCGACAGCGTCGGCATCGACGAGGAAGAGACCAGCAACCTCGATATCAGTGCTTGGGATAAGTTTGATATCAAGCTTTGCATTTTTAGGGTTGCGAAGGATTTGGCGGACGTCAATGTTGGTAGCTACATCAAGACGACCAGTGGCGGAACCAACAAGGTCGAGTTTCAAAGCCAGACCAGTAGAAGTGGGGTAAGCCAATTCGGCGTCGAGGAACAGAAGGTGAGCGCGGATTTCTTGTTGGAAATGCTTGAGCTGGTTGATTCCACCGTTAAGGACCTTCATGGTGCGCTCGAGAATTGAATCGATGTCAATGCCCTTATCGTCACCGAGTGACAGGAAGATGGCGTCAGTTCCAAAAAGTTTGACGTATATATCCAAGTCAAGTTCATTATTGTAGGGAGCTGATTCAGCCTTCAACTGTTAAGAGAGAAATTTATTTCATTAATTAAATTATTAAGACTGATATTTTTGAAAAGCAAGTTTGCATTAGAATTTTAAACTCACGTGTTTGTCAAAGTTGTCAACTTCGGTCTTGACGGAACGACGGCCTCTAGACAAACTTTCTTCAGTCTTCTTCTCTATATCATGGAGCCTCTTGACTAAGTTGTCATAGAGCTCTTGTGGTTTCTCTGATGTGAAGATGTTCTTAGGACCAAGGAAGTGCTCAATGACGCGATCCAGGTTACCTTGACGACCGCCAATCTGTGAGTAATAATAGATATAAATATAACTCAGTTTTATTTTAATTCGCAATTGGTAAGCCCTTGGCATCATCACACCTGATGATAAGTGACGATGATAGATGGAAGCGGGCTTACCAAGATTCCCCAACGTAATGGAGAACTTGAAAACCGCCTCCGTAGCTCAGAGGCAAAGTTCACTGGATTTACACAGGAGGTCGCGGGTTCGATTTCCGGCGGGGTCAATTGTAAGACTCGGTTTGGTTGGTAGTAGGGCATTTTCTACCACCATCTTATCTAAGTTTTGCCGCCAATTATCAATGTTAATATCATTGGTGTATTCCGGCATGAAGATAAGATAGCCAGTTCCCCATTGCGTCGGAGAATCTTGGTAAGCCCGCTACCATCTTCGGCAACATCGTCACTTACCACCAGGTGAGATGTTGTCAAGGGTTTACCAATTGTGTATAAGATTTAAAAAAAAACTGGCTATCTTATCTTCAAGCCGGAACATTGATGTTTGGCGGCAATACTTAGATAAGATGGTGGTAGCTAGCCAGGCGGGCTTAGAAAATGCCCTTCCACCAACCAAACCGAGTCATACAAAGATAGACTCCGCCGGGAATCGAACCCGCAACCTCCTGATGTGAAGCTAATGGACTGAACCATTACGCCACGGAGGCGGTAAGAGTGCATCAAGGGGCAAAAATCTTCATTATCAATCGATCCAAACTTTTCTTACCTCCAGGACATTGACGCTATGTCCAAACAGCTCAGCAGTCAGATTGAGGCTACCAGACCTTGGCAGGAAGGAATCCTGAGAGAAAATGACGGTCTGTTCCGCACTGCCACCGATACCGAGAGCGTCGACATTGTACGACAACTCGCGGTAGAAGGAGTATTTCCTGTACAAAAACAAACAGTTTATACTCTCAGACAACGTGAAGAAATGTTAATACCACGCGCTTTAAATACTTGGATAAGAATAAGAGTTTTTATATTCTCTCATAACATAAATCTGTGTATCTCATACTTTATTCAACACCTTCATCATATCAGCCGAAGGACGTCCACAGCTGGACATAGGCCTCCCCCAAGGATTTCCACGACGACCGGTTCTGCGCTGCCCTCATTCAGCGGCTTCCCGTGACCTTCACCAGGTCATCGGTCCACCGAGTGGGAGGCCTGCCTACTACACTACGTTTTCCAGTGCGTGGTGACAATAATAATTCAACACCTTATTTTTTTTGTTTTTTGAATAAACATATGCAACACTTTTTCTATAGGCCGGTTTTTCAATGCTCAGATAAAAAGACAGATAGCATTTTTTCAAGAGATAGCAAGATTTTGATTTTTAAAAAGTCAGATATATACTTAAAAGACTTATATGTCGAATAACTCTGAAGAATACATCTATCTGATGCTTTGACCGCCAGAAAAGTGCACAATTTGATAGATAGTTAGACGTTCAGTATAAACGTAGAAGTATGTTAAATTCTCTTTGGTTAAAGACTTTGAGGTTGTTTGCTTCTTCCATGGATTCTCCTTGTCTTTACCTATTTGTCTCTATAATTTTTATAATAATTTCTGTTTATATTTACATTACTTATTGACGCTCAGAGTAACTGAACATCAGCAGTAACAAAATTTGCCGAACGCTCTCTTTTTTAACAGGCTTCAAAAAAAGGAGTAAGTTTCTCAATTCGACCGTTTATATTTTTTATTTTTTTATGTGTGTTCGCGGAGTTTAAAAACCGATTTTGATAATTCTTTTTTTTGAAAAGCAGTCATCCTAAAGGAGGTACCATATAAGGAAACCAGGATATGATGATGTCATCCCAGAGAAATCAAGGGCAACCTTATTTTCATGTTTTAAGTCGGTTTTTTATTTAATTATTGAGATTCCATTGCAATGAAACTAATCATTTAGTTAACGTCAAAGACGATGTACTTATTTAGTACGAGGCAACGTAAATTTAGGTTTAGTATTCCTTAAAAGTCGAAACGAAATAGGTGACAAATAACAAAAAAAATCCCAGTTGAATCACATTGTCTAAAGGAGGAAAACAACAAAAAAATATTGATATTGACAGGAATTGAATACAACATACTGTCCTGCTCTAATGCACGAGTATGCAATATATCTGTTTTAATTCTCTGAAGTTTGAGTTGCCAGAATTGAAATATCCGGTCAGATAGTTATTCATTGAATAAATGACAATTGAAAAAAAGACCAATTTTCTGACAGATAAGCTGCAGCTAGATAACTTTCTTCGTTAGGTAGTTATTCAAACTTTTAACTGAGCATTGAAAAACTGGCCCTAACGAAATAATGTTATAAAATATATTTTTTACCATAACAATACAGGTCAAATCCAAGAAGTTAATATCACCAAGGAGATTCCATCAATTATTTTCTTGTAATGGAACGCATATGCGGGGCGCATTATTTTCATACCATCACAAAAAGTTGTTATTGCAATTTTTACCTGTCTGTGGTGATGTGCTGGGTTTTGGCGTACGTTTTGTTGTCATGAATTTTGTAGGATTTTTTTCTTACTCTTTTAACTTTGATCTTTTCGTTAGTAGATTCAATCCCAATGCATGAGATAAGATAAAATATTTCATGGAACTGCATATAACTAGGTATTATACAGAGTTTCAATTTCATAGTTCAAAGGGTCAAAGTAGAATCTCACCTGTCATCAACGTTGAAGCGGTTAGGTGTTCCGATCTGTCCGTAGTGTTGGCGAGCAAGGAACTTGTCGGGGTTGGACGAGGACCGAATGTGGCGCAGAGAAGTGGTGATAAAACGGCCAACTAAGTAAGAAATATGGTAGTTTAGTGGGTGGGATCAGCTGTGAGCCCCACATAACCAGTACACCAGCTGTACTGGTATGCATGTGCATAGACCTCCTCCCTCCTCCGCTCCGAGGTAAAAAAAAAGGTAAAAGATTAGTTTAATAAATAAAAAATAAGGCATTATAAATGAAAAAGAACAATGCAAATGTAGGAAATAAAATTTAAAAATAAATGTTACAATAACTTGACAATAATCAGTCGAGTAAAATAGGTAATTAAAATTAATTCAGTGATATTATTAATAGTTATAAAATGAACTAAAAAAGATCATTTTTCAAATTCACAGATTGATAAGCCCTTGACATCATCTCACCTGATGGCAAGTAACAATAATGCCGAAGATGGAAGCGGGCTTATCAACATTCCCCATCGAAGTGGGAAACTGGCTATCTTATCTTCATGCTGTCAACATTAATGTTTTTGCGGATAGAGAGAAGATGGTGGTAGCTAGCCAGATGGGCTTAGAAAATACCCTTTCACCAACCAAACCAATTCTTAAGAAGTTTAGTTTAGTTTAGTATAGTTTGATGTGCTGGCTTCTGTACAAGCTTTTAATATTGCATTGTCACGTGATATCCATATGCATGCAAAATTTCAGCTCAATCCGAAACCGGGAAGTGGTGCAAATTTAACTTGCAAGATTTCACCCGAACAAACATACATACATTGCAAGTTAAATAAAATCTTGTAAAATGGATTATCATATCAGTTCATATACTTACATCCCCACCGAGGGGCTCGAGCCTACCCTAAATTAGAGCGATCGGGGCTTAGAGGACCACGCGGGCCCAGTGCCAGTAAAATAGATAATAAAATAAATCAATGCAGTAGATAGGAGAGGAAGTGCAGGAAAACCACGAAGGCAAAACTGCAGGAAATGTTGGATCTTGAACAGTAAAGTGTTATGTTAACGCACCTACTGTTAGAAGACCATGATTCTCTTACCTTGGTGCACAGGCTCAGTTTCCAACAAGTTCTTGATCTCAGTGGCGGAATGTGCGCACGGGCACTGGATGACGGCGAGGTAGCCCTTGATACGGATCTCCGAGTCCAACTGGCGGTTCTTCATCAGCTCAATGGCGGCCTTCTTCAGCTATTATAAAATAAAATTCAATTAATAATAATAGTTTTGCAAAGAAACACTAGATAATGAAAAATAATAAGTACAGCGCAACGATATACAGGATACATACAGGTCATTATACTGAACAACTTTTGTTCTATAACTTTGCTGAAATCTCAATAAAAAAAATTTTTTTCATACAAATCGATTAGCTGATCGACCCATTTGGTGCGTTTTTGTAAGGGAGATCCAATTTTTGAAGTGAAAACTTTTTTAGACGCGTTGGCCATTTTTGATATGAGAAAGAACCAATGAACTCGCGACACTGTAATGTAATGTAACTGCCAACGTATCAGGAACACTCGCAGGGTAAAAACTTATAAAACTCTAAAAAAAATTACTTCTGTCGTCACTTCCGGAGCCGTTTTTTTATGAAAATTGACCTACCCTGGGGTAAGTTGTTCAGTATGATAAGCAGAACCTCCAGTTAACGGGTCCTACACCAATTTTGTTACACCTGTATATGCTATTATTGATACGGATAAAGTACAAAGAGCAACCATATTGCTATTCAAGGAACTTTCAACTCTCTGCGAAGTATTTCTTTTGAAAGATTCATAGAAGAATTGAGCACCTTCGATTTTAGTAATTTTACATATTAATCCTATTGTCATTATTAAAGATTATGACACATAGCTCGTAGAACAGATGGCCGTTGGGGCAGTAAAGTTCTCAAGTGACGACCGCGCATCAGCGTAGGCAAGCCTCCCACTCGGTGGACCTAGTAAAGGCCGTGGGAAGCTAGTGGATGCGGGCAGCGCAGGACCAGCCTTCGTGGAAATCCTTGGGGGAGGCCTTTGTCCAGCAGTGGACATTTTTTATTATAAAAAAATTTGAGTGCATTTGACTACATCTCACCTGATGGTAAGTGATGATGTAGTCGAGGATGGTACACGCAAACTCAAATAATGCCTATTCACTCTCGCCTTGAAGATCCCCAAATTGTAGGAGTCTTCGTCTTTCGGCTGATATGATGATGATGATGACAAAAATAGTTTCTGTATTCTCAGTCTCACCTTGGCGCTGCAGGGGTCAGCTCCGAAGGCTTCCAGGGCAGCAACGCGTACTCTGGATTTGACATTGTTGTCGTTAGCGCAGCGGACCAGCTTGTCGATGAGGTTGTCCTCCAGGTGGCGGATGTTGCGGACGCCCTTCAGGACGGCTACCACCTGGGTGAAAGGAAAAACATTTTTTTATGTAAATTTTTGAAAAAGTACTAAACCGATTTTAATACATTTTTGTAAGACCAACCTCGAAGGCCGGAAATCTATATATATAAAAGAGAAAGTCCATTTATAGCTCAAGAACGACTGGACCTATTTTTATTATTTTTGTGTTTTTGAATTTGTCTCCGTCGGGAATAGGATAATAAGTATTAAAATATGATATTCATTAATCAAAAAAATATATTATCAGTCAAAAAATAATTGGTTTTAGGGTAGGGTAGGGTAGTGTAGTGTAGTGAAGTGTAAGGTGGAAAGAAGTTCTCCGGGACAGCTAGTATTAAATAAAAAAGGTCAATGGAATCGGTTTACAATCGGTATAGATATCTTAACACACACACACACAAACATTAGGTCGAAATCTAATCCTCCTTTTTGGAAGTCAGGTAAAAATACTTGTATTTGATGAAACATGATGATTCATAGGTAGTTACAGGAGGTACTCACTTTAAGAAAATTAAGACCGTATCATTAACTTTTTTCATTCACAATTGGTACGCCTTTGGCATCATCTCACCTGATGGTAAGTGACGATGATGCCGAAGATGTAAGCGTGCTTACCAAAGATTTCCCAACGCGATGAAGAACTGGCTGTCTTATCTTCAAGCCGGAACACATCAATGTTATTAACACTGATGTTTGGCGGCAAGACTTAGATAAGATGGTGGTAGCTAGCCAGGCGGGTTTAGAAAATGCCCTACCACCAACCAAACCGAGTCTTACAAGTTGACCCCGCCGGGAATCGAACCCGCGACCTCCTGATGCAAGGCGAATGGACTAACAATTACGCCACGGAGGCGGTTAAAGAAAGTTAGAAGAAAACCATTGGAATGAAACTTGGGAATTTTAGTTAGAGTAACTATTAACCATTCTGTGATAACAGGTTCTACTTGTGAGGGTTTTAGGTTCAAAATCTTTTTTATTGTATTATACAGATTTCATTGATGATGTTTGATTGATCCTACTTTATCCAGTTTTTCTACTTTATATACAGAATGTTATCAAAAAGAATACATTCACTCTATTTTACTCATGAGACTGAATAATTTTAATTTTAACTTCGCTGATATAGTAAAATCAATTTTGGAACTCTTATACAAATCGATCAGCTGATTCGCCAAAGTATAGAAATTCAATTATTATTATTATTTCAGCAAAGTTGTAGAACCAAAGTGGTTCAGTTTCATAAGTAGAATCACTAGGTAAGTGGTTTGCAGTCAACCTGTATATGTAAATTAAATACTTACATAGTCTTCTTCAACCTTGGTCTTCGGCTTGCAATCCTTGATCTTGGCACCAAACTTCTGGCTCAGAGCGGTGACTCCTTCGTTCTTGACATGATGACAGTTGTGATCACGGCAGAAGGTGCCAGCAATGGCTCCGACGCCAAGGTACACCTCTTTAGGTAGATTGGGTAGGTCCAAGAGAGACTGAGGAGAAAACAAAAGGTTAGGTAAAATAATTGACATAGCTCACAAAATCGCTAAACTAAAGAAGCAGTGGGCGGGGGATCTAGCTCGTAGAACAAATGGTCGTTGGGGAAGTAAATTTCTCGAGTGGCGACCTAGCACAGGAAGACAGAGCGTAGGCAGGGCTTTCACTCGGTAGACTGATGATCTGGTGAAGATCGCGGGAAGCTATGGATACGGGTAGCGCACCACCAGTCGTAGTAGAAAACCTTGAGGGAAGCTTTCTTTTGTACAGCAGTGGTCATATTTCGACTGATATGATCATAATTATTTTAAATTAGCTGTAAGTGTTGTGATTCATGAACCTTTTACACAACAAAAGCTATTGATTACCAATACTATAGTAAACTAAAAATGTCGTCGGGGTATAGTAATTTAAAGATTTTTCATCTTACTACGGTTAATTTAATTACCTGATTTACCCGTTGAACCACGGGTCAAAGAAGGACAGAGAGTAAAATAAATCTAAATCTAGCAAAATTAAATAGACTTTGGTGTGAAATAAAGATATGAATTTAATTAAAAAATTGTTGTTTACACTGACGTGAAAACTTCTAAGTACGCACAGCCTTTATTTAATTATGCATGTTTCCAAATTTTAAAAAAGGCGAGCTGGGTAGACACATTATTTATAAGACTCCATTGAAGACAATAAACGATCCTGGAACCTTGGTTCCACCATTAGATCAACTTCAAAATAACCAAAAGGATCTTTATGATATGATATGATATTTATCTATTGCCACCGGGAATTCTGCGTCATACCAAATTTTAGCTCAATTAGACCCCTAGAAGTCGCGCTAAATTTTGCAACTGTAGTAACCCGCCACTGAACCTTAACATAAGCGACGAGAAGAAAAAATAAATACGACATCTAGAACGCACTATCAACATTTCTTCATCACTGAGTACCTATATATGTCGCAGCCATCTAGCTTAATTAGACATTCAATTAACTGCATAGCCGTTCAACTAAATTGCGCCGTTCAACTAAATGCCTGAATGGTTATTCAGCAATTAAATTAAACGCCTAGGCAAATGGCATGGATCGATTACGTTCAACTTCTGCTAGTTAGGTAGTTTAAATTCACACCTCATGGGGGGGAGTGTTTAAGGGAAGATGTGGGAGGAGGAAGGGGACATTTCTCAGTCAATAGAGCCCTTTGGGGGCTCCTAGTTCTACATTTTCATGTTCATATTAACACTTGTTCCTCCTCACAGTCACCGAACCTAACCAATTGAGTCGGGGGTTTTTCGAAATTCCGAGCTCGCTTCGCTCGCTCCTGCTCTAGTTTTGATTGTTCCATTTCTCAGTCGAAAGAACCCCTTCGGAGCTCCTACTTTTGTAGTCGCTTCGCTCTTTAAATGAATGGCCAAAGCATCAGCCATCCAAATCATTAAATGTATTATCATTCAGCCAGTTGTTTGAATGCCGTTATTTAATGAACCAGCTAGGCAGTTGATTGAATGGCTAATTTAACCAGTTGGCTGTGACAAATATACAAGTACCAATAATCAACGGTTGGTCCACGGCCGGACCCTAGGCACACCACCCCGCCTAGCGGATATATCTCCTTTTGCTCTTGTCAAGTAGAACTCACCGCACCTACACCGCCCATAAGGCATCTGACAAGGATTTCTACAGTTACCGAGATTTTGTACTTACAACAGCAGCCTTAATAGATTTTGTACTTACAGCAGCAGCCTTAATAGCTTCATTGTTGACGTGTTTAGCATTGCCTAGTGACAGGAAGACCAGCTGCTGCTCCAGGCTAGACAGGTCCTTGCCCTTTAGGATCTCGATGGAGGCTTCAACGCTGTACCCGGTGCCAGCACGGAGAAGACCGTCAAGGAATACTCGCCTGGATGAAAACTCTTTTCATTATTTCATAGTAATTATTAGTTGTTGTTTAGACAGACAGTAAGGTCCAAGAAAGGCTGTCTTTTGCCTGACTGCCCAATAATAATATTTTCTATGCATACATCTAGAAAGCATTGGGTAATGCTTTTTAGATGTATGCAGAGAATATATTATATTACAGGTAATATTGGATGTAAGAGACCGGTTTCTGTTAACTGATAGCGTTCAATCAGCTCATCATTCTGAGTGCGGTTATTATTGGGGATTCCCAGAGAATATACCTACGCACAGTAGGTGATTTTGGCTTTTAATTAAATTCGTTAGATTAACTTGTAGAAAATATAGAAGAAAAAGCTTACGAGCCACCCTTTCTATATACAATTGGTAAGCCCTTGGCATCATCTCACTTGGTGGTAAATGACGATGATGCCGAAGATGGAAGCGGGCTTACCAATATAACACAATGTGCTTCCTATATTATCTTCATGCCGGGACACGTTGATTTTTGGCGGAAAGAATTTGATAAGATGGTGGTAGCTAGCCAGGTGGCCTTAGAAAATGTCCTACCACCAACCAAACCAAGTTGCACAAAGTAAGACCCCGCCGTGAGTTAAACCCGCGACCTTCTGGTGTGAAGCGAATGGGCTAATCATTACGCCACGTAGACAGTTATGAAGTCATAAGGTATACTCCTCGACGAGGTGCATATATGTACGTGACATAGAATCCCTATCTGCAGATAAAGAAACTCATTGGTTGTAATGTAGTCATTGGACTTGCTAATTTTGTTCATATAGGTACAACAAGTGTGTATCTCTGCAAGACTAGATGGCAACTGTTGCTGCCTATTCTTCAAACACTATTATAACTGAGGAGTAATAAAGGCTTCGTATACTTACTTTTGTAAGGTATTTCCCTTGACTTGGCCGTAGATTTTTATCAGATCGTCCTTGCTCACTGTGCGCATAATCTGGAATCAAAGCAAAAGTTAATGACTTCGCTATTAGAAGTTTTGAGAGGCACAAGTGGATAAATAACTAGGAATTCAAACGCTCAAATATTGTCATAATAACTGACAACGCTGTAACATAATAAGAACCAACTTCAATCGCAACAACTAAGTCAAATTTTGCCTTTTTATTATATAAAATTCTTAACCGATTTTAATAAAATTTACATGGAACTACTCTGGAGGCATTACCTGTCTGTTAAAAAAGAATCGTCAAAATCAGGTTGGCGAAGCAATACATACAAAAACATGCAGTCAAATTCAGAACCTCCTACTTTTTTTAAGTAGGTTATAAACAATATCTACGTGGATTTAGAACCCGCAAACAAAATCTAGTAATTTCTTACCCTGACAAGTTGCACAAATTCTCCAGCTGATTGAGAGCTGGCTTCAGTCTGAACGGCCTTAGCTGTGTCCCTGACTGCTGCGAGAGCTGAGTCAGCGGTTCCAGTGGTCTTCTCGCCGTGAGGGTTCTCAAAGATGACTGTCCTGGTTTGAGTGTATTTGCCTGTAGAAAAGAAAATTTTAGTGATTGAGAGCATAGAGAACTCCTCCTTATAAAAGAACTGCATTTAAATCCGTTAAGTCGTTCACGAGTAAATTTTAAATATCATATTCACATACAAGTGAAAATGAGATCAAGTGATTACAGCCTGCTGTGGCATGTGATGATGATGACCATGGCCGATCTTTCATCATATCAACTTATTTACGTCCCCACTGAGTGACTTGAGCCTACCCTGGGCGATCGGGCCTTAGACTACCACGCGGACCCAGTGCGGGTTGGTCGACTTCACACACAACCTTCGAGTTTTTTCGCAGGCGTGTGCAGGTTTCCTCGCGATGTTTTCCTTCACCATAAGAGCATCGGATAAACGCACATATGAAATTGAAAACACATTGGAACGTGGCAGGATTTGAGCCACGACCTCCAGGACAGGAAGCAGCGGCCCTAGCCGATACGCCACCAAAGCTCATAACCTAATCGTTACCTAAAGAAAAACAGTTCTTAAGGACTTACCTGGAGGGCTAGAATCAGCAGAGTTTCCATTGAGGGTCAGTTTGGTGTGAACCTTGGCTCTAGCACCGTTTTCTCCAACGGAGAACGGTTTGTACAAGTACTCTTCAGAGGCAGCCACCTTCTCAGGAACTCCATGGTTGACCTTGGACTCAACGTGGAGGGTTGACTGTAGGACTTGGGTGTTCTTGATCTCCTGAGTAGGTTAGAAACCAGAGTGTTATGTAGTCTTATGATGTACGAGTAAATATGAGTGATGTTTTTGATACTTCATATCAGCTTACATACGTCCCCACCGAGAGGCTCGAGCCAACCCTGAATTAGGGCGATCGGGCGATCGGGCCTTTGTCGACCACAAGGTGCTCCAGTACGGGTTGATCGACTTAAAACACAAGCTTCGAATTTCTTCGCAAGCGTATACAGGTTTCCTCACGATGTTTCCCTTCACCGTAAGAGCGTCGGATAAACGTACATATGAAATCGAAATTCGCAAACATATTGGTTCGTGGCAGGATTCGAACCACCACCTCCCGGACAGGCCCTAACTATCGCGCCACCGACATGATTGCTATACTTCGACCATTTATTGTATTTATGGTCGAAGTTGCTACATGATATTTTCATGATTACTTCAACGTCATCAAATTCCAGGAAAAGATGACAGAAGATAGCGTAGGTACGCTTCCTCTTCAATGGACCAATGATTTGGTGAAGGTCGTGGGAAGCCGCTGGATGCGGGTAGCACAGGACCGGTCGTTGTGAAAATCATTGAAGGAGGCCTAATAATCAACAGTGAAAGTCTTTCAGCTGATGTCATGTTGATGATGGCAGAAAGAGCTTCAGCAATTTTACCAGATAGATATTTTTAATTTTATAAAAAACTTAATAGAAGGAAAGATTGAAGGAAAGCGCGGAAGAGGAAGACCTATAATTGCTTATATAGACAAAGTTAAGAAGAAAGTTCAGGAGGAAACGCATAGAGAAATGAAGGAGATATTGTTAGAGAGAAAGAGACCTGGAAAGAGCTACACCGACAAGAGCACGGCTCTTAAATGATGATCATGATGATGATGATGATATTTATAGACAGGACTGACTCCGCATTGATAACTTTAGTAAGTTTATTTTGCACTTCTAATTGTATTTTAAACCCGCGACGCAAAAAGAGTGTTACAAGTTTAAAACATATGTATATCTGTAATGTGATTGCATCTCTTAATAAGCTGAACTAATTTAAATGTTGTTTTTTTTATATTTGAAAGCTAGATTAAGCGAAATGGTCTTGTCTTACTATGTTTGATACAAATCCATTCAGCCGTTCATGGATATGATTGACTAACCGCCAAAACGATAAAAGATACAAGAGTCTTTTCTCATTAAATCATCTATTCATTCATTTATTTGACCATAATTGCAAGTATAAAAGTTCTAAAAATATAGTAAGTTCTATGCAATATACCACGTTAAGTAGTGTAGGCTTAACTTAAATTAAAAATAAAAATTTAATTATCACAATATCAATGCACTTGTTAGTTAAAAATACACTATAATGTTATTACCAAGAATACAAATTATTAGTCATTATTTAAAATATGTCAAGGAAAGAAACTAGTGTGTGTCTTTTTTTTGCTATAACTAAAATAGTGAACAGTTGGGCAGAACTTAGGTTGAATATATTAAAATGGAAGAAAACAAAATGGCCACCGAAATTGAAGTTGCTCCAATTTGGGTGAATTATGGTCGAAGGTTTTTAATTTCACAAATTATGCAAAATTATTTTAAAAAACTTCTGCAATAAGACTTTTTTTTTAATAAAAATAAACCAACTAGGAGTAGGAGAACCATAGTAACCGACATAGCTCTCAGAATTGCTAAACTTAAGTGGCAGTGGGCGGGGCACGTTGCTCGTAGAACAGATGGGCATCGGGGCATTAAAGTTCTCGAGTGGCGACCACGCACCGGTAAGCGTAGTGTAGGCAGACCTCCCACTCGGTGGACCGATGACCTAGTGAAGGTCTCGGGAAGCCGCTGAATGCGGGCAGCGCAGAACCGGTCGTCGTGGGAGATCCTTGGGGGAGGCCTATGTCGGCAGTGGACGTCCTTCGGCTGATATGATGATTATGATGATGATGATGATGACTTCTTCTTTTATTTTTTACTCACAGCAGTGGGGTTGAAGACAGTAGTGATCAGGTCACTCCTGCCCTGCTCGCGGTGGGCGCAGCGGGAGAGGTCGCGAGTTCGGTGCACGAGCACAGAAGCTCCCTCCTGAGAGGAGGAGACCTCAGTAGGACAGGCACCAAACACGTCAATCTGTGGATTAAAAACAAATTGGCCATTATCCCAAAAATAGATTTTTTTAAGGCCCATGAAGTGTTCCTGCTGCGCTAATACTTTTCGAAGCAGGTTGTGTTGACTTAGAACTTTGAGAGCACTCTTTTTATATTGCGTGATGAAACTTGACTTTGAAAACCTACATCACATCAGATCATTTATACGTCCCCACCGAGGGGCTCGAGCCTACCCTGAATTAGGGCGATCGGGCCTTAGTCGACCACGCAGGCCCATTGCGGGTTGGTCAACTTCACACACAACCTTCGAGTTTTTTCGCAGATGTAAAGGAAAACATCGTGAGGAAACCTGCACACATCTGCGAAAACCTACATAAAAGATACAAATTATATTGGAAGATACACATAAATACAAACAGTTTTCAGAATGCATATTCTTCTTTTCTTGTCGAGACATTTGTTGTAGGTACCCGGCCAAAAATTAAACTACTTTTTTTTTATTCACAATTGGTAAGCCCTTGGCATCACCGCACCTGATGGTAAGTGACGATAATGCCGAAGATGAAAGCGGGCTTACCGCGATTCCCCAACGCAATGGGGATCTGGCTATCTTATCTTTAAGACGGAACACATCAATGCTGTTAACACGGATGTTTGGCGGCAAGACATAGATCTTTCTTATCGTGTGGCACAATTAACCGAGCTATCCAAGGGATAGATGGACGTTACCTTGTGTTACACTTAGCATCACCCGCGATCACGTGGAGGGCATTTAGATTTACACCTACGAACGTGTGCAACGCGACTTTCATTCACATCTGGAGTCAGATTGTGCAGGTTTCCTCACGATGTTTTCCTTTACCGTTAAAGACTTAGATAAGATTGTGGTAGCTAGCCAGGCGGGCTATGAAAATGCCCTACCAACAACCAAAAGTTGACCCGAACGAACCCGTAACCTTCTCGTGTGAAGCGAATGGACTAACCATTACGCCACGGAGGCGGTAAAACGCTGCTATTCAACCAGTACTAAGCGATATGTCAAGCATTCTAAGGCACTTTGAACATCTATGTTGCGTTTGGAATTCCCTGTATATTAAGGCCGTCATCCTTTCAATTTCTAAATGTGTGCAATAAAGAGTATTTATCTTATTTTAACTAATATATGAAGGGCTCATCGACATTGAATGTATGGCTACTTCGATGGTGTCCTGTTAGCAGTGACTGTCTATTGGTTAACTTATAAATCGTTAAAAAATACTTACACACCATTTAAGTAATTTTTAGAGTTCCGTAAAAGGACCTTATTACTAAGCTTGCGTCGTGTCTCTGTCTGTCTACCCAACCTTTAAAGGCTGTATCTTTTTAATCGTGCTACGTAACCGACTAAAATTTAACACCGCATTTGACGTAAGTCATTACAGCCGCGCGAGCTGATGTGAGTGTTAATTCAATGTCATTTAATCGAATTTTGGACTGATGCGAATTGAGAGTTAGAACTTTCTAAAGGAATTTCAGGAGGGCAGAATATAGATAGATAGAAGTTATTTGCTAGCCCTTGCCTGAGTGGACGGCTTGTTCTCAGTCTGAAGCAGGGAGATGATGGCTCTCTTGATGTTGAGTGATCTCCTTGTGTCTCCTTCCTCAGCACAGATTTCGGGGCCGACCTTCCCATCTTGCAACGTGAACCGAATAGGCTTGTCGATGCCGGGGGGGCTGCTGTACTTCTGTATGGAGCAATGGATTTTGTTTTAGACGAAAATAATAAATTTAGATTGGTTTTGTTTATTTGTTTGTAAACTCTATATTGTACAAAATATACATTTATAATAATATTGAAAAAAAGCGATGTACCAAAGCGGACATATCCCTTAGAGGGATCTCTTCCAGTTAACCTTTGCAATAGTGAGCAGAGGAATTAACTAAGACAAAGTAAGACGTAATTGAGTACAAGCCAGTAAAATAACATCGATACAACTAATATTTTATGAATAGAAACAAAAAAAAAACAAATCTTACTAGATTTTGAACTACTGGTAATCGTTTATTAAATGTATTATCGTGTATTAAATTTTAAAGAAATTCTCTATATTTTCCTTGTGCTTGTTTTAAAAGTATTTTATTATTTATCTTTTTTATATCTAAAAACCAGTAACATTTTTTTCAAACTATAATTAAAACCAATCAACGCGCACATACCTTGCCATCAGGTCCAGAAATCACTAGATTCTGCACTTTCAGCTCGTTGACGCAGTTTCCGCGTGCAATGACAGCGGCTTGTCCCAGTAGCTTGACGCTGGTCTCCTGTTTTTCAGCACCGGTTAAATAGACGGAGACCGTGCCCTCTACGCCGTACATGTACTTGTGACCGTTTAGGAAGGTGGGGGCTGATGATGCTGGGGGGAAATGAGGGGTTTACATGGTAAGCTTTCTCATTAATAAAACACGTAATACTGAAACGGAATTTCAGGTTATAATTAGAAAGAGTGTGGCATCGTTGATAAGTCACGTGGATGGCAGGCAGCGTCAGCAGTCTTCTGAAAATCATAGGAGATTGGATAGTTCATTTCTCAGTTTTTCTCTGACTCTACTCATACGGGTTCCCGAGCAGTCATTTTTAACTTTAATAGATAAGTTTAATGACTTGAATTGAATTTGTTTTATGAATTCGTAATTGTGATACTAACAGTAATTTTAATAGTTATCTAGTTGTTTATCTGTCAGATAATTGGTCGCATATTTTTCAATTGTCATTTTGTTCAATAAATATATTTCGATATTAAGATATTTCAATTCTGGAAACATAAACTTCAGAGAGGTGAAACAGACATAGTGCATACTCATGCGTTAGAGCAGGACAGAATGTTGTATTTAATTACTGTCAATGTCAATATTTTTTTGTTGTTTTCCTCCTTTAGACACTGTGATTCAACTGGGTTTTTTTGTTATGTGTCACCTATTTCGTTTCGACTTTTAAGGAATGCTAAACCTAAATTTACGTTGCCTCGTACTAAAGCAATGGAATCTCGAAAAAGAGAGCGTTAAGAAAATGTTGCTACTGCTGAGGTTCAGTTACTGTTGAACATCAAGAAGTAATGAAAATATGGAAAAAAAAATGAAATTATAAAGACAAATACGTTGACAAATAGGTAAAGACAAAGAGAATGCATGGAAGAAACAAACAACCTCAAAGTCTCAACCAAATTACTTAACCTAAGAGAACATACTGCTACGTTTACACTGAACGTCAAACTATCTATCGAATAATACACTTATAGACTAGGAGGTCATGAAAAATCTGGTAAGGATAACGGAAATGGATGAACTTAGGTTGAGAGGATAAATGGCAACCCTCTTATGTTAAATATGTCGGTCTGCCTGCGCAAAGTGGTTGCGTTATGTACTTACAGCGCCTGAAAAACTAGTTATAGTGACCCAAAAAAACGATTAGGGAAATGGCTGAGTAAGATATAATATGAAAGTACTAATTGTACTTAAGACAATTATGAAAAAAACTGATCAAATATTCGGTTGCGTTATGTAGCAACGCCCGTTAGTAGTTGGAATAGCGAGAGTTCTGGATTAGGATCCCACCCACTAGCCCGAGCCCCAAATTTGCCTGGAATTCCTATCTCGGAAACGCTTGAAAATATCGAAATGGACCCACGCGTAAACGATTTATATGGGGGGCTACACTGATATTTTTTAATGCTTAATTTTAGGATTTAATGCCCGCCATTTCCAACTTTGATGTGCCAGCAGGGGGTGGGGCCTAGTCCAGAATTACTACTACTAACGAGCGTTTCTCCATAACACAACTGAATATTTGGTCAGTTTTTGCATACTTGTCATGAGTACAACTGGTTCTTTCATTTTATATCTTACTCAGCCATTTCCCTTATGGTTTTTTTTGTCAAGATAACTAGTTTTTCAGGCGCTTTAAGTACATAACGCAACCATTTTCGCAGTCAAACCGACATATTTAACATCAGAGGGTTGCCTAGGGTTTATCCATTTCCGTTATCGTTACCCAATTAGTCGATACTTCCTAGTATATTATCTGGCGGTCAAAGCATCAAATAGATGTAATCTTTAGATAATTGAGTTATTCGACAGATAGGCAAGTCTTATCTGACCATTGAAAAATTCAAAATCTTGCTAATTCTCGAATAAACGCTCTCTGTCTGTTTATCTGAACATTGAAAAACCTGCCCAAATAAGGGCTCCATAACATTTTAATATCTAGTAAAATTGCAATTTCCTCAATAAGCAACTTCTATAAAGTTAATCTTCAAAAATATTCTTCTATTTTAATCGATATGTTTTCCAATATTTTACAAAGATTATGGAAGACTCTTTTATTTTTGGAAGATAGAGATCATTTTTAAGTGACCTTTCCGTAAAGAGACATCTAACATTCAATTTTTTTTTCATCATTCATCATATCAGCCGAAGGAAGTCCACTGCTGGACACAGGCCTCCCCAAATGATTTCCACGAGGACCGGTTCAGATCTTAGAGCAAACGTTTTAGATATTTAACCAATTCAATTATTTAATATTCATTTCAGAAGAACTCCATATTTATCACACGAACATCTTAAAATTACTGTTAGTATCACAATTACAAATTCATAAAACAAATTCAATTCAATTCAATAAACTTATCTTAAAAAGTTAATAATGATAAGAGAAAGGTAGTTCAACTGATCATTGAAAAACCGGCCCAGTTAAGTAAATTCTGAAATCCATGATCTGCACACAAAGGAAACAAAACAATACCTATAAAAAGACGAATCAGTCAAATCAAATTTGAACTATCTACTTAAGTTTGATTGAAACTCATTTTCTACTACAAGTACATTCATTCATTTTAATAGGGATGACGACAGCATCAAAAATAAATTATGAACTCTTAATCACTAAATTGCCCTCCTACTTGAACTTCGGAAAACCTTACTCGTTTTGTTTTCCATCAAGTCGTCGATTTTTATTTCATCAAAATCACAAAATGAATACATAAATGATGCTGCAAAACTATGACGTCATGCCATTGGTATTTCAAACATTTTTAGAACAAAATATCGTTTTTGACAGATGATAAAAAGTAAATTAGCATTCGTCATCCCTATTATAAGTATAATCTAGTGATGAAGTCAATCTTTTTGATTATTTTTTATTTTCAATCTGTTTTAATATCATCTTTTTGTCTATTTTTATTTCTTATTGTTTTGTTTAATTGAAATTGTCACATACAGATTCCTCCTCATTATCAATACGATTGGACTATTTTTCCATATTCTCAATTTTAAATATATTCAGTTTATTTTGTTGGATATATATATTTTGAAAAGAACCCTGATCCTCCCTCTATCATCAACTCAAGGAGTGGAATTCCTTGCCGGCATCTGTATTCCCCGGTATAATTTAGGAAACTTCAAGACGAGAGTGAATAGACACTATTTGAGCTTGCGTGTTACATCCTCGGCTGCATCGGCACTTACCATCAGGTGAGGTGCAACAAACACACTCAAACTTAAAAAAAATACACATCTTCCATCTCGGCGCAGACGGAGGGTGCGCCGCCTGCCGCAATCTGCCTCTTTAATAACAAAAAATGTACTTGGGTCGATGACTTCCAGGTTCAAACGAACCTCGACCTTAGGGACAATGACCATCCAGGATATTTACACCAAACCAATTTATGACTCAATAAATCGTAGTTAATCAGCAATAACATATAACTTATCTTAATAATAACATTTACATAAGATACTCACATCCTTTGCAGGCCAGTGAACACTCTGTAATAAACAAAACAATTATTTATATTAATTAATTGTGTGTGTTGTTCCTAATGATCTTTTACTGTTGTGATGGCAACAATTAATTAAATCATCGTTAAAAATAACTTCTGGATAAAAGTATACAATGGGATACATCGTTAGTAATTACTAATTAAACAACTTTTATTTAAATAAGTTCATTCATGCATGACACAATATGATAAACACATCATCAATACCTATGTTAGCGTCGGTGGCTCAATCGGTAACTACTCGGTCCTCTTAACCAGAGGTTCCGGGTTCAAACCCGGACGGCCAATGTAACAATGAGTTTTTCGAAACTTACGTACATACTCGTATATAACTGATTATTTAACGGTGAAGGAAAACATCGTGAAGAAACCTACACAACTGATTGCAGATGTGTATGAAGGTCGGGTTGCACACGTCTGTAGGTGTAAATCTAAATGCCCTACACCTGACCACGGGTGATGCTAAGTGCAACATCAGGTAACCGCCGTCTATCTTTTGAATAGGTCAGTTGATACGGTAAGAAAAGAGAATACCTATGTTCTATAAAACCATGTCAAGTCCCGCTTTAAATTTATCACAACGAATGACGCATGTTAATGATCGTGTATGAAACTACTGAAACTTGTTTTTTACAGATAATATAAGTGAAATTCTTAGAGCCGGCGATTTTTTAGGTATATTTTTAATACGATCTTGCGTCTTCAGTAAATCCGTCATTTAAAAAGCAGACACAAAATATATAGTATTAAAATCATCATATTAGCCGAAAAACGTCCATTGCTGGACAAAGGCCTCCCTCAAGGATTTCCACGACGACCGGTATCTGCCGTATCCAGCGGCTTCCCGCGATCTTCACCAGGTCGTCGATCAACCGCGTCGGAGGCCTGGGACCAAAAGGCCTGGGACCAACCATAAAATATGCTATCGTTTCTTTCCGTAACATCGACCCTTGAATCCAAGCTTTTATGATGACTACAAAGAATTAGCAATTTCGAATACTGATGGACTTCACCGTTAGTTTTAAATGTATGCTTTTAATTAAAATTATTATCTATAGTAATAGCATTAGTTACAATAACTGTTTAAACAACAATGTAATAGATCCGGCTTCGCTGGGTCAAAAGTTACATGTTATCAAGATCAGGGCTCAGGGGCGTGCAAACAGATGAATCAACAATTCAATATTTCTTATCTGGACGGCATATTCCTATGGACCAGTTATATTCCAATGTGATACACTACGTGTGCAAATTCGGTTATTGCCTACTAGTCATCTGACTTACTTTTTATCAACTGTCAAAACGAGATTTTGTTCTTAAAATGTTTGAAATATTGAACTGTGACGTCATATGTCTTCGTGGCCGTTGATGTACTAATTATTGGTTTTTGATAAATTAAAAATAGAAAATGTTTATGGAAAACCATATTTTTTTTTTTAATTGCAGAGGAAGGGCTATTTCGTGAACTTCATTTCATAATTTATTTTTGATGCTGTCAAGTACATTAGCTTTTTAAGCAACTGCAAAATAAAGATAAGGTTCTTAATTCGGTTTTTGAAGTGAAAACTTCTTTAGCGGCGTTGTGCACTTTTTTTGTAATGGGTAAAAAATGTTAAACTCGCGTCAGGACACGTGACCTGATCGAAAATTCGTAAGACGGATGGAGTTGATTTTTCTGAGATATAAACTTTTTAATGTAATATAAATGCACTACAACGTTAATATTCAAGTTTTCACTTCTGCCGGCACTCCCAGAGTGCAACCTGTCGTTTTTTTTTTGTTATCTTTAAGACATCCGCATTTTTAAACCGATTTGGAAAATTAGGGCTTGCTTTGGCACGCGGCTTCGACCGCGTGGACATCGTTTTTATTACTGTATTTGAGGGTGAGGAGGGGAAGGGGTGAATGAAGCGTGATTGATTAACAAACATCCATATATACAAACTTTCGCGTTTATAATTTTAGTAGGATATTCTTCAGTTGCAAATGATTCTCCGAAATCCACAATAAAATTTATGTAGGTACTTATAACTATAACAAATATAATTGTTTACTTATTCCAAGAACTCAGAAAATTATCTGCGTTTTAAATTTGTCACTTATCTTGCGAATTTCACACCGTTATTTTCCTGTTGTCAAAAGGCCGTTAAAATCTTACAAATAGTTTATACAGTAATAATATGAATTTTCTTTGATTTCTATGCTCGGAATTTTCCTACTCGATTGAATCAGAAATGAGGAGATACGCAAGAGAACCGAAGTAACCGACATAGCTCACAGAATCGCTAAACTGAATTGGCAGTGGGTGGGGCACATAGCTCGTAGAACAGATGGCTGTTGGGGTAGTAAAGTTCTTGAGTGGCGACCGCGCACCGGAAAAGGTAGCGTAAGCAGGCTCCAACGACCTGGTGAATATCGTGGGAAGCCGCTGGATGCGGGCAGCGCCGTACCAGTTTGTCCAGCAGTGGACGTTTTTCGGCTAATATGATAATGGAATAATTGTTCTTAATTCACGTCAATTCTCGTTTATTATTCAGAATATGACAATACTTAAAATAACTCCTCCTGTATATTAACGACTGTGGATTCTTCTAAATAAAAAACGATGAAATTTAGGGAATATAATTATTTGTGTCGTTAATATCGAGTTTTTCAGCCAACCAGCGCTTATACAGATCTAGCGACCCGCCCCGGCTTCGCACGGGTGCAATGCTGATACTAAATACACTACAGAAAAACTGAGAACGTGTGGCCGGCCGGTACCGCCGCAAACGCTACGTCCCGCAATTTTGAAATCTGTAATATCTTCGAAAATATTCACTTAAATCATACGGTGTAACGGGCCATATAGATCTATATTAAATGAACAATGTATTCAAGGTATTTAATTGGTTAAGGATTAATGCTGTATTGGTTAAAATCGCTTCGAAAATTAGCCATTATTTGTCGTAAAAAGTAAATGACAAAAAAAAGTTATTGTGGGTTATCCATAAGAGATAGACATATACCATCACGGACTTTTCTGTAGACCTTTTCAATGTGTACAATACTTAGTACATTATTTTGATAAAACTCGTAGGGTTCAGCCTGCGTTTGCAATGTAAGCGGAAAAAATGTAATTATTTACGACATCACATTAGAAACCTCAAAAATAACAGTACTTCTCCACTATTTAATGGCTGTTATTATACATATAAACCTTTCTCTTGAATCACTCTATCTATTTAAAAAAACCGCATCAAAATCCGTTGCGTAGTTTCAAAGATTTAAGCATACAAAGGGACATAGGGACAGAGAAAGCGACTTTGTTTTATACTATGTAGTGATAGTGATAGTGAGTAGTGATGATGATAGTGATGATGTAGTGATGACCAGTTGAACTACGAACGCGGAGGTGAACAAGAAAATAAAACTGAACTATTTGCTTAAGGAAACTATGATCATCTATCTTGAAATTTATTACGACTTTTTTATATATTTTTATTTACAATTGGTAAGCCCTTGGCATCACCCACCTGATGGTAAGAGACGATGATGCCAAAAATGGAAGAGGACTTACATAGATTTCCCAACGCAATAGGAAACTGGCTATCTTATCTTCAAGCCGGAACACATCAATGTTGATGTTTAGCGGCAAGACTTAGATAAAATGGTGGTTAGATAGCTAGGCGGGCTTAGAAAAAGCCCCTCCACCAACCAATCCAAATCTTACAAACTAGCGACCTTCTGATGTGAAGCAAATGGCCTTAACCGTTACGCCAAGGAGGTGCTTAAAAGATTCTTAATGATTTACATAGTTTTCTTATCAGCTGATCGATGTACAGGTTGAAACAAATTAAGTGTAGAATCCTTAACAGGGGCTACTACTCATCATACTGAACAACTTTACCCAATACACAATTCGCAAAAAAAAAACAACTCGTCATACAAATCGATGAGCTGATTGACCGATATTTTGTGTATGTCTGTTTCTTTGGCTGAGCCTATAGCCTAAACGGCTTGATGGATTTTGAAGTACGAGGTATCGTTAGATTTGTCTTGATCCCGAAAATGACAAAGGATACATTTAACCCAAAATGTCCGAAAAAGGAGGTAATGTTTTTATGTAGTCGGGTTTTTAAATTGTTAATTGAATTGTTTAGGTTATTGTGTAGGTTTCGAGGGAAGAGTTATACAGTATGATGAGTATAATTTTGAACAAAAAAAAACTTCAAACAGAAAACTAAGGTTTCCCTCGATTTCTCTTGGATGTCATCATGAGATCCTGGTTTCCTTATCATAGTACCACCCTTGGGATATCTCCTTTCCAACAAAAAAAGAATTATCAAAATCGGTTCATAAACGATGAAGTTATTCGTGAACATACATTTAAAATAATGTATATATGGTCGAAACTGAGAGACCTCCTCCTTTTTTTTAAAGTCGGTTAAAAAGCCCTAATATTGGGTCCTACACCAATTTAGTTAGATCCTGTATGTGAGAAGTACAGAACATAGATTCCTTGGAAGTTGTTCAGTTTCGGCTTCCTGATCACCCCCTTATATGCTTCCATCGTGTTACTAAACACCCTCTATATACCTCTAATCATCGCCTGCTACAGTCCCCAAAACAAAACTCAGCCGTATCACGTCCCCTATGAACCGACAATTGGATAATTCCTCTCAAACTCAACCACTATTTTCAACTTTAATCCCTTGTGACAAAGTCCTAAAACTGACGTGATATCTCCGGAACTTAGGGCATGGAAGTAACTGAAGTGATGCAAAAATGGACTTTAGTACTTTGGAAAAAAGCTTTAGATTCAGTCACCAATGGTACAACACAGAATAAATGTGAATGACTACTTTTGATAGGGTTTGAATGATGTGACAGACACTTTCTTTTATTATTAGGTTTATTCAATCCTGTGTTGAGATGTTTTGATGCTTATTTTATGAACATCTTTCTCGTTATCCTAGCGGGCGTTCCAGAGAAATAGCGTTACCAATAATTGTAACACATTAAACACGTTAAAAAACCGGCCGAGTGCGAGTCAGAACCGCACACATAGGGTTCCGTACCATTATACTAGATGGCGCTAGTTTCTTGTTTCAAAAACCATCATACTAGATGGCGCTAGTTTCATATTAAAAAAAAGTTTTTTGTACGGAGATCCCCTTTAATTTTTCACTTTTTCTGATTTTTAGTATTTGTTGTTATGGCGGCAACAGAAATATATTATCTATGAAAATTTCAGCTGTCTTGCTATCACGGTTCATGAAATACAGCCTGGTGACAGAGAGACAGACGGACGGAGAGCGGAGTCTTAGTAATAGGGTCCCGTTTTTACCCTTTGGCTACGGAACCTTAAAAACCGGCTTCCATGGCAACAATTTTTTTTTTCAATTTTCTTAAAAAGTACTTTACTGATTTCTATAAAATTTATATGGAACTAACTGAGGAGCATACCCTATCGAATAAAAAAAAACATTTAAATCAGTTTCAAATCTGCGAAGATATCGCGTTATACACACGCAAAAAAAACATACAGTCGAAATGAGAACCTCCTCCTTTTTTGAAAGTCGGTTGAAAAAGTGTACTTTCAAGGGTTTATAGCAAATAAAAAACAATAATTATACTGATTTACTTGGTGACAATCATCATATCAACTCATATACGTCCCCACCGAGGGGCTCGAGCCTACCCTGAATTAGGGCGATCGGGCCTTAGTCGACCAACACTTGGTGAACTTGGTGACAGTACAAAAACATATATTTAGATCCGCCTTAATATGTCATATACAGATAGAAAACACTAAAACGACTTCAATCGCAACAACTAAATATACTTTTGCTACATTTTTTGTTTTTTTTTAATTTCATTAAATGAACTACTGAACTGATTGTAATCAATCTTATGTGAGTACTAGTTGTTTCCCGTGGCTTCACCCGCGTGGACAACGTTTGTATGGCTTTTCGTGGGTGCACAGTGCGCGAGCCGCTCGGCTCCAGGTCTCAATCTGTCTACCTTCGAAATTTCAGCCAGATCCGTTCAGTAGTTTTGAGTGAAAGAGTAACAAACATACAAACACACATTCTTACAAACTTTCGCGTTTATAATATTATACATATCCTTTATTGTACACAAACATTTAAATGACAAGAACTTAGAAAAGACGTGTACAAAGGTGGACTTATCTCTATAAGAGATCTCTTCCAGCCAACCTTACCAGGTGCTAGGAGACTTTAAAAGTATGGGAGGCAAACCTATGTGTACTTAACAATCATATAAACTAAATAAAATACAATTATATACAAACTAACCTAATCTACGTACATAAATAACACATACTTATAATAAATAAATTAATATAATATATAATACATAAATAAAATTATAAAAATCATTATTCTTACTGAAATAAATACTATATAAATAAACTTACATGTTCTATAGGGAAAGAAGATGCTCTTAAATATTAGAAATAAGCGTACTCTTTTACATAAAAAAAAATTTTCAAAATCAATCCACAATTGACCGAGAAATCGGTGGAGATACATTAAAAAATATACAGTCGAAAATAGAAACTCCTCCTTGTTGAAGTCGGTTAATTCTCCCGTCATCCGATCTTCTTTTCATACCATCTATTTCTTATTTTCCACGCATAAGCTGTCATCCATCTAACAACTTCATCCAAAAACCAAAAATTATCATCATCACCTCTTAATTTAATACATTTAATAAATTCCTATCTTAATACCTTATAAAAGACCTATTACGGGTCTTATTTCCATAATTAAATAATAGTATATGTCCACGCTGGAGTTTTAACCCACGCCCTTATATCACCCTACACCTACTTCCATCGTGTGACAGTTTTAAGGGTTCCGTACCAAAGGGTGCCAACGGGACCCTATTACTAAGCCTCTGTCCGTCCGTCTGTCAGTCTGTTAGCGGGCTGTATTTCATGAACCGTAATAGGTAGACAGTCGAAACTTTCACTGAGTGTGTATTTCTATTGCCGCTATACCAACAAATACTTTTACTGTCATTATAACTATAATAATATTGTATTTACTGATTGATCCCCTTCAGACCAATTAAATCCTACAATGTGATTAGTGAGTCCGCTTTGTTCGAAGCCCCCCCCCCCCCCCCCTTTTCCCTTTTTCTCCCCTCCTTTGGGTCGGGACAGAATATCAGCGCTATGATTTTAGCAATAATAAAACCACAGCACCATGCTGAGTTTTGGACCTATTCGGCATAAAATTTAATTTTAGTTTTTAGTTTTAATCTTTAGCTACAGTTTATTTAAATTAAGTACCTAATAATTATAATTATTTTTCCATTTATTCTTTTCCGAATAAACTTCATTTCTTTCTTTCTAAATAATAAAAATTCAATTAAAAATTAAGAGGGGATTTATAAGAATTAAGAAACATGTTTTTTGTGCGATAATTTTTGTTTTTTTGAACCTTTGAGTGCAAGTTTGACTCCCACTTGGCTTAGTTTTTATTAATTATTAAAGTTATGTGTTAGAATACTTTAGTAAACATTTTTAACCTAACAGGATAAGACCACCACAGTAGCGATATTGTTTTAACAGCCCGGATAATATAATATATTGAGTTATCTGTCGAGCGGGTTCAAAAGTCAAAGATAGTGTGAAACTAAGCAACTTATCATTAATATAATGATGGTTGGCGTAAATTTTTGGTCATTGTCAAGGCGAAACAATAAGATAATTTTAGTTGAAAAATTTCATAATAATAAATTTTAATGAGATTATACATACAGTGTGTTATCATTTGTGAATTCTAGAATTCCTTTGGGGCAGATTTTTTTCAATTTTATATTCATTATTTCTTGAAGCGGCCTTTGTAATGATTTATAAACTTAATTGAGTAAAATTCTTAACATTTGATTTTGCACAAAATAATTTATGTTAAGCGCTAAGGAAAGCGTGACGGGTGGATGGACCGACGGACAGACTTACGGACGTTTAAAAAAAAACTGTTTTGTTCAAACTACTGATATAGAACACATCATGGGTAAAATGAGATTTTTTTACGATTACAATACTTTCTTCACTTTGTGGTCGATCGCTTGAAAACAAAAAATCCAAAACCACTATACTGAGTAAGATTTTTTTTAGAATCGGGAGAATAAATTAAAACACCTTCTTAAAGTACAATACAGTTTCATAAAACGAGAACACAGAACCACACAGAACATAGATCCTTAAGTATGAATGATTTGGAAGAAGGAATACGAAAAAAGCGAGCGAAGTGTGCCCGAAAACTATTGCATTTATACCAGACCAGAAACAATTTCTTATTACCTATTTAGTACCCTTTTGGCGAAAGATTTGGAGATATTCGTTATTCATATAAAAAATCACTTAGTGTTGCAGGTGATAAGGCGAGCGAAGCGAACCCGAAAACTTTTTAACTGGCCAGAGCCCAAATTTTATCTTTAATTCAGAAAAAAAATCAATTTTTTATTTCATTTTTTTTTAATTAAAAATTTGAGTGCGTTTGGCTGCACCTCACCTGATGGTAAGTGCCGATGCAGTCAAGGATGATACACGAAAGCTCAAATAGTACCTATTCAATCTCGTCTGGAAGATTCCTAAATTATACGAATCGGAGAACACAGACAAGTATTCCTTATTTGTATCGAAATTCAGTGTAGCGAAAAGAGAGCCCGAATGTTTTGCATTTATTACAGATCAGAACGAGATACCTACAACTCAGTGGGTACCTACTAAAAGATTTGAACGTTTTCACTATTAACATTTTCACCATCATCATCATCATATCAGCCAAAAAACGTCCACTGCTGGGCAAAGGCCTCCCGCACCGCAAAGGTTTTCCGGTGCGCGGTCGCTACTCGAGAACTTTACTGCCCCTGAAATTTTACAGGTACTAAATCGGTCTGGTTTGCCTGCAGTACACAAATCTCTGTTTTAAAATAGGTTTCTTTGATATATTTTTTTCTGTTATAAAAGTTAACGAATTGTGTTTCTTCAACTGAAAAAATTAAGTCATTAAAATGAAGAATATGGCTACCAAATATCACTTTCATATGTTTTGTAATTGCTGTGAAAAATCGAGATCCCTGCGATCAAAATTTCCTATGCGTCGCCTTAAAGTTAATGTTATAAATCTTTAGAAAATTTCTTGTTTAAAGAATGAACACCATTTAAATTAGGTACACACTATACAACAGATAACATTGACTTTGTGTTTTAGTAACTGTTGTACTTAGAAGCATGAACCTCTTGGTGTCAATCGAGTGTGTTGATAATGTAATCTCGGGTCAAAGGCGTCCCTATCTCAATGTTTACGGCGAATTTATCAGCTTTCTTGTAGGTTTAAAGAGTACAACAGTATTTGCTTAATGTTATTGCATACTCGGTTTAAAAATTATAAAAAAAAATATAATTTAAAAAGCTAAAAAACACGCTTTTCAAGCGCATCAAACTAAAAAGTGAAAAATAATTCATAATATAAGCTGAAAACAATAATGAACTAAATATACTAGTATTATTGTGAAAAAAGCGTGGGTTATACGAAAAATATTTGTTTTTCAATTTTAATGTCAGGATAATGAGATAAACTTGTAAAATTATTGTATTGTCACTGATTCTTGATAAATGTACAAATAAAAAATTATGTTAAAGTATACTTAGAGGTCGGCTTCTGCATTTCATAAAAAGAAGGTTCTCAATTCGACTGTTTATTTTTTTTGTATGTTTGTTACGCGATACCTTCGCAGATTGTGAACCGATTTTCATAATTCTTTTCTTATTTGATACTGTATGCTTCCTAGTTGGTCCCATACAAATTTTATCAAAATTTGTGTAATACTTTATTAGAAAATTAACAAAAACCAAAAATAATCATGCAAATTTGTACTTAGTTGTTGCAATGGAAGTCGATTTTTTTAACGTTTTTCAGTTATTACACATAAAAACGTTTGCTCTACAATTTTGTTAAAATAGCATCCAAAGTTTCACAATTGATTCAGTTGACTTTCTTTGCATTAAAAATATTTCATTTCATTGAAAATGAGGAGATCCGAAGGAGAACCAAAGTAATCGACATAGCTCACAGAATTAGTAAACTAAAAGTGGCAGTGGACCATCCAGCGACTTCCCGCGATCTTCACCAGGTCGTCGGTCCACCGCGTGAGAGACCTGCCTACTCTACGTTTTCCGTTGCGCCGTAGCTACTCGAGAAGTATTTCAGTGATGCACGAAAGAAATGATATAAACTATACAGGATGTTACAGAAAGGTGCAGTGACACTTTAAGGTGGGCTTGTACTCATCAAACTAAACAAACTTTTGTTCTGCAACTTTGCTGAAATCGCATTTTTTTTTTGGGTTTTTATACAAATTATTTGTATGAAAAAAAAATCCAAAAAAATCGCAATTTCAGCAAAGGACTAGTATAAAAGTTGTTCAGTTTAATGAGTAAAAGTCCACCTAAAAGTGTCACTGCACCTTTCTGTTACTGTTCTGTCTATACAGGATAATAAGTACGTTATGTTTTTCAAAGAAAGTCATTAAAACTTGTTTGAACTTTGATCCTGCTCTTAAACTCCGTACTTACTCACGAAAAGGTTGAAATGAAATTTGCTGTTTACCTATAAATATTAAAAAAAACTTAATGTTACAATTGTTGTTAAGTTTGAACTTTTTTTTCACAACTGTTTTTGTTCAGAACTTCTAATGAAGACCCATAATAATCCTCTCAAGCGGGAATAATGCCATTTGGCATATATACCGGACAACGCTCAAGCGGGGAAAGTGCCACGGTGGCACTTAAACTTAGTAGGTTCATTGACGGTTGATAAAAGTATACGAATATAAAACTAAACCATAAAGGGACCGGTACATCAATATTTATCGTTTATTTAAGTAATTCCATAGATATTTTTTTTCAAAATAAAGGTGTTCAAACTTTTTAGTGTCAGATTTCATACAAACATCAAAAAAATTAAGTTGTGTGCAAAAAAAAAAACTTGCTTAAATCGATATATATATAGAAATACGATTCTATTAGCAAACTAGAACAGTAATTAGTTTTTATAAATTTTATACTAAAATTCTGAAAAGTCTTTGGATACTTTGATTATATGAAGATACCTACTACGGCGTAGCAACCATATCGTAGTAAATGTTCAGGTATGGAGGTAGTCAAGTCAATAGAAAAGTGCTTGGTATTTTCCGTCGTATTAAAATTAAATAAAACAAAGAATGAAAAAAAAAATATATATACACAATTGATAAGCCTTTGGCATCATCTGAAATGATAGTAAATGACGATAATGCCGAAGTTGAGAGTGGGCTCACCAAGATTTCTCCACGAAATAGGGAACTGGCTATCTTATTTACAAGACGGAACACATCAATGCTGTTAACATAGATGTTTGCCGGCAAGACTTAGATAAGATGGTGGTGGCTAGCCGAACTTCGAAAATGCCCTTGCACCAACCAAACTGAGTCTAACAAAGTAAGACTCCGCCGGGAATCGAACCCGCGACCTCCTGATGTGAATACACTAATAGAAAACTAATAGAAAACAGAACACTCACCTTCGGAGCTCGCTGGTTTCCATAAAACGGAAATAACTAGTAGAACACAAACGCTCAACCGTATACTCCCCCCCATTTTGCTAGGGGTAAAGTATGGAGACACTAAAAATAAAAAATCAGTCTTCCTTACTTAGCCTAGCAATACTACGCGCTTCGACCGGGCCGCGGCTTGAAGCTAAATGCGTGTGCGCAGGGAATGCACCCTCTTATATAGACGCGCTCGGTGATTGGTCGGCAAATAGTGTTCGAAATATAAAATCTTATTAGATTGTTTGCTGGTTGATAACGATGCCAAAGGTCGTGTGGAAGTATTGGAAAACTTGGAACTCCTTTGTGGGTTGTAGGTAGGTATCAGGGTTGAGAAATTTCTTCTTTTAGAAGTGAATGAAGTTCCTACGTTATTATGTCTACCTATATATTATATAAAATAAAGTCGTGTTAGTTACACAATTTATAACTAAAGAACGGCTGGACCGATTTCGCTATTTCGTTATTGTCAGGAGAAGGTTTTAAGGTAGTGTAGGGAAGGGTAGGGTAGGGTAGGGTAGTGTAGTGTAGTGTAGTGTTGTGTTGTGTAGGTTAGGGTAGTGTAGGGTAGGGTAGGGAAGGGTAGGGTAGTGTAAGGTGGAACGAAGTTCGCCGGGACAGCTAGTATAAAGGGTGTAACAAAATTGGTGTAGGTCGCGTTAACTGGGGCTTCTACTCATCATACTGAACAACATTCCCCAAGAAAATAGTCAATTCTAAAAAAAAATTAACCCACCATAAAAAATGCACAAAATTTATCGACCAGCTGATTGATTTTCATGAAGTTAGATTTTATTTTCAATTTCAGCAAACTAGAACAAAAGTTGTTTAGTATGATGAGTAGAAGCCCCAGTTAACGGGACCTACACCAAGTTTGTCACACCCTGTATACATATTGTCATTTGTGAAAAATAAAAAATAAATAAATAAATATTCTGGGACAAATCACACATGGTCATCTGGCCCCAAAGTAGGATTCCCTGTGTTATGGGAACCAGAGACTGATAAACATACTTATATACGTTTAAATACATACATATATAGATATTTAACACCCAGACACAGAGCAAACAAATCTGCTCATCACACAAATGTTTGCCCTGGGTGGGGATCGAACCCACAACTCTTGGATCAGTAGTCAAGAGCTCTAACCACTGAGCCACCGAGTCAGTCGAGTTAATTAATTAGTTATTAGTTAATGATGTCAAAATACAATCATAAAACAAATGATGTCACTAGGAGATGAAAACGATATGACACGAGAAGTTATACATTAAAGTCATTGATTATGTCGGTTAATGCCTTTTACAAGTTCTCATCAAGAGGTCGCGGGTTCGATTCCCGGCGGAGTCTAACTGTTTAAGACACAGTTTGGTTGGTGGAAAATATTTTTCTAAACCCGCCTGGCTAGCTACCACAATCTTGTATAAGTCTTACCGCCAAACATCAATGAACATAAGATAGCGGGCTTATCCGCTTCCATCTTCGGCATCATCGTCACTTACCATTAGGTTAGATGATGCCAAGGGCTTACCAATCGTAAATAAAAAAACAACGGTATCTTTACCTCTGACTGTTACAATAGGGGTGACGACAGCATCAGAAATAAATTATGAACTCTAGATCACTAAATTGCCCTCCTACTTAAACTTCGGAAACTTTCTCGTTTTATTTTCCATCAAGTCTTCGATTTTTAATTCAACAAAATCAAAATATGAGTAATCAAATATCGCTGCAAAACAATGACGTCACGCCTAGGTATTTCAAACATATTTAGAACAAAATGTCGTTTTTGACATATGATAAAAAGTAACTTTCTTTTATTTTTTTATTCACAATTGGTAAACCCTTGACAACATCTCACCTGGTTGTAAGTGACGATATTGCCGAAGATGGAAGCGGGCTTACCAAGATTCCCCAACGCAATGGGGAACTGGCTATCTTATCTTCATGCCGGAATACACCAATGATATCAACATTGATATTTGGCGGTAAGACTTAGATAAGATGGTGGTAGCTAGCCAGGCGGGCTTAGAAAATGCCCTACCACCAATCAAACCGAGTCTTACAATTGACCCCGCCGGGAATCGGACCCGCGACCTCCTGTGCAAAGCCAGTGAACTTTGCCTCTGAGCTACGGAGGCAGTTAACTCAGATGACTTTTCGTCATCCCTATTTACAAAAAAATTGATGATGATATCTAAATAACAGACTAACAGACGACAGGTTTAATGGAATGTTTTTTTTAAAACTTTTATATAACCTCAGAATACAGAAAAAACCAGAATGCGCGTTAAGTCAGAATAGTATGACGCGCGCTGAAGCCAAAAACTCCACGAATACCCTCCTTCCCTTGGCTGTAATGTTGCTATATTAGGTCGGATTTTAATACTTTTTGAATTAGGTAAGTTATGAAGAACCACTGCTTGTTTACTCACAAAAATAAATCGCCTGCATGCAAGATTTAGAAGGAACAAAACGTCAAAACTACACCGAATTAGAGTAGTTTCATACAATCACAATTTGCCTCACTTTTATCGCCGTACGCGTGTTCTGGTTTTTTCTGTATTCTAAGTAAGTATATAACTTGCAATGTTTATATGGATGCATAGATATTTGATTAGTTCAAATCTTGCGATCGATTTTGGAGTGACTTTCGGGGGTCCGATTGAGCTGAAATTTGGAATGAGACCGTATTGCCGGTGACAATAGATCCTTTTGGCATTTTAAAGTTAATCTGATGATGAAATTTGGAGGTAGAATCAAGGTCCCAGACACGTCTTTTATTTTCAATAGAATCGTAATAAATACAGTGTAGTTGTGTAGAAATGGTCAAAGATGTAAACAAATCGTGAAGTGTTTTCTTAAAAATAAACCATTTTCAGTTGGTATTTAAGTGTTGAATGAATTACAAATGGTGATTATATAAATTTAATACTCGTGAGAACATGCTCGATATCTAAAAAGTAATGTGATTAAGATTTAATGCAATTAAAGATAAAACAAATTTTGTTTACATATTCGACCATTTCCAAACAACTAGACTTTACTGTGCTCATCATATCAGCCACAAATCGTCCACTGCTGGACAAAGGCCTCCCCCAAGGATTTCCACGACGACCGGTCCTGCGCTGCCCGCATCCATCGGCTTCCCGCGACCTTCACCAGGTCATCGGTCCACCGCATGGAAGGCCTGCCTACGCTACGTTTTCCGGTGCGCGGTCGCCACTCGAGAACTTTACTGTCCCATCGGCCATCTGTTCTACGAGCTATGTGCCCTGCCCACTGCCACTTCAGTTTGGCGATTCTGTGAGCTATGTCGGTTACTTTATCTCCTCGTTTCTGATTCGATCACGCAGAGAAACTCCGAGCATAGCACGCTCCATTGCCCTTTGGGTGACCTTGAGCCTTCTTATGAGGCCCATAGTAAGCGACCATGTCTCAGTTCCGTAAGTCATCACTGGCAACACACACTGGTCAACACTGGTCACACCTTAGTCTTGAGACACTGCGGTATTTGGGACGTGAAGATATTGCGAAGCTTCCCGAACGCTGCCCAGCCGAGTTGGATTCGTCGATTGATCTCTTTCTTGAAGTTGGACCTGCCTAGCTGGACTGTTTGTCCCAGGTATACATATTGGTCAACAACTTCCAGTGTAGAGTCTCCAACCTTTAGAGGAGTGGGGACGACACGGACATTTAACATTATTTTCGTCGGCAAAAATAATTACTGTGCTCACCTTTATTGAATGTGGAACCGTGTATTTTTTTTATATTGATTTGTGCATTTGGCTTCTTGAGCATAAAAACTCTTTTCGAAAGAGAGCTTGTACCTAAAAGCTTTTAAATTTTTCGAAAACTATTTATTGATAATTTAATGTTCTTTCAATTTGTAGAAGCAACTATACCCATCTTTAAACTTAAAGTTTGTCGAGTAACTAGCCGAAGGTGCTTCTGAAAACCTCAACATATACAATGCTTAACATTTTCTAGGGATATTATAAGATTTTTCTTTCAAAATATGCTTTTTTGAAAAGCTTTAAAAATACTTAACACATGTCATGTCCAGGGTAGAAACTTAGGTTATATATTTACCCTCTCATTTCTTATAAGTTTCGTGACAATGAAAAATGCATTTTTTCTATTTTCATACAATCCGTACCAATCTTCCATAGAAAAATCAAATTTGTACAAAAACCACCATAAACGAAATTCATTTATTTATAAGAACTAAGAGGGTAAATATATCACTTTATGTCCATCTTGAAAGTTTCCACATCGGACATTTCCTTAGTAATTTTTCATAGCATCTAAAACCGGCCAAGTGCGATTCGGGGTCAAACAAACAGGGTTCCGCACCAAAACTTAATCTACCCACAGAATAAAACCTGTCACTACATACTTTGTTCTAGGTAAATAGGGATCAATTTATTTTGGAATATGGAAATTTCATTTTTAATGTTTAAAGTTCTCGAGTGGCGACCACGCACCGGAAAGCGTAGTGTAGGCAGGCCTCCCACTCGGTGGACCGATGACCTGGTGAAGGTCGCGGGAAGCCGCTGGATGCGGGCAGCGCAGAACCGGTCGTCGTGGAGATCCTTGGGGGAGGCCTATGTCCAGCAGTGGACTTCCTTCGGCTGATATGATGATGGAGACCCCCTTATTTCTTCACTTTTCTAATTTTCGGTATTTTTTGTTACAGCGGCAAAAAAAATATATCATCTGTGAAAATTTTAGCTGTCTAGCTATCACGGTTCATGAAATACAGCCTGGTGACAGACGGACGGACGGACAGTGGAGTCTTAGTAGGGTTTGTGTACGGAACCCTAAAACCCAGTTATGTGTTAGTCGGATTTGCGCAAAGTAGGCTTTCATAGTCTTTGTAAAAAATAAATGTATGTACTCGTATATTTTAAAAAACAAAATTGTTTTTTGCAGTTGGTGATATAACATTTTGTTTGAAAAATATATGAACTTATTACAAATTTATCTGCACATCTTATGTTGTTTGACTATTACTCCTAAACTTAAAAAGTCTATTTAGCCGTGATAGCTTTCCTTTAAAAAGTCTATTTGGCCGTGATAGCTTTCCTTTAAAAAGTCTATTTAGCCGTGATAGCTTTCCTTTAAAAAAGTCTATTTAGCCGTGATAGCTTTCCTTTAAAAAAGTCTATTTAGCCGTGATAGCTTTCCTTTAAAAAAGTCTATTTAGCCGTGATAGCTTTCCTTTAAAATTGATTATTTATTATGTCCTACTATTTACATTTTTTTTTCAGATGTCCTGAAAGAGCGGTTTAGCTGGTAGGGGGAGGAACAATTGACTCTAACAAAAAGCGCATATATTAATCTGTATGTTTTCTGTTTTCTACAAAAATAATTTATTTAGTTTTATACAAATTTTTTTAACATACATTAGCAATTTAAAGCTTTAGGCACTTTTGCATTAACGGAACCTTGAATTGAAACATGGTTTTAGTAAACCCTCAGTAATTTGGAAGACCTACTCAACGATACTCCACACGAAAGGATACGTAAAAAAAAATCACCCCTAAAGAGGGTAAAGTAAAGACATGTGGGGGAGGTACCATTTTTTAACTGCCTCCGTAGCTCAGAGGCAAAGTTCACTGGCTTTACACAGGAGGTCGCGGGTTCGATTCCCGGCGGGGTCAATTGTAATACCCGGTTTGGTTGGTGGTAGGGCATTTTCTAAGCCCGCCTGGCTAGCTACCACCATCTTATCTAAGTCTTGCCGCCAAATATCAATGTTGACATCATTGGTGTGTTCCGGCATGAAGATAAGATAGCCAGTTCCCCATTGCGTAGGGGAATCTTGGTAAGCTCGCTTCCATCTTCGGCAACATCGTCATTTACCACCAGGTGAGAGTTGTCAAGGGTTTACCAATTGTTAATAAAAAAATATATAAAAAACCTTATTTTTTTATATTTTATTTTACCACTCTGTCGGCGTGATTAATATGTATATCCATGTCAAATTAAAGCTTTATAGAACTATAATAGCCTTTGAGCTAAGCCGCAGACAGGGAGACAGACAGACGGACAGACGTGCCGACTACGGAACCCTAAAAACATTTTGAGGTTGTCCAAAATACTGCCACGTGAAACATTTATGTCAAATCGTATATGTTTCGGTCCAAGATCGATGTCTACATTTTTTCTGAACGCTGTAAAAAATGGAAGTGAACGGTCTGGTTAAATAGACAAACGCCAAATGATACAAAATGGAAAGGCCTTTCGAGCTACACTAAATAAATAATTTGTACACGTTCCATAACTACAATGAAACATTAAACAATCTTTGTTTTATCGTGTGACGCAATCAACAGTTTTATCCATGGGATAGTCGGCGGTTGGCTGGTGTTGCACTTATCATCACACGCGGTCACGTGTAGGGCATTTAAATTTACACCTACGGACGTGTGCAAAGCAACCTTCATACACATCTGGAATCAGATGTGCAAGTTTCTTTACGATGTTTTCCTTCACCGTTAAAGCAATCGGTAAGTATGTACGTAAGTTATTTCGGCGGTCATCAGTCATCAATTGTTTCACTCTTGTCAAAAGCTCGCAATCATTTTCAAATTCTATTTTCATAGACGAACAAGACTAAAAGAAAATTTAATTATGAAACGCAAGAAAGAAGATCGGTTGAATCGATACTTTGCGTTTCACTAGCCACTAAATATTGGTTACAACAAAATGCAGGAGAACTAAAGTAACCGACATAGCTCACAGAATCGCTAAACTAAAGTGGCAGTGAGCAGGGCACGTAGCTCGTAGAACAGATGGCCGATGGGGCAGTAAAGTTCTCGAGTGGCGACCGCGCACCGGAAAACGTAGCGTATTAGTAACATAGCAGATTATAGCAGAAAAATTGAAGTAAAAGAAGATTGTCATTTTTGTTATTAGTAAGATAGCAGATTATAGCAGAAAAAAATGAGTAAAAGAAGAGGTTTGATTTTGTTATTAGTAAGATAGCAGATTATAACAGAAAAAATCAAGTAAAAGAAGGTGGTCGTTTTTGTTATTAGTAAGATAGCAGATTAACGCAGAAAAATTCATGTAAAAGAAGATAGTCACTTTTTGCCATTAGTATGATAGCAGATCATAGCAGAATATTTCCTTGTTTTTTTGTGGTCATACATTTAGCAGTTTTTAATATCATTTAATATCTCTCTAAATATTCATCAAATCGAAAGTCAGTCTTTGCCAACCTATGCAGCAAAATCTGCTAAATCCGGTCCCATCAAAATCTCAAAATCACCAAAATGTCAGATAGCAGAATTTGATTCTTAACCGTCGAAATATCGTTTATTCAAGGCGAGGCATTTGTAAAACAGTTGTCTCTGTTTTTTCCTTTACTTGTATAGAGTCAATAAAATAACCAGACTTTTGCACTTTTTCAATGTTTTACGTTGTTATTTCTATTAAGACTTCAATTTTAAAACTAAACTTTAAGATTCTCTGTAGTACTTAAAAACAAATATCTCAATATAAAAACTATGTGCAAATTTAGACTTTTTTTAGACGTTTTAGACCTTTTTTTGGGTTTTTTTATGATCGAGTAAAGTACACACTATCGTGTAACATATTAGCACATTCCTCAGACTTAATATATTTAGTTGTAATTACCCAAAAAAATTGATCCATCAAAAGGGTTTCTCCGCTTCTCCACCGGTGCCCCGCCTTAAGTAAAGAAATAAACTAACCCTGCAGTGGTCGCCTCCCCAAAAGTCACTGAAGTGGTCGCGTGGATTACATAATATGTATGCCAAATTGTTTTCCAAATTTATTAATAAATGGCAAGTACCCTTATCAAAAATTAAATTATAATAAGAAACAAAACAGAATAATGAACACTTCTGTCAAAATAAACCAAAACACAAACTTATTATAAATTGTCTTAAATTATTACGAAAACAAATCAACAATTATTTTCTAAACAGGAACTACATACATATTTGGCATGAACAGAGCAGGGGTGAGGATTATCATACTTGAGAACACGAAGTCCTGTGCAACGGTTTACGAATAATTTCTTTTTTAAATACCATGGATTACATATGTAATCCGCGCGACCACTGCAGGGTTAAAAAACTTTTTTCTAGAAAAACAAGTATTAGGCATACCAAGTGGATAACAGTGGCGATTTTTAGTGGGATGGGACGGTAGTAGATAAGGTTTACTAAGTCCTCATATGAAGGCCCAAGTTCATCCAAAGGGCTATGGGACGAGCTATGCTAGGAGTTTCCCTAATTGGTCGAATCAGAAATGAGGAGATATGTAGGAGAAACAAGGTAACCGACATAATTTACAGCTTACAGAATCGTGGGCGGGGCACATAGTTCGTAGAATAGATGGCAGTGGGATCAATAAAATTCTCGAGTGGCGACCACGAACCGGTAGGTGTAGTGTAGGCAGACCTCAACTCGGTGAATCGACGATGGATGCGGGCAGCGCAGGACCACTCGTCGTGGAAATCCTTTGGGGGAGGTCTTTGTTCAGCGGTGGATGTCTTTAGGCTGATGTGATGATGATGACCCACAAATTACACTAACAATGTAAGTTGTTTCATCTAATTTATTTCATTTTATTTATTTTTTAATTAATTAATTAATTTATGTATTTACACTTCTACTAAACCAAAATACGATTTCTTAAAGTTAATACTTAAATAATGTAAAGTAGTCGGCCTTATTTCTAGAGAAATCTCTTTCAGACAACTTTTCGATACAGGAAAACACGAAATACTTTATTTTACAACAAGAGCAGAGAATTAAGCATCATAATTAACTGACTATAATAAGTTATATTATTATTCTATACTATTAATTAATACATATTTAAATTTCATAAATAATTACAAAATAAAATAACACCTAAAGCAAATTCGTACATTGACAAAATGGCGACTATGTATTTAGTCTTTTATAAAATTCTTTCACTCGCACGCACGCACGCACGCACGCACGCACGCACACACGCATGCACAAACAAAACATTATATCTTCACACCCTTTCTCTACGTTAGTGTTGGTTTTGTTTACTCGTTTTATTTTATCTTCTTGTGATTGACACAGACCTCGGAATTAACCAGTGTATTGTCTCATGTATTGCTTGCAGGGGCAAAATAACACATAGAGTCACGGGCTTTTGTGTAACACATAGGAACATGTTCTTATTATATACTAGCTTTTGCCCGCGGCTTCGCCCACGTGGACATAGCTTTTATGACTCTTTTTGAGGGTGAGTGGTGCGCGAGCCGCAATCAGCTCGCAAGCGTGGACATGAGTTTTCTCCAGGTACCTCAGGAACTGTATCGGGCTATTCGGATTAGCAGTCTTTGTCACTTCCCACCCCCTCAACAAATTCTATACAAAAAATCACTTTAACGTGCCACCGACGTGCGCGAGCGTAGAAAACAGTTGGGAACTATGTCAGAATATTCTTATTAGTAAATTATATCATTTTCCACCTCATCTCTATGCTAAAAATCACACCAATCAATTTTTTCGTTACGATTTTAAATAAAACGAACAAAGAGTATTGTTTTAGTTTCCTCAGAAACTGCATCGGGCTATGATAATTTCCACAGATAAAAGGTTGACTATTTCATTCCCAGTGATACAGGCTACCTGCATGCCAAATTTCATCAAGATTGGTAGAGGTGTTGAAGTGTGAATAGGTAACAAACAAACAAACGCATTTTCACATTTATAAATATTAAGTAAGGATTTCTAAATCTTAAATAAAATATAGAACGTCGGTGGCAAAACGGTTAGGGCCACTACCTCCTGTCCGGAAGGCCGTGGTTTGAATCCTGCCACTTACCAATATCTAAACGAATATCGATTTCATACTGGTATGTACGTTTATCCAACACTCTTACGGTGAGAAAAACATCGTGAGGAAACCTGCACACGCCTGCGAAGAAATTCGAAGCTTATGTGTGAAGTCAATCAACCCGCAATGGACCCGCGTGATCGTCTAAGGCCAGATCGCCCTAAGCAGATCGCCTAAGCGATCGCAGATCGAGCCCCTTGGTTGGGACGTATATAAACTGATATGATGAAATAACACATATACCTATATTATAAAAAACTAATTCAAATCATTATAGGTATCAATCTAGTAATAAAATTTCCTAACAATATTAATATGGGTCAAATCCTCGAGTCGTATCAGCTCCAAAGGAGCCCAAGATGCACTTATCGTTGCCACGCTGGATGGCAATAGACAACCTTAGCAGCAGGTAGGACCTCACGTTACATCTCCTCTCTCGAAGGCGAAGGCCAATCTCCTTTGTGAAGGCAAAGGCCTCTGAGGGTTCAGCAGCCGGTTGTCTCACAGACCAGCGGCACAAAACAGTAATTTACCTTTAAGACCGAGTACTTATTATGCTTCTTTCTCACCGCAAATTGAGCAGCAGTACCGTACGGGTGAGGAGTAAGGCAGAAAAACTGGCTTCCCAAAGCAGACGCGTTCCTCTCTGCCATAGCACCTGTTTAAACCCTCCGGCCATTTGCCATCAGATCGACTAAAGCCCGGCCGGCGGCTGCATCAAAGATGGAATATTCCATTCTGTCTGGAATCAATTCCATCTGGCCGAGACCAGTGCCCTCCGAGTGAGGTCGTTAAGGAATTGGTGACGTGGGAATCTTCACAAACACGACTGCAACTCAGTGAGTGATGGCCAATTGCCTCCGCCGTGGACCCGCAAATACATTGATGAGGTTCACAGATATTGATATTGCAGGCGGAGAGCAACTGCCACACGCAAATAGTCGCCGTCAGAAGAGTTCCCATATCTGTGCCTCCTGTTAAAAGATGCTAAACTCGATTTATGTGGTTTTATTTTTTTACACGATTGGAATCTGTAAAAAAATACCTCTCTGTTCGTCTATGATACACATCGCTATCGTACCATAGTTCCAGAGTTTAAAGAAGGCGTATGCTGAAAAATACATAAAAGAATTCCACTCAAAAGTATGAAATAATATTTTAATGTTTTAATACATCTTAAGCGTGTTTTATTATCCCTGCAGTGCAATCTATTGACATTCTGCTACTATGATTATAATGTTTGGTATGTGTAGCTAATATATAGAAAAAAAAGTACTCTAGTGATATTATTGTAAGTATCGATAGATAATTTCCCACGGGACCTCTTTAGTTTTCCGGGATCAAGAATACCCGACTATACAATGATGGTCAAAAACACCCCATCCCAATGTAAAGGTTTCATATTGTTACGTTGAGTCATTCTAAAGATACATTTTTTTGCTTTCCTGTAGGAACCCTAATTTTTTTGGGATTCACAATGTCCCAGTTTTAGTTCGCGATAAGGGTATCAACGTGTAAAATTTGATTGTAATAGGTCAAGCCACATTTGCGTGGTGAGCCATTCTATTAATGAATACTTTTGATTTTCCCACGGGAACTCTTGAATTTTCTGGGATAAAAAGTATCCTATATGTTAACCCGGGCTATAAGGAACCACCATACAAAATTTCATCAAAATCGGCCCGGTAGTTTTTGCGTGATGCGCGAACATACAGACAGACAGACAGACAGACAGACAGACAAAAATTCCAAAAGTTGTTGTTTTGGCCTCTGTATCGTTAGTAATGTCCACCACAGTTATTATTTTCCAAAAATATTTCATGTACAGACACGGCCCCGTTACAGTTTTATTATACAGGGTCTTCGGCAGATGGTTGAAAATACGAAAATGGGGGATAGGTGGGGTCGCCTCCCACCTATTTTGAGAATTAAAAAAAATCTAGGACTTGTAATTTTTTTTACAGGATTTTTTTCCTTTTTTTAGAAATTTTGCCATTTTTATACCTTTGAACACATGTAACTTTTTGTTTTTTAAAGCTAGCTCCAAAATCTTTTTTTTAATAGACTTTTATAAGATTGTCGGCTCTAAAAAAATTATGTTTGTTTCAAGTTATTGCTATAAACAAAAATGTGGGCCCCCGAACTTAAAAAAAAAGTTAAACAAAAATTTAAAACTCAACTTTGCGATGCATTTAAAAAAAAATAATGGGGCTGGAAGGCTTCTGTTTTTTTTAAAACATCTCTAAAGCTTAGGCTTTTGAATGGTATGTAATTTGTTTCGGTATCTTTTTTGTAACCGGAGTTGTTAATTTTTTTTACTCAATTGGACCATGTTGACGAAATTCCACTAGTTACATGTTTTGTGAAATGTATCAAATGCAAAGTTGAAAATAATGTAAATACTTACTGTTGGGACGGTTACAAAGAGCAGGTACGTTTTTTTACATTCTTGCACACACATAATGGCTATCTTTTGTCATTTATTGGCATATTTGAGTTAGCACTTCCATATGCCAATAAAATGTCCGCATAATCCGCATTGGTAAATTGAGCCATTTTAAACCACAACAAAGTCTTAACAAAACGTCTGATAATAACAAAAAGTGACAAACAACAAAAAAACTTAACAAAATCACAAACACAGCAAAGTGAAATTAACGAAAACAAAAAAAAAACGTTAACGTTATTAACGTTTGTGATTTTGTTAAGTTTTTTTGTTGTTTGTCACTTTTTGTTATTATCAGACGTTTTGTTAAGACTTTGTTGTGGTTTAAAATGGCTCAATTTACCAATGCGGAATATGCGGACATTTTATTGGCATATGGAAGTGCTAACTCCAATATGCCAATAAAGGACAAAAGATAGCCATTATGTGTGTGCAAGAATGTAAAAAAACGTACCTGCTCTTTGTAACCGTCCCAACAGTACGTATTTACATTATTTTCAACTTTGCATTTGATACATTTCACAAAACATGTAACTAGTGGAATTTCGTCAACATGGTCCAATTGAGTAAAAAAAATTAACAACTCCGGTTACAAAAAAGATATCGAAACAAATTACATACCATTCAAAAGCCTAAGCTTTAGAGATGTTTTAAAAAAATCAGAAGCCTTCCAGCCTCATTATTTTTTTTTAAATGCATCGCAAAGTTGAGTTTTAAATTTTTGTTCAACTTTTTTTTTAAGTTCGGGGGCCCACATTTTTGTTTTTAGCAATAACTTGAAACAAACATAATTTTTTTTAGAGCCGACAATCTTATAAAAGTCTATTAAAAAAAAGATTTTGGAGCTAGCTTTAAAAAACAAAAAGTTACATGTGTTCAAAGGTATAAAAATGGCAAAATTTCTAAAAAAGGAAAAAAAATCCTGTAAAAAAAATTACAAGTCCTAGATTTTTTTTAATTCTTAAAATAGGTGGGAGGCAACCCCACCTATCCCCCATTTTCGTATTTTCAACCATCTGCCGAAGACCCTGTATTATAGATAAGTATTATATTTCCAGTGTAAAGATCGCAAGGGCAAAAAACACACTGAGTCACGGGCCCTTTGTGTAACATTATAACTAAGTATTATATTTTCAGTGTATTACTAGTACGGACAAAACAACACACTGAGTCACGAGGTTTTGTGTAACACATAGGTACATGTTCTTATTATATGTAAGTATTATATTTCCAGTGTATTGCTCGCAAAGGAAAAACAACACACTGAGTCACGGACCCTTTGTGTAACACATAGGTACATGTTCTTATTTTATCTAAGTATAATATTTCCAGTGTATTGCTCGCAAAGGCAAAACAACACACTCAGTCACGGACCCTTTGTGTAACACATAGGTACATGTTCTTATTTTATCTAAGTATAATATTTCTAGTGTATTGCTCACAAAGGCAAAACAACACACTGAGTCACGGACCCTTTGTGTAACACATAGGTACATGTTCTTATTTTATTTAAGTATTATATTTCCAGTGTATTGCTCGCAAAGGCAAAACAACACACTGAGTCACGGACCCTTTGTGTAACACATAGGTACATGTTCTTATTTTATCTAAGTAATATTTCCAGTGTATTACTCGCAAAGGCAAAACAACACATTGAGTCACGGACCCTTTGTGTAACACATAGGTACATGTTCTTATTTTATCTAAGTATAACATTTCCAGTGTATTGCTCGCAAATACAATACAACACACTGAGTTACGGACCCTTTGTGTAACACATAGGTACATGTTCTTATTTTATCTAAGTATAACATTTTCAGTGTATTGCTCGCAAAGGCAAAACAACACACTGAGTCACGGACCCTTTGTGTAACACATAGGTACATGTTCTTATTTTATCTAAGTAATATTTCCAGTGTATTGCTCGCAAAGGCAAAACAACACACTGAGTCACGGACCCTTTGTGTAACACATAGGTACATGTTCTTATTTTATCTAAGTATTATATTTCCAGTGTATTGCTCGCAAAGGCAAAACAACACACTGAGTCACGGACCCTTTGTGTAACACATAGGTACACGTTCTTATTTTATCTAAGTAATATTTCCAGTGTATTACTCGCAAAGGCAAAACAACACACTGAGTCACGGACCCTTTGTGTAACACATAGGTACATGTTCTTATTTTATCTAAGTATAACATTTCCAGTATATTGCTCGCAAAGACAAAACAACACACTGAGTTACAGACCCTTTGTGTAACACATAGGTACATGTTCTTATTTTATCTAAGTAATATTTCCAGTGTATTACTAGACAGGACAAAACAACATACTGAGTCACGAGGTTTTGTGCAACACATAGGCACATGTTCTTATTATATGTAAGTATTATATTTCCAGTATATTACTAGTAGTAAGGACAAAATAACACACTGAGTCACGGGTTTTTTGCAAAACATAGGTACGTGTTCTCATTATATGTAAGTATTATATTTCCAGTGTATAGTTAAATATAATTATGTATTATATTTCCGGGAGGGCGATCAACAGTCCCAGGGTGGTGTCGGGTTTCTCGTCCACAAGTCCTTGATTAACAATGTGTTCAAAATCGTGAGCGTTTCGACAAGGGTAGCATACCTTATACTCAGAATCAGCAAACGGTATTCGATGAAGGTCATACAGGTATACGCGCCGACTACGGAACACTCCGACGACGAGGTAGAGACTATGTATGAGGATATCTCTACAGCCTTACATAGCACCAGGACCCATTATACCGTTGTTATGTAGGACTTTAACGCGAAACTGGGCAAAGGAAGCGATGGTGAGCTGAGCGTGGGGCATTTTGGATATGGAGTAAGAAATGCACGTGGCCAGATGCTGGCCAACTTTATGGAGAAGGAGAGCCTCTTTATGATGAACTCCTTCTTCAAAAAGTTAAAACAGCAGAAGTGGCTATGGTTGCATCCCAATGGCGTAATAAAAAACGAGATAGACTTCATCTTTTCGACAAGGAGGCAAATATTCAATGATGTCTCCGTGATCAATTCAGTCAAAACAGGAAGCGATCACCGGATGGTCAGAGGCACATTGAATCTAAAGAACAAGCTAGAAAGATGTCGACTGATGAACTCTACGCTCCGACCGGCGCCCATCCAGCTCCAAAACCCCGAGAGCTTTCAGCTAGAGTTGCACAATCGTTTCGAATGCCTAGGAGACTGCGAGAATGTGGACGATTATAATGACAGGTTCGTGGAAATTGTTCAAACGGTCGGGTCTAAGATTTTTAAAACTTGCCGTTCAAACAGAACCAAAAAAATCTCCGACTTCACCAGCAACCTCATGAAAGAAAGATGCAGATTAGTTTTGCAGTCCTATGAAGACGCTACTCAGTATCGGCAACTAAACAGGTAGATCTCTAAGTCCCTAACTCGCGATTTACGCCAATATAATACAAATTGTATTAAAGAGGCGATTGAGCACAACAAAGGCTCAAAAGTGTTTGCGAGAGATCTGTCTGTTGGACAAAGCCAACTGACCAAGCTGAAGACTGAGGATGGCATGACCATATCGTCTAAGACTGAGTTGCTGGAAGAAGTTGAGAAGTTCTATGGACAATTGTGCAAGACCACACGTTTGCCTGCCAGCGATCTGGCTGAAGACCCAAGAGCCAGACTAAACCGACACTATACCGAAGATATACCGGACTTCAGCCTGTACGAGATTATAATGGCTCTCAAACAGCTCAAAAACAACAAGGCACCGGGTGATGATGGAATTACGGCTGAACTTCTGAAAGCAGGTGGATCACCGGTACTAAAAGCTCTTCAGAAGTTATTTAATTCCGTTGTACTCGAGGGAGAAACGCCTTAGGCATGGCACAGAAGTGTGGTCGTGCTATTCTTCAGAAAGGGTGACAACAGCCTGCTGAAGAACTACAGACCCATCTCACTTCTAAGCCATGTCTACAAGCTGTTTTCGAGAGTCATTACAAATCGTCTCGCACGCAGGATTGACGACTTCCAGCCTCCCGAACAAGCCATAGACCACATACATACGCTGCGGCAGACAATACAGAAGACCGAAGAGTACAATCAGCCACTATGCTTGGCGTTTGTAGACTATGAGAAGGCCTTTGATTCAGTCGAAACCTGGGCTGTACTACAGTCTCTCCAGCGGTGCCAAATTGACCATCGATACATCGAGGTGCCTGTATGAAAACGACACCATGTCGGTTCGCCTCCAGGACCAGAACACAAAACCTATTCAGTTGCAGCGAGAAGTGAGACAGGGAGACGTTATATCTCCGAAACTGTTCACCGCAGCCCTGGAAGATGTTTTTAAGCTTCTGGACTGGGGTGGACTCGGCATCAATATCAACGGCGAGTACATATCCCACCTCCGATTTGTTGACGATATTGTGGTCATGGCTGTGACTATGGAAGACCTAAGCACAATGCTCGATGGCCTCAGTAAAGTCTCTCAACAAGTGGGTCTTAAAATGAACATAGACAAGACGAAAATAATATTAAATGTTCGTGTCGCATCCACTCCTCTAAAAGTTGGAGACTCTACACTGGAAGTTGTTGACAAATATGTATACCTGGGACAAACAGTCCAGCTAGGTAGTTTCAACTTCAGAAAAGAGATCAATCGACGAATCCAACTCGGCTGGGCAGCGTTTGGGAAGTTCCGCAATATCTTCACGTCCCAAATACCGCAGTGTCTCAAGACTAAGGTCTTTGACCAGTGTGTGTTGCCAGTGATGACTTACGGAACTGAGACATGGTCGCTTACTATGGGCCACATAAGAAGGCTCAAGGTCACCCAAAGGGCAATGGAGCGTGCTATACTCGGAGTTTCTCTGCGTGATCGAATCAGAAACGAGGAGATCCGCAGGAGAACTAAAGTAACCGACATAGTTCACAGAATCACTTAACTGAAATGGCAGTGGACAGGGCACATAGCTCGTAGAATAGATGGCCGATGGGACACTAAAGTTCTCGAGTGGTGACCGCGCACCGGAAAACGTAGCGTAGGCAGGCCTCCCGCGCGGTGGACCGATGACCTGGTGAAGATCGCGGGAAGCCGATGGATGCGGGCAGCGCAGGACCGGTCGTCGTGGAAATCCTTGGAGGAGGCCTTTGTCCAGCAGTGAACGATTTGTGGCTGATATGATGATTATACTTCCAGTGTATTGCTCGCAAGGGCAAAACAGCACACTGAGTCACGGGCCCTTTGTACGCTTTTTGAAGGTTAAAGCCATACTTTACACACGAGGGCCAATGGAGGTAGTGCGGCTAGTGACGGACACCACTGACAGAAATTTAAGGCTCTTGACTTCTGATACGGATTTACGACTGATCCGCTATTAACTTATTATCTGTATATATTTTTGTTATTGTACAATAAAGCATATTTGATTGATTGAATTATTGATTAACCGTCTCCGTGGCGTAGTGGTAAAGTCCATTAGCTTCACATCATAAGTTCGCGGGTTCGATTCCCGGCGGAGTATTACTTTATATGACTCGGTTTGGTTGGTGAAATGGCATTTTCTAAGCCTGCCTGCCTAGCCACCACCATCTTATCTAAGTCTTGCCGCCAAGCATCTATGTTAATAGCATAGATGTGTTCCAGCCTGAAGATAGGATAGCCAGTGTCCCATTGCGTTGGGGAATCTTGGTAAGCCCGCTTCCATCTTCGGCATCATCGTCACTTACCATCAGGTGATAGAAATGTCAAGGGCTTACCAATTGTGAATTTAAAAATCCAGTTAACTCCAACAGCCATACGTGTCTTTCGTAGCATGAAAACAGTCGACTTTAATGCTAGTCCAGGTACTGACCACGCTTCAGGTTAGATAACCTGGTTGATCGAACCAACCACGGCTTTGAATGATTTTTTTTTGTAATTACTGTTATTATTATAGAGTCACGATGCGCAGACTGGCGAGGGCCCTGGCAGAATATCAGCGTTAAGGGCATTCACCTATAACATATGCTGAGCCAGGACCTTTTCACTGGCCTGCCACTTACTGCAATTTTATTGTATTTATTACTAAGTAGGAAGGAAACCATCGTGAGGAAACCAGCACACGCCTGCGGAGAAACTCGCAGGTTGTGTGTGAAGTCGACCAACCCGCACTGGGCCCGCGTGGTCGACTAAGGCCCGATCGCCCTAATTCAGGGTAGGCTCGAGCCTCTCGATGGGGATGTATATGAGCTGATATGATGATTAGTAAGTAGCTATAAGTTAGTCTTAGTGGTGTAACCTTCATTTTTTTAACACGCTTTTATTAGCTTCACTTGTAACTAACTATGTATGTAAGAAAATCTTGGAATCTTAATTTGACCCACTTCCCGGTCTTAAATTAGGATGGAATTTTGCACACGCTCTGAGTTCTGATGACAATACATGACTAGCTAAGAAACGTCATTACAAATCCAATATGGCGGCCTCCCCGAGATGGCGGACAGGCTATTTGAAATGCACTCCCATGATATGGGTTTCAAATGAAAGGGTTTGCTGTCAGGAATACGAAAAAATAGTCACGTGACTTAAATCCAACATGGCGGACATCCAAGATAACTACTTAACGCGTTTACTAAAAGCGTGTTTTTTAGTTTTTTAAATTAATTGACGATTATTTTATTATTACCAACCTATTACTTATTGAGTTTTTGTGCCTGGTCGGTGAATAAACGGTTTATCTATCTAATTACTGAATTGTTAAAAAATAACATTGAAATTGTTGTTCTGGACTTTTCTAATTAACCATAAATATTTACCATCAGTTTAGAAGGTAATTAATAAAATGCTCCTTTTGTTTCCAGCTTATCTTTGTTGTTTCGTAGCTTTAATCATCGTTTTTAAAAGGACCTCGTGTTGTTTAAGTCAATATTATTAAAATATGAATTACCTCAGCTGATTATACTTAATTAAAATAATTGATGCGGGCAGCACAGAACCGGTCGTTGTGGAAATCCTTGGGGGAAGCCTATGTCCAACCAGTGGACGTCCTACGGCTGATATGATGATTGCACCTAAGAGCGTTTTCACAAAATCCTTTCCCATAGTACTTTTTAAATTATTATTTTTGAATATTTGTTACATACTTTTTGAATATGGATGGGCTGACTCTGATAAAACTTTAAACAGATACGAGTAAGCAAGTCATAAAATTCTAGTTTGTGGATAGATTATATTATCGTTTTTTTTAAATTAGCGAATTCAAATCTGGACGGCCAATGTACCAATGAGTTTTTCGAAACTTACTTTCATACAGGGTGTAACAAAATTGGCTTCTAATCATCATACTGACTAACTTTTGTTCTACGACTTTGCTGAAATCGCAAAAAAAAATGTACTCTTCATACAAATCGATCATCTGATCCATTTTTGTGCATTTTAGTTTCTTTCTACATGTTCTATAGGTTCCTTTAGGAAACTTGTTCAGTATGATGATTAGAAGCCCTAGATAACGGGTCCTACACCAATTTTGTTACATCCTGTATAATTACCGATTGCTGTAACGGCGAAGGAAAACATCGTGAGGAAACCTGCACATCTGATTCCAGATGTGTATGAAGGTCGCGTTGCACACGTCCGTAGGCGTTAATCTAAATGCCCTACACGTGACCGCGGGTGATGAAACTAGCATTGCAAATCAAAAATCCACTGAAGATTAATTATATGAACACTGTCTCAAAAGGGCTTTTGTACCCAGAGACGTTAACCTCAACAAAACATAAAAATGTGAAATGGGGCCAAGTTCGATATAAAAAAAATATAGCTATCTAAATGGATAGGTACCAAGTTCTATAGTGGTTCCTAAATAATAGCTGTGGAACTTCAAATAGAAATATTTATTTTTCAATACGGTTGCTCGAAAAGTGGTCTCAAGTGTGCGTAAAATGGATTTTACCGCACATGTGCTTTTACTTTACCACTTTTTTTAATTTCTAGCTCGGAGGAACAAGACATTTCTAGCAAATAAAAAATATAATAACCAAAGATACAGAATCTTCTTTAAGAATTTTGAAAGGAGAATTTTAAAAGAGATAGGTATCTCCTCCGTGAGGTTAATACATAACGCTAGCTGTTTAGATTCTCTTTGGCTTATATCTTTGTGAAGAAAAGAGAAAAAATATGAATGAAGTGGAACCGGTTACAATAAGGAAGAGGTCATCTTTTCCAAAGAGGTTTAGTATCCCAAGCCTTATTGTAGTCTATTTATGATAATAAAAAAAACTTACGCATACGTACGTGTGCTAGCTAAAATATGGCGCAATTTTTGTAAAAATGAATTGAGATGTTTTAGTTGTGGAAACTACTAAAATTGTGAATAGTTAATATATTTGTTATTAAAAAATATACTAATGTGTATGTATAAGAAAAACCAAAGTGCGATTACTCCCCGGACATTTAAAATAAGCCTTATGTCGCAACTTTGGTTGCTGAAACCTTGATAGGTATGTATCTACCCATGTATTTTGTTTTTCTGTCACGGTCGTTTTTTTATTTTATCTGTTTTCTCACAACTGTATTGAAAAACCTCGTATGATACATGGGTATAAAAGGAAATAACAAACTCGTGACGATGGTAAACCCTCGCCTGTGGCTCGGGCTCACATATGTCACTCGTTTGTTATTGACCTTTTTACTACCCTTGTATCATAAATAACTATTAGACTTCGCTCTTTTTGGCGGGAATTTGTAGCGTTCAGTTTGTCATTTTTCTTTTATTATCCGAAAAATTACATTAAGTGGTTTTCGATGTGTAATATTGATAGTGTATTTATCAGCGAAGTATAATTTATGTGTTTCTTGTGTAGGATAATGAAATAAAAGTGTGTATACTGTGTTTCGAGTTCCCACAAGAAGTCCGAGCAAGCCCTAGCAAAAGTGCTATCATTTTGCTAGAGTATGTAGGTTAGGTTAGTTTATAGACAATGATATGATGTGAACGTGAAGAAACTACTGAAAATTACTGAAGACGTGAATTCTACAAGTGAATACTACTGAAAAACATATACTGAAGACTAGGCGGTATGGCCAATGAGCCTTAGCCTGCCCTAAAAGGGCGAAGAAAAAAAAACTATTAGACTTCTTCAAATAATAGAAAAAGTACAACGGTTTTCAGTTGCTTAAAAAAATATGTTCTGTGCTTCTACATGGTGTAAATTGGCAAGTTTTCACTATCAAATTTTATTATATATTACTATTTACTTTTAAAAAGTAAGCTTTGCTTGCTTGGCGCCTTGACCATTTAAACTTGCCAAGTTACACGATTTAGTAGTTCCTTGTTTGGAATGTCTTGAATGTTTGAACAAGGTTAGTATATTTACAAACAATTTTAAAAACACTTCGTAGAGTATCTCAGGGTGAAGCGACTCGATAATGAAGCGAAGATCACGTGCAGCCCGTTGTGCTAGTTGACTGCGTCATCAGCTAGGGCCGGAGACTTCGAAGATTGCGTCAATGCAGCTTCAGGGCCGAAGGAACCACGTCCGTGTTCCAACGTATGGGAACGCAGGAAAGCGCACGTACATGCCTCTAAAGGCGCCGGGGCAGCGGTGGCGACCAGCTGGTGAAGTTAGGGGCAAGGAGACCGGATAAGAACGGCGAAGGTGGCTAGGTGCTCTAGGAGGGCGTTGCGGTGGGAGATCACGACCAGTGGCCTCGGGAAGGCACTAACGTGTTACAGAGATGGAACCAGGTTCTTGGTAGCCAGGAAAATATTGCTGAAAATTGCTGACTTCTTCAGAATTCGACGAGGGGTTCCACCATGGGACGGCGTGGCGAGCGGCTAGGCTCAAACTATTATGAGTCAATTAAGCAGACTAGGCCATATTGTTTATTATGTGGCAATTTAAAAAAAAATGCTAAAGTTGCTAAATAAGAAAGGTGTTTTCATAAATATTCATAGAATAAATTCCAAAGACAAAAGTTAATAATTCCTTTTAATTTTTTTCAAATTCGCATTAATCAAGAATTTAGATGCAATCATTGTTTAAGATTTTTTGAACTTTAAAGAGTCAGAATTTTATGTTTCAGCTATAAGTACAATAGCGTCGATTAAACATTTTGAGTCATGCACTTTTCGATTTTCAACGCTTGAATGACATTATTGCAGATGTAAAAATCTATGGCTCTTTAGTTGCATAAGTACATATCTTGTAGTGACACGATTGTGCCGGAGGGTTCAATAAAACGATTTTTAAAACAGTAATTTCAATATATCAAATTTTTTATTTCAAATAATTTACATGATCTTCAGTTCTTATGCTACTGTACAATAGTAATAATTTACTTATGCTACACATTTACAAATTAATATTTCAGATCTTCAACAGTCTTTGGTGTAGTCTTACGAAAATCAAATAAGTAATCCTATCAATTAACATTTGGTCTATCTAATTGTAGACAAAAATTACATTATGATTAACCTATATTTGAAATAACACAAAGTCTTTGATGAACGTGAAAAATTTAAAAAATAATTTTCTTAGAATACTTGCATTGATCATCATTTTAGTTCTTATACTAGAAGTCCTATTTACAAATAACCCGAAAAAATTAATTAGTACACATGCCGCTTATTTGCATATTAATTTCCTTTTTAATATTTACAAAATATAATCCTGTTTGATAATTATCGATCCCTGCAATATAAAACACTCCCGAAACTACCAAAACACGAATAAAAATCAGAATAAATTACAGTTAATGTTACTTAACCTAAAACTTAATGTAAGAACACAAAATGGTGGGTTTACAACTGCCAAATCAAAATACCCGATATGAACTTATAACAAGCATAATTAACGCATCCTTTTTATTTGATGGCTTTTGAGGAAAAAAAAAAAAAAAAAAAAAAGTTAGGCTAGAACTAGTGGCAAATTAGACTAAAAATTCATACTATTCACATAAATATTCGTTAAGATGTAATCAACAAAACCTAGATTCAACAGCGTACTTAAATCGTATTTTTTTGACCTCCTGATCTAAAGTATTAAGGATTTTTGCAACATTAATACTCCAACCAAGTTTGACTCCATACTGTATAACGTAATTGAGAAGGAATAAAGATCCATAGTTATCTAATGGAGGCCTTGCATCTGGGTCCGTGTTGCAATTAATCTTTACTGCTTCAGTCATCGATGCACATACACCCAGAGCTTTTTCGTTGAAGACTTCATGTAACATCATTCGCGCTAATGATTCGCAAGAATTCGATACTTCTTCGCAACGTGTGAGCTCACTGTACCTGACATAAATTTTGCTGTGAGGTATAAGTTCTAAGTGCCCGGGCAGATGATTCCGATACTTCAGAGTTCATTTTGTATCGTCGGGATCATATTCCGGTGGTAGAACAAACTGCCGTGTGGAAAGCAGATGCTTGGAAGTTTTCTGGTAGATTCTTTTTGGTGCTTGACTGACGCCATTGCTCTGATTCCCGTTGTTAGAATTTCGTCTCTTAGGCGCTGAATTCTGTCTTTCTTCAACAACCGGCGGGACTTCTTCTGCGACGCTGCTAGAAGATGACACGTGGTTTGCTAAATTTTCTGACGCATTGATTCTTTTGTTATCAAAAAACGTTTGATATGACTTAGCAGTTTCGAGAAGCGAATTCCGTAATAACTCGAACACTTTTGCCGTATTGTGCAAAATGGAGCTAACTTGACTGCAGAAGGTTGCAAATTGTTCCTCCATTTGTTGCTGCAAGGCCAACTCTGACAGCGAGTTTTGCGCAGTCGACCTGTCTCTTGAACTTCGTCTAGTCTGATCAGTCTCATTGGCTGCCGCATGCGCTTCATCTACTGACATCTCATAGTCGAAATCTGCTTCATGATCCGTCTCAATTCTTGAATCTGATGCTGCACTGTTAGGTGACGACAGAGGTTCGGACATGCACACGTTTGTTTGATGCCCACTATCTGCTACCATCGTTTTTTTAGTAGCAGACGTGACAGGGTCATCTTGAAATTTGACCCGTTTCATCGTCGGATTCGCTTCATTAGATTGATCAACTTGTGGGCGTGGATTTTGACCCACATGTTGATGGACTGGTGAAGGTTTCATTGATGACTGGTCGGATGAACCCGCAGACATCTCGGATCTGTGCAAACAATGTGCTTGTAAGACTGCGATGTTTCGAAGGACAATCATCAAACCTAGATTTATCTGTTTCTTGGGAATATTACTTAAAATCGCTTGCAACTCTTGCTCATTCGACGGATACTTTTTGAGAGCACTTAATATTGCTTGATGTACTGAGATTCGAATTTTTGACGAAGTGGGTGGTGGCGTTGTCTTTTTGACTCCTTGAAGGGTTGGGTTTTGTCTATCGTTTTTGGGAAAAATAGGAATGTAGACAGGAGCTTGTGGTCGTTGAGCATCTTGATGATTGACTGTCCTTTGTCCTTGATGTTGGATCTCCTGAGGTTGATGAAACTGACTTGGTACGTTCGTTGGATTGTTATTGAAAGATGGTCTGACAGGTTGATACTGTGGGACTTGACTGATCGGATGATATTGCCCACGAAGTCTAGGATCAAGACTTTGTGTTGTGGGTATTTGAAGTAACCCTTGTCCAGGCATTAGCATGTGTTCTGGTGAAGCTGGTAAATTTTGCTGGACACCTTGATAGACAAAGATAGGACTCTGATTAAGTTGTGGAAGGTTTTGAGGAGCTGCGACACTAGCGACAGAGTAAACAACTCTTGGGTCAGTAGCAGATACTGTATTCATTCCTGTTACATGCTGGATTCCTTGAGAGCTGGTCATAATGCCTGCAACCGGAGCACAATTCATGCTATTTGCAATGAAAATTGATGGTTTTTGGTGTACCAGATTCTGAATATTGGCTGGTGATGGTTGAGTTAAAGGCTTTGGTAATGGCTGGGTCAGATCTGTTCGATTTGAAGAAGTTTGCGCGGCAATGATCATATTCCTCCTGGCATTTAAAATCTGGTTGCATAGATCAGTATTTAGTGCAAGCTGAGAAGTAATTTGCCTTGTGTTTGAAGTGTCAACGCGTGGTTCTTGATTGTTCGAAGGTGCTGTAAGAGTCCGGACATCTTTTATTCGAATTCTTTGGTCATGGTGTTGATTTGGCTGAGGAGTCTGCTTAATTGGAGATGGAGACTTTGGTGCAACTACGAAATTATTCGAAAGTTGATTTTGGTTTCCATTGGTTTCCCCGGGCTGCTCTTGTTGCGACTGATCTTCACTATTGACGACGTCACTAATTCCATCTACGTCTATTACCGGCATGCTTTGCTCTTGCTCATCATTAACTTGTTCGGTAGAGTGACTGCTTCCTTCAGTACTTTTAGCACCGTCGGTTGCAGCAATTTCTTCAGCCTGAGGACTTTCCATTGATGGTTCATCCCTGATGGTAGTCGATTCTGTTGAAGATACCGGCCGCAAATCAGCTTTCTGAGCAGTTGACTTGGCAGTTTCATTTTTACAATTCAATCGTTTTAAATAAAGCTGTTTCTTTGCTTCGTCATATGACTCCTTGTCCATACTTTTCGGCGATCCCTTCTTGGGAATTTGATACGGCTTTGACTTTCTCCTCTCAAATTTATCTTCGGACTTTGACGAATATTTCTGGTTGCTACGGCGTAATTCTTGATCCCACGGAACCGTTGAACCTGGAAATATTAAACAGAAATGTCAAAAACTATTCAAAAAAAAAAAATATGTACGTGTACGAGTGTACACATGTAAGAAGTAAAACTTCTTTATGATAAATCTTCAAGTAAATTCCAATAACTTTTTCAACTGTACAAGTTTTGAGTAAATAAGTCTTTTTATTTAATCATTTTATTGATAAAATATTATTTTATAAACTGATGTGATATAAGAGGATGTTGGATCTAAATGAATAATAATTCAACTGTACTCAATTGCCACGTTTCGTTATATTTTATAGCTTCTTCAGGCTCTATACAACAAAAACCATGTACATATACATAAAAATACATTCAGATGAATACTTAGATCCAACATCCTCTTATATTACATCAGTTTATAAAAAAAATTTTTGGATCTTAACCTATTATTGTTTAAAATATTATTTTTATCGTCACTACTGAATTTTGGTAAAGAAAATGGCGCGTAACTGAAAAAAGTGACGATTTTTTTTTACATTGCTATAAAACTTCTCTCATCCGTCGATAAAAAAGTTTCACTTCAAAAAAATGAAAATCTAGCATCAAATAACAAATCAATTGATTCTCACCATTTGTACTTGAATTTTTTCGTATCGAAAGCCGGTGATTATTATTCATAGATATCCAAAGCTCTGCATCTTCGTAAGTATCTGGAAAACACAAAATTTCCCATTAATTAATTTCTAAGATGTTATAGAAAGGAAAATGCATTGATACAACAAAATTGAATAAAACTTACCACATTGATATTTCAACTCCGCTTTACAAAATGCCCAATCAATGTTGTGCTTCTTTTTCTTCTTCGCGTGTTCTCTTATTGCGAAGGACTCTTCATTCTTTGGATATGTAACAACTACTATCTTCTCCTTAGATCTATGAAATATCACCCAAGTGTATGGCACACACACATAGTAATCAATCCCTTCAAAAGGTTCTTGTAAAAAATGAACCACATTGAATTCCTTATTATGTTCTTATTGAGTTATTGAGTTAATAATTAGCAGACGCATTGTCAAAAAATGTAACTGATGAAATTTGCCAATTATCATTACAATTGTTGTCCTAATTAAAATTTTTCTTTCAATGTTTAAATGATTTTCGGAAGCTACACAATATTTTCACTTTTTTCCACTGGAAATCTTCCTTATCACCGTAACACATTTTAAATTGTAAATAACTTTCCACTGAAAACTAAAAGCTGTACTCGCATTTTGATAAAATAACTTTTTCTTTCTTTCCACAAAAATGTATAATCATTACTGTCAACGCTCCGAGCCGATGCGTAAGCTGCGGAAAATAACTTTGACTGGCGATGAAGTCACGAGCATGTGCCGCTTTTATACCGAGGGCAAACAAACAGTATATTGCGTCATCTAGTTCCACGTACTCGTTATCACGCCACGGGGCACGGGGCTTGGCCGGATTGGAAGCACAAATGTGTTTATAAAACTACGTTGTTATCAACAGGATTGAAGTAGCGCAATTAAGTACATTTAGTACAGTGCGTTGATAACAAGCATGTTTTGAATATAATTACTGGTTAATTTATTCTGTTTGTTTAAAAACAGAATACTTACGATGATATACAATGTAAAAAATTCTGGAAAAGTTTATCATACAACTATCGTAATACTGTAATTGGTCGAATGTATCATAAGCATGAAAATATATTTAATTTCATAAATAAAGCGCGCACAAATTCAAACCTGAAGTGTGTAGAAAATAATAAGGGTTCAGAGGTTACTCTGGAAACATCTTGAAAAAATAGTAAAAATGGTTTAACGGGGCTTTTCTTTCCGGGTATCGGGGACTAAAGTATTTCATAACATCCGTATTGAAATTCTCAAGGAACAAATGGGTATTAGCGTGGTAATAACTGACATTTATAGCATGCGTAAACAATTGCCACAACTACTAATTATTGAAGTTATCTCAGTCATGCGGTCAGAAGTAGGTTGAGATTTAATGAGGAAAACATGTTTGTTTACCCGGTCTTTTAATTGTTTTCATGGAAGCACCTTACTAATAGCTGAGTCACTGGCGTTACAACAAACCAACGGTAACACAATTTTACACGCCTCATAACGCACAAATGCTTATGAGTACGATGATCCAGTCAGTTAAGAAGCGCAAAAACTGATGACAACCTACATCTAAAAGACAGAATATCTCTGCAACTAACAAGTTTTCGCTCAAAAAAATTATGCCGATCCATTACTTTCGACATTATTGACCATGATTTTGAGTTTCATTGAAATCGAAGATTTCGACATGGAGATACTTCACCTGAACTGCATGGAATATCGAACGAGCGATAAAGTGACATGAGTCCATTATGGATCATAATAAATCACAATGGAAGAAGTCAGACACCTTGACATTAAAATTAGTCTAAACACAAAGATAACCTTTCGCCATATGAACTGTCCTGACCTTCCACTTAAGATGATACAGATAGTGAAGTAACGGGTCATTGCACTTACAACATTGAGTTGAGGTAGGTTATGGTCACTGTGTTTACCTTTTACTCTGACGTCACGCAGGCTTCGATCTGAATCGTTGGCGAGGCTTTTTCAGGTGTGAAAATTCTAATCGAAGGTCGCCTAAGCTCCTGGAAGGTTGACAGGGAAAATAGTGAAATTTTCCGGAAGTCTAGAGCCTTTTCAAGGGGGTGTATAACTGACTTTTAATCAGTATTTTTGTTCAGCAGTACAAAAGCTTATAGATTCGATGATTCATTACAGATCAATATCTTCTTAAATCCAATTAAATTCATTACTTGAAAATTATTTTAATTCAAAAACTCATACGTTACATCATCTTTAATAACTTTAAAGAAATCTTATCCAACAGCTTCGATTAGTTTTTGATATTTGATATTTCACCAATTATTTGACCTACTTACGTCCTCTTATCTCTCAATAATTGTGAACTCCTAACCTTCTTGCACGATAACCTTTTAGGTTTTCTAGGACACTTGCTAACTTACAGTCGATAATAAGATAAAATTCCAACCTCTAAATTTCATTATCTGCCCACGAAATTTCATCACTTCAAACCCATACTTTGGCTTGAGTTGAATTGTTATTTTCTCTCACCAAAAGTTACACGTATACGACCAAGTTCTTGATCATTCTGACATTGGTTCGTACGAATTCATTAAACAATAGTTACTGTCGAAATTCATACGTTGTCTTTAATTTTGCAGTCATTGTATGATGATTATGCTCATTAAATAATTGTGCAATCATTTAGAACCTACTTGATTTACGTAAACATGTTTGTCCATGATAATAGCTTTGCACTCTGGGACCCTACACTGATAACAACTAATATCTGGTTTTTCCGCCCAATTACGTAGAAGCTTTATCCTATGAACATCCTCATTCACTGATAAGACATCCGAGAATGTAATTTACATAAAAATTGGGATTTGAAACTGGTTGCAACCTTTAACCCTCTTGATATGTTATCGTTCTGGGTTTTTCAGATAAAGTTTGAATCAAATTATTAAGTTTTCTACATCATTACACAAGTGACCATCACTTCTAATATTAATGATAGCTATTTTTGCGTCACAATTATTTTTGAACGTCTGTAGCAGGTTAAGCACCTGAAAAAAATTTTTCAGAGTAAGAGCCAGAGATTCTTTGATCTTTTTTTCGACTATTTAACGTATAAGCCCAAACTGATTCAGAAATAATACGGAAGATTCATCTGAACAATTATAAAGCATTACGAACCAACAAAGTCATGCTACATCGCGGTTTATTATTTGTGAGACACGTAGCAACAGCTATTGAACACGTGTTCGTGTTTATGTCAGAGACACAAAGGCCAAGTTCCAACGTGGCTATTACAGAATCCATTGAAACATTCCTGATAAAACGAGATAGAGCTATTAGATGAATCAGATATCTAATTCTTCTTGGCATGTTGTCAAAAGCTCGCTGCTAAATTTCTTTGCTTTATAAACACAAATCCAAATTTATTGGATCATAATATTTTACGATTGTAATAACAACACAATGGACTTGTTGATCATAACGATGGTGATATCTCGAGTCCAGGGATTGTAAATGGCGTCGAAAGTTTCGGACGATAAAGTAGAGCATATTGTTATCAGGAGCTGTTAAAAGTAAAATTTATGTTCGTGATTTCATTAATTTCGATGACGTGGCGCTATTAGCTAATTAAAAAGGTTCTATAACTTTGAAATTACAATTGTGGCGCGTGTTCTCGGAATTTATTGTGACTCAAACAAAATATCTGCAATTCGAGACTTGAAAGTGGGTTGGTACCGCCGGTAGCTTTGCCATGCGCAGTAGACCGATCGATCCTTGACATGAATATTATAATGAGTTTTGTCCTTGATAAGGACAAGGAAATTAATAATGCGTCTAACTACGTTACAGCTTTTGAAATTTTCATAGAAATATTGTGCAAAACAAATAATGCGCATCAACAGATTTATTATTTACGACACATCTATTAAAACTGTGTAAGTTCTCTATATTTTGGGTTGGAAATTATACCTGTTTCCGGATACATGGTCCCCTCGTTTCTCTATGGCGTTTCGTATGTTTCAACCCATTTCCTTTTCGCTTGAAATTTAAAATGCAAGATTCCGACGCTATTGTAGTCAGTTCGTTAAATTTCACGTGTTTTTGTTCGGAGTCTAGCCATTTAGAATACAGGCCCTGAATTGTATATGATCTTGAATCACTCAAAATTCGTTTGACTGACTATTCATCATCATCACATCAGCTCATATACGTCCCCACCGAGGGGCTCGAGCCTGCCCTGGATTAGGGCGATCGGGCCTTAGTCGACCACGCGGGCCCAGTGCGGGTTGGTCGACTTCACACACAACCTTTGAGTTTCTTCGCAGGCGTGTGCAGGTTTCCTCACGATGTTTTCCTTCACCGTATAAGAGCGTCGGATAAACGTACATATGAAATCTAAATTCTAAAACACATTGGTACGTGGCAGGATCGAACCACGACCTCCCGAAAAGGAGGTAGCGGCTGACTATTATAAACCAATAATAAAATAAAATAAAAAACCTAGATGCTTGATACCTGCCACATTAAATTTTGTATTAATTACATAATGTAAGTCGGTTCTTCGTGTTTTACTTTCGAGTGACGAAGGACGAAGGTATTGTGTTGGCAAAAAAAATGACGAAGTTGAGATTTTAATGGGGATTAATTTTCTTACACTAATAGAGTCTAATAAATAAAAAAATAAAAAATGTGTGTGTGTGGTGTGTATGTGTGCGCTAATTCCAAAACTACTGAACGGATTTGGATGAAATTCGGGTTAGTATTATATTATTTTTATATCTCCAGGCGTTTTTTTTAAATTTCTCCTATCTTAATTTTTTAGGGTTGCCACCATCTTAATTTTGAGTATGTTAGTTTAACTGTACATGGTCTAGAGAACGCAGTAGTCCGTTGTTCCAAGAAAAATCGGTATAGGGTACCTCCCATACAAATTCAGGGTGTTTGTTACTTTTATCAATAATGGCTCTGAAGATTTTAATAAAACTTGTAAATAATTATGACGTAATAAGACCTACTCGGTGAGTATATGTACGTAAGTTTCGAAAAACTCATTGGTACATTGGCCGTCCGGATTTGAACCCGGCACCTCTGATTAGGTGGACCGAGTCGTTACCGTTTGAGCCACCGACGCTTTAACGGTGAAGGAAAACATCGTTAGGAAACCTGCACACACCTGCGAAGAAACTCGAAGGTTGTGTGTGAAGTCGACCAACCCGCACTGGGCCCGCGTGGTCGACTAAGGCCCAAACGCCCTAATTCAGGGTAGGCTCTAGCCTCTCGGTGGGGACGTATATGAGCTGATATGAATGAAAAAAGACCTACTGCACTGTGTACCTACTACATTATTCCATGGAAAATCTGTGTAAGGTACCTCCCATACAAACCACAATTATTTGTATATTTTTCATCAAGAGATATACCTAGCTTTATTCTTTGCTACTAAGTTAGTGTAAGGTTTACTGTTGATCTGTGTATGCCCGACTACGACACACGGTGAAGGCTTCGCAAGAAAGTATGCTTAGCGTGGCTGTACATATTTTTTTCATTCACAATTGGTTAGCACTTGGCATCATCTCACCTGATGGTAAGTGACGATGTTACCGAAGATGGAAGCGGGCTTACCAAGATTCACCAACGCAATATTTCTCTTTCGGTTTTTTCGTTTAGGTGTTTCGTATCTTTCAGGTCTTTTAACGAGATCTGTCGATATAACAAGCATATAAAGAGATGGTCCTTTTAAGATTCTTAGTTCCTGAAAATGACACGAAAAATATTCCCACTGCGGTATACGTGCCATAGATCGTATGGCTCTCTTTAAGATTCCGATGTCAACAAGGAACCCTTTTAATTTCGCCATGTCTGTCTGTCCGTCTGTCCGTCTATTAATACTAGGAAGCTGTAATATGGCATGGTTATACATATTAATCACGCTGACAAAGTTGTACAATATTTTTTTTTGTGATACCTCCCCTATATGTAAAGAGGAGGTGAATTTGTGTGTGGGGTATCATGGAATAGGCCTTTCACCGACTGTTGGCTAAAACCATGTTTTTGATTCAGGGATCGGGTAACGAAATATTTAAAGTGCTATTTTTGTCCTAGTCAAGTACAAGGTAAAACAAAATTTTTAGGTCATCTAAAAAAATTTTTTATAGTAGGACATGTAATCATTTTATAAGGAAAACTATCACGGCTAACTTAGCTTTCTTAGTAGTAACAGTCAACCAACTTAAGATGTGCAGTTGGATTTGTCAAAAATTCATAGATTTTCCATACAAAATGTTCTATTACCAACTGTAAATATAGTTTTGTTTTTCCAATAAACATTTATTTTTTTAAGACTTCAGAACCCTACTTTGCGCGAATCCGACTCGCACTTGGCCGGTTGTATGAGTAACTTTTAACCCAAATTATTGCCCCATATACACACATAAAGCGTGGGTGGCTCAACCGGTAACGACTCGGTACATCTAACCAGAGGTACCGGGTTCAAATCTGGACGGCCAATGTACCAATGAGTTTTTCCAAAACTTACGTACATACTTACCGATTGCTTTAACGGTGAAGGAAAACATCGTGAGGAAACCTACACACGCCTGCGAAGAAACTCGAAGGTTGTGTGTTAAGTCGACTAACCCGCACTGGGCCCGCGTGGTCGACTAAGGCCTAATCGCCCTGATTCAGGGTAGGCTCGAGCCCCTCGGTGGGGACGTATATGAGCTGTAATGATGATACACACATACATACAATGACTGTTTTTTATATGTACATGCCTACCGGATGCATTCACGAGCTAGGGTTAAGGTTAAGATACAAAGTAACGGATATACAGATAATAATGTTATGTAATAAATCATACTATAACATTACTAGCTGTTGCCTGCGGCTTCGCCCGCGTGGATATCGAGGGTGTGCGGTGCGCGAGCCACCAGCGGCTTTTGAGATTTTTGATGGTTTCGAAGTCAACAAGGTATACCCTTATAGTTTCGCCGGGCGTTTACCGAAGATCCCATCGGTTTGGCCCACTGGTGGGTCCACAGGTACTTTTTTCCCATAGACCTACTCACTAGAGATTTAATTCAAAGTCCCTCTGTACGAGAGATATGACAAAAACCTTTCAAGTGCGAAGTATATTTTGAAAAACAAAATTATATTTACAGTTAGGTAAGATAACATTTTGTAGGGAATATCTATGAACTTTTTACAAATCCAACTGCACACCGTATGTTGGTGGATATTACTTCTAAACCAATAACTAAAATTTTATACTTTACCTAAACTAAGAAAGCCTACTAAGCCTTGGTGGTTTTCCTCCTAAATCACCTATAATTATGTTCCACTATTTAGATTCCTTTCAGGTACCCTAAAATAGAGTCTTAGCCGGCACTTGACTCTAACAAAAATTAAATAAATAAATTCATTCAATTTTAGTAACAATGTGCTTAAAAACTATGTTAGTGTTTCTTAACCTAGAACCTGGTAAAAACAGAATGTAGTTAAGTATGTGAAACCCTGCTACAAGATCACCACAGAAGTGGAGAGCCTGCAGCAGCGATTCACATACGAGCAGTCGAGCCGGCTTGCGACGCAGCTCAGGATGAGACTTAAACCTTATAGGTTATAGGTAAATATTTTTCAATCGGAACCATGAATCAAAAATGGTATTTGGAAACCCTCAGTAGTTTAAAAAATCTATTCAACGATACCCCACACGTCAGGTTAGGTCAACGAAAAAACTTCATCCCTTCTTTAACTGTCTTGGAAAGCAACGGGATAGCCCCGTAGAACTCTCGTACTGATCCTGGCCAACCGTACATGATGAATATTGTAACCACTTATACATCTGATGGTACCCTAACAATATATTTTTTCATGATTTTATTGTACCGCTTTGTTGGCGTGACTAATATGTATACCTATATAGGTTGTTCCGAAAATTGATAGCAACAGAAGAAATACAATCTCTTTTTTCCTCAAACTATCCTTGAAACAAAATCTCCTTGGTGAAAATCATTTGTCACCTATGTGTAGTTATTTTTTAAATATTTTTAAAGATTATCTGTCACTATTCTTTTGTTTGCCACAATGGACGTCTCGCGGAAATCTTTTCGTGCTATGATTATAAACGAGGTTAACTAATTAACTAAACTAATCTCACAAAAATTTACAAGGTGCTTTTGGGAGTCTAATTCTGCGTAAGCAACAGTTACTTATTAGTTTCATGAATTTGAACGTGTTTGAGATAACTTAAACGATAACTCCAGACCCAGCCGACCACCAACTGCAATAACTCATGAAAATGTCATCAGGGTAGAGTGGCTATTGCGGGAGAATAGACACATGACACATCGGGAGATCGAGGCTGAACTGAAGATTGGATCACAGAAGAAAGAAAGCTTGCTTCGTGATGGATAACTAATTGTATTTGGTACAAATTTATGCTGAAAAAAAGACGTGTGGCACTCGAGGACTGCCGAGGTAAAGCTATTGCATAGCATTTTTTATCAACTTATGCAATTATTATTATTTATTTATGCAGTATTTACCAGTACCATATAGTCTTTAAGGCGCGCGATGTTTATGTAATAAATTAACTCTAAGAAAGTTCATCATCATCATCATCAATCGCCGTAATCAATCGCCATCATCAATCACCACTGTCATCGTCATCGTCATTATCATCATCGTCGTCATCATCATCATGGTGGATAGATAGGTGGCGCTGTAAGTTTTTTAGAACTCAATATATATATTTTTTGGGGTGTCAGGTTTTATTTTCGTTACGAAATTTCTTGATTCGGTCCCCTCAAAGCCCTCGATAAAAGCTATACAATAGCTTAAAAAGTTCAAATAAGGGACTTCGCAAAAAGTATCCTACATTACAACTGCCGAATCTTGGATCCTCCTTGGATCTAATCTTGGATCTCACGAAGCAGCAATCCACGCAATGGGTGTTTGAGCAGGACCAGTTGCCCACAAAAGTTGTTCGCGGTCAGAGTATTAATAATAAAATTATAGCGGTTTTTTTTTGACGCAGTGGATCAGTAGCAGTAATTCCGCTAGAAGACCGTAGAACCGTTACTAGTGAATGGTACTGCAAAGTTTGCCTGCCTATTGGGGATAAGCAAGCTTCCAAGGAGCTTCGTCCGTGGCATTCTTTTTCCCCAAGATAACGCGCCCGCTTACACAGCTTTTAAAACCATAGACCATTTGACAACATCGAAGGTATAAATGTTACCTCATCTGCAGTACAGACCAGATTTAGCTCCATGCGATTTTTTTAAATTTCCCACGGTAAGAAAAATGCTTCGTGGGCGAAAATTCAACACTGCAGACGAGGCCGTCGAATAATTTCGGCAGCTATTTTTCAACCTACCGCAAGTTTTTTTTTTAATGTTTTGAAAGCTGGTTCACCCGAATGCATATGTGCATAGGGCTTGAAGGAGAACATTTTGAAAAGCTTGAAACAAACTTTTTTCATATTCTAACTATTTTTCATTTCGCTCACTGTTTTTGGAACAGCCCACGTATTCTCATGCCAGGGATACATCCGATACCGATACTGATTATCATATCAGCCGAAGATCGTCCACTGCTGAACATAGGCCTACCCCAAGGATTTCCACGACGACCGGTACTGCATTGCCCTCATCCGGAGGCTTCCTGCGATCTTCACCAGGTCATCGGTCTACCAAGTGGTAGGCCTGCCTACGCTACGTCTTCCGATATGCGGTCACCACTCAAGAACTTTACTACCCCAACGGCTATCTGTTCTACGAGCTATGTGCCCCGCCTAATGCCACTTAAGTTTAGCAATTCTGAGAGCTATCTCGGTTACTTTGGTTCTTCTACGGATCTCCTCGTTTCTAATTCGATCACGCACACAAACTCCGAGCATAGCACGCTCCATTGCCCTTTGGGTGACCTTGAGCCTTCTTATGAGGCCCAGTAAGTGACCATGTCTTAGTTCCGTATGTCATCACTGGCAACACACACTGGTCGAAGAAGATTTGACGACTGATCTCTTCTCGAAATTGGACCTATATGTATAACTGGTATGTTTGTCTCAGGTGTGCACACATTCGGCAACAACTTCGAGTGTAGAGCCTCCAACCTTCACAGGAGTAGGGTGTCATACATAATTTTCATCTTGTCCATATTCATTGTAAGGCCCAATTGTTAAGAGATTCCTCAGTAGAAACTGAGGCCATCGAGCATTGTGCCTAAGTCGTCCATAGTCTTAGTCATGACCACGATATCGACAGAGAATCGAAGGTGGTCGATGTACCCGCCGTTGACATAGATGCCGAGTCCACCCCAGTCCAAAAGCTTAAAAACATCTTCCAGGGCGGCGGTATACAGTTTCGGAGATATGACGTCTCCCTGTCTCACCCCTCGCTGTAGCCGGATAGGTTACAAATTTTGGTCCTGGAGGGGAACCGACATAGTGGAGTTTACATACAAGCACTTCAGTACCTCGATATCATCATCATCATCATATCAGCCAACGGACGTCCACTGCTGGACATAGGCCTCCCCTGAAGGATTTTCATGACGACCGGTTCTGCGCTGCCCACAACCATCATATACAGCATATCCAGCATCACCTCGATATATTGGTACTTGGTAGTAATTTGGCACCGCTGAAGAGACCGTAGCCCAAGATTTGACTGAATCAAAGGCTTTCTCATAGTTCACGAAAGCTAAGAGTAGTGACTGATATCGATATAACGGCGATATTTTTATTGCCGATACAACTACACTCAACTCGCTCTTTAAAAAAAGTAATTTAAACGCGCCTCTTGTTTCGTCTATTTCCTTGTAATCGAGGCAGGAACTGTTATAGTCTCTGTTGGCTTTTGTTTCAAAATTAATTAGTTTGCGTATGAGTAGTTTTAGAACTATTCTGATGAATAAAATAAAATAAATAGCAAAATAATTTCAATTGTGAATAAAAAAAATAAAAAAATCAAAATATGAATGTGTATTAAAGAATAATTCTGAAATTTCGACATTTGATAATTCCCAAGCAATATGTATTGTAGCGAAAGTAATTTAAATTGAATTAAAATACCCAGTTACGGTTTCAGGTTTATATGATAATGATGATATATGATATATGAAAGGAAATTATTCGTGGGGTAAAACAGAAATATATATTTAAAAATGAGAAAAAGTAAGACGGACTATAAAATGTGATGGTCTTCATTGTAGAATAATAGTAGACTTGACATGCTACATAAAAATTTTAACTTAAGTTAAATGTTGAGTTAAGTACATATGGAACCAATTTAACCAAACTTACTATGGATTTTGTTGAATACCGGATAAACAACGATCGTCGCTTTCCCCAGAATCCGAATAAAATTACCAAACAATGTTCAGAACACTTCTTAAAAACTAATGTTTGACGGAATTACCCCGAGGCAGTCTACACACAACTTAAAACTTGAGGTTATAAATGTAGCCTCGAGGCACTCTAAACAGTTCCTTATTTAATATAAAAATACTTAAAATTACAGGTAAGTTCGTGGCAGAATATTTGATACAGAACTCCGTGTTGTTGTAACGCCGGTCGGTGGAGGTACCGGAGGTTTGAAACTAGGTTAGTAAATAAAAGTTCACTTCCCTTTAGGCGGGTGAGACTGGATAATGACTGGCAGTACACGTAGACCCGATCGTGGTAATAGTCTGCGCCGTTGCAGTGTTCCACGGCATTACTACGTCCGGCGGTTAGGTGGTGGTAGCCTCAGAATCGGTAGAATCCGATGGAAGATTCCGTATAAAATAATAACTTATTAAAAATTATAACACATCAAACTTGTAGATTCACATGAAGAGCTACCATCAAAGTGAATTGGACACCGCTTCGGCGTCGAAAATAACTATCCAGAAAATAAAATTCCATCCAAGTGAATTGGACACCGCTTCGGTGTCGACAATAACTATCCAGAAAATAAAATTTCATCCAACTGAATTGGGCCCCGCATCGGTGTCGAAAATAACTATCCAGAAAATAAAATTCACTAAGAGTATTGGTATTAGTATCGGTATTGCTGATATTTTTATAATAGTATCGGTATCGTATCGGCAAAAAGGCGTGTCGATACACCCCTGATCCATGCCAAATTACAGCTTTCTAGTAATAATAGTCTCTGAGCTAAGCCGCGCACAGACGAATAGACAGACAAACAGACATGGCGCAACGTAGCGAAACTAAAAGGGTTTCTTGTTGACTTCGGAACCCTAAAAATACATTTTTATAAAAAAAAAACTAGAAATACAAGTATTTATTGTATTTAACGAAAATTAGTTTCTCGTTAGTATTATTATTATTTTATAAAAACCGGTAAAGTGCCAGTTAGAATAGCGAACAAAGGGTTCAGTACCATCATACTAGATGGCGCTAGTTTCTTTACGTTTAAAGAAAAAATATTTTGTATGAAGAATTTCACTTTTTCCAATTTTTAGTATTTGTTGTTATAGCGGCCACAGAAATACATCATCTGTGAAAATTTCAACTGTCTAGCTATCACAGTTCATGAAATACAGCCCGGTGACAGACGGACGGCGGAATCTTAGTAATAATAGGGTCTCGTTTTTACCCTTTAATCCCTAAAAATTAGGTTCTCAGTAGCTTTCGTGGATATCGTTTTTATGACTGTCTTTGAGGATAAGTGGTGCGCGAGCTGCAAGCGGCTCGCGAGCGTGAACAAGAATTTTCTCCCGATCCCTTTAGAAACTTTATCAAGCTATTATTGATTAGCAGTCTATGTCACTTCCCATCCCTACACCAATTATTTTTAAAAAATCACTTTAATCCGTTGCTTCGTTGCGACGCCGACGTGCGTGAGCGTGGAAATCAGTTTTCCCCAGATTCCTCGAGAACTATATTAGGTTATGCTAATTAGTAATTATGTCGTTTCCTACCTTCTCAACCATCTATATGCAATGCATCGGACTATGCTATTTTCACGATATTAAAAGTAGCCTATATACTTCCCAGTGACACAGGCTACCTATGTGCTAAATTTCATCAAAATCGGTCAAGGTTTTGAAGCGTGAGAAGGTACCAAACAAACAAACACATTTCCACATGTACAATATTCGCATTGATTGATTCTTGATTCCAACCTATTCATTGTTGCTCAAAGAGATTAAATTGATCCTAGCGTATTCATTGTTGCGTCATCTGTAGTGAAAGGGGATTAAGGAAAATTTAAATTTCAGTTACCCTTAGCTTCACTGTAATATTGGCTAGCGAGGTTTTTTAGAGTTTCGAAGTCAACAAGGAACCCTTATAGATTCGCCATGGCGGTCCGTCTGTCTACGCGGCTTTGCTTAGGTTCTTAGTACTAGAGAGCTGCAATTTGCTATGGGTATGCATGGAACATAATATACTCGGAGTTTCTCTACGCGATCGAATCCAATATGAGATGATCCGTAGGAGAACCAGGGTAACCGACATAGCTCACATAATCGCTTAACTTATGTGGCAGAGGGTGGCGCACATAGCTCATGGAACAGATAGCTGTTGCGGCAAGCCCTCTCTCGTACCTACATCTATAAGATTCGGTTATTACTGGGTGTATGATACGCGTTCCCGCTTATCGACCCCTTAGACTTAATTCGTTATTCCTTGCCAACACCGTGAAGTGAAGTCAAGGACCAAATGCTTTAGTTCTTGCCGCCAAGATGCTTGTCTGCAAGGCGAGTGCTTCGTGGAAGGAGCCACTACCTATTCTCCAGGTGAGTACTGAAGCTCTAAGCTTGCTCACCTTCTGCGGCTTTCACAGCTGGCGGTGCGCTCCCCGCTCGGAAAGCCAGAGGAGCTGGCTCCCACATCTCCAGTATGACACCGCAGCAGAGCTGCAGGCACGCTCACTTCTCAGCGCTAATCGCATCCGTCCAGTCTCACTCCTACGCAGCTGGATCGGCCGGAGCAGTACTAGCATAGCTCTGCTTGCTAACCAGGCAAGTTACGAAGGTGCTTTCCCGCCATTAAACCAGCAGTTCCAATTAATGGACAACTCATGTGCCCCGCGTTGCATTCAGCCAAAGCCAAGGGGTCGGCTACTACAAAACTAGTTGCGCACGAGGAGGACGCCTAGACGCCACATTATTGCCAGGTAACAGACATTGCCCAACCCCTGCAACTAACTAGCCACCTGCAACTACGAGTCCATAACCCAGTCGGAGGACAGAGAAGCCTAATACAGAAGGCGACAGCAGGCAAGCGGTAAGGTCTCTCCGACCCCCTAGTATCCTTGTCCAAAAAGCCGGACCCGTAGTTCTGGCTGCTTACTCCACCTAGATGTAAGAACCACCTCTCTGTATAAAAATGTACTGAGAAAACTTAGATGGCACTTATTTTGTTTTGAGTAGTGTAGAAGAGGACTTTGGATACATTTATCACCATAGCTATTTATCACTAATCTTCACAGTCATCCTCATTGTAACCGGGTGACAGCATCCAAAGACCAATTAGCAAATAACAAAATACAATCGTTGACAAATCATTATACTTAGTTATGTGTGAGTACAATTATTATTGTACACAGGTCAAAGTTAAGTTGCGATAACAAAAACATACATTGTCATACATTTTGTTTATTAAACGAGCAGTTGCCCGTGGCTTTCTCCACGTGGATATCGAGGGTACGTGGATATTGAAGGTGCGCGATGCGTGAGCAACAAGAAGATCATTGGATCTGGCAGAATACCAGCGTTGTGGAACATCGTAATCCACAACATATGCTGAGTCAGATCCTTTTCGCTGAGCCTGCACAGCTCACCTGCCTATAATTATTTAATTTTGTATCTTTTCTACACTTTCCCTAGTATGGTGAAATTTAAATATTTTATTTATCTGTTGCGAGTTGTGTTGGTTCGTGAATAAAGCATTTTCTATTCTATTCTATTCTATTCTATTCTATTCTATTCTATTCTATTCTATTCTATTCTATTCTATTCTATTCTATTCTATTCTATTCTATTCTATTCTATTCTATTCTATTCTATTCTATTCTATTCTATTCTATTCTATTCTATTCTATTCTATTCTATTCTATTCTATTCTATTCTATTCTATTCTATTCTATTCTATTCTATTCTATTCTATTCTATTCTATTCTATTCTATTCTATTCTATTCTATTCTATTCTATTCTATTCTATTCTATTCTATTCTATTCTATTCTATTCTATTCTATTCTATTCATTTTTAGGTTCCGTTCCAGGTAAGGAGACCCTTTTACTAAGCCTATGCTGTCCATCCGTCTGTCCATCCGTCTGTCCATTCGTCTGTCCATCCGTCTGTCCATCCGTCTGTCCATTCGTCTGTCCATCCGTCTGTCCATTCGTCTGTCCATCCGTCTGTCCATCCGTCTGTCCATTCGTCTGTCCATCCGTCTGTCCATTCGTCTGTCCATCCGTCTGTCCATTCGTCTGTCTTGCTGAACTTTAAAAATAGGTTCGTATAGGTACTTAGCTGAAAATTACACTGAATATGTGTTATTATGGGGATTGACTAAATAATTACATTTAAAAAATGAAGGGGTCCCCATACAGTGTTTCAAGCTAGTGTTTCAAGAAATTCCCATGATAAAAGTTGCCTGACAATGTGTATTCGCATGTATAACAAAATACCACATGAAATTAAGGATCTAAACAATAAACAATTCAATATCAAATTACATAAGTGGCTGAATGACACATACTGTTATAATATTAAAGACTTTTTAAATTTGTAGATTACTTTAGATTAAGATTGACATTATTTTGTATGTTTGTGACTAAGATTAAAATATTTTGCATGCTATTTTAAATACTAGCTAAACATGAGTTCTATATACATAATTTAAGATCTTTTTATACCATGTTTAAGGCAAATAAATTATTATTATTATTATTACAAGAAACGCGTTTTGAAAGGTGTTTTCATTTTAGCTCTATCGTAAAAACCGTGATACACACAGGCGTAAAACTTGGCGTGATTATAGTAATAATTCTAAATCAAAACAATAAGTAATAAAAACCCGCCAAGTGTGAGTCGTACTCGCTCTAAGGAGTCCGAACTAAATGAAAAATAGCAATTATCTGTCGCTCACGTAGATGTCTTTTGTTTTTAATAAATAGGCATCATTGTGATACTTGTGTGGAGAGGATCGGTGATATGAACCTCTCGACGCTTAAATCCAACTTGAACTTGACCGATTTTTTAGCCCACGTTCATCTAAAGGCCTTTGTCCAGCAGTGGACGATTTTCGGCTGATATGATGATGATGATGATGATCTAAAAGGTCCAGTCTAAATGTAGGTGAAAAAATTTTTGAAACCGGATATGTTGTTTCTAAGATTAACTCTTACATCCAAACTTACATACTAACTGGGATAATTTTACGACAGGCATTACTTATTTAACAATGATACTCCTACTGCACTAGTATACTCTCAGTTCATCATATCAGCTCATGTACTTCCCCAACGAGGGGCTCGAGCCTACCCTAAATTAGAGCGATCGGGCCTTAGCGACCACGCGGGCCCAGTGCGGGTTGGTCGACTCCACACACAACCTGCGAGTTTCTCCGCAGCGTGTGCAGGTTTCCTCACGATGTTTCCCTTCACCGTAAGAGCGTCGGATAAACGTACATATGAAATCTGAATTCGAAATCACATTGGTACGTGGCAGGATTTGAACCACAACCTCCTGGACAGGAGGCGGCTGCCCTAGCCGTTACGCCACCGACTATCAGTTCACCTAAGTATAATAGCTGTTGTAGGTACGTATGAACTCGTACGTTACGCCCACTATGTTAATATTCTAACATATTAACTTCTTCTGTGCTCACATAATAACAAACTTTACCTCTTTATAATAATTGTTATTGTTATTGTAGTATAGATAGTTACCTACCAAGTATGATCGTATATTGTAATAATTAGGATATGTCATCATCATCAATCACCTTTTTAACCGACTTCAAAAAAGGAGGAGGTTTTATGTTCCACTGTATGATTTTTGTATCTATGTTCACCGATTTCTCTGTCAATTGTGGAGCGATTTTTAAAATTATTTTTTTATTCGAGATAATTTACTCTTGAGGTGGTCCCATTATCACCAAGTCAGGATCTGATGATGGGATACAAAGGAAATCGAGGGCAACCCTCAAATTTTATAGGCACGTATTACGTTTCATATATTCTCTAAAGCTATTCAAGTATTTGCGTTTGGTAGTCATCAACATCATCTCATGTTGATGAACTGGTGATGGAAGGAAAACTCCTTAACGGTTAGGAGTTGGATGATAAGCCATTAAATCTAAAACTGACTGGTACCGACCGCAAAAAAAATATATAAATTTGCCCCTAAGTTGTTTCGTACCTACCTATAATTTCGTTACCGTTGGTTAATTCCGTTAATTTTTTTAACGACTCCGTGGCGTAATGGTTATTCCATTCGCTTCACACCAGGAGGTCGCGGATTTAATTCCCGGCGGGGTCAACTTTGTATGACTCGGTTTGGTTGGTGGTAGAGTATTTTCATAGCCCGCCTCGCTAGCTACTACCATCTTATCTTGCCGCCAAACATCAGTGTTAACATCATTGATGTGTTCCGGCTTGAAGATAAGATAACCAGATCTTCATTGCGTTGAGGAATCTTGATAAACCCGCTTACATCTTCGGTATCATCGTCACTTACCATCAGGTGAGATGATGCCAAGAGCTTGTCAATTGTGGATTTTTTTTAAAAACCTATAAATATTTACCAGTAGCTTTTTCCAGCGGCTTCGCTCGCATGAACATAGTTTCTATGACTGTCTTCGAGGGTGCTCAGTGCGCGAGTCGCAAGCGGTTCAAGAGCATGAAAAAAAGTAGCCTATATGTAAATCCAATTCCTAATCTGTCTACCTATCAAATTTCAGCCAGATACGTTCAGTATTTTTTGCGTGAAAGAGTAACAAACAGCCATACATACAAACTTTCACATTTATAATATTATTAGGACTTTGTTATTTTCGATTTGTAAGGTAAAGGGTGTGGTAATAAAAATATCTTTGGTACCACACGTACGCAACAAGTTGAAACTTATAATTAAAGGGTACATCAAAGACGTTCCAGGGGAATCCCGCATTAAAGATCCATTTCATACTTTTCATCAACTGACCTCCGAAAAGGAGGAGCTTCTCAATTCGACTGTATGACTTTAACATTGTTTTTTTTTTGTCGCTTTGGTACAGGCCCGATTTTCAGTGACAGTGCGACACCGCCCTGGTGACGTGGGTTTTGGGACTGAGTTGCTGATTGGGATGTCAAAAGACGCGTCTTGAAGAGGGATACAAAATGCATTTTTTTATCTCATTATTTTAAAATCGAAATAACATTACACACACACACTCACATTTGTTTTTTTTATAGAGTCTATTAGTGTAAGACAATCAATCCCTATCAAAATCTCAACTTGTATTTTCTTGCCATCATAATAACCAAAGACTACAAAAGAAGATGGACAAACATAGCTCTACATATCCGGCGAGGGTTTGAAAAAATATATATTTGTTAAATAAAATAATATAAGTATACCTTAGCAACATACTCAAACAAGAACACAAATTATAATTTAGATGATCTGAAAAAATTTGTGGCGATTAAAAATTTCTACTCCTTGTCAAAAAATCTCACTTTTCCAAGAAAATTGCACGACTACATCAAATAAGGGATCTTGAGGAAGTCTTTTTCTGAATATCCGGAAAACGCATACACCAACGAACAGCAAAAAAAAAGGGTTCGTTAGGGAAAGGTAAAGAGCCAAAAAGGGGTGAATTTAATTGTTCGGGGTTTATAATAAGATTTTTTATCATTTCAAGTATGCATTTATTTATACTATATTATAATTTATAACATAAGAAGGATTCCATACCTCAGAAGCATACTCGAGGATACTGCGTTCGAAACTGCAATAGATATTTTTTAAGGTTTAAAGTTTGGAAAAGTCTTATTTATTATTAGTTTAAATACGAGTACATATTGATTTATTCACAAACAATCACCTCGTCCAAAAAATAATGAAGCTCCTGTATTCTGAGACTCCAAAACCTTAATTCACCGCCACTACTTTGCTTATGCACTCTTCGCGCGTAAACTCCGCGTCACGAAGTTATAACTTCTAAATAACCCATCAATGATACGCACCTTCAGTAATTTTCAAATAAAGCACGAAGTCATATCTTTAAGAACCTTTTTTTTATTTTTTTGATGTCCCATTTACTTTTCGAAATATGATTTTTTTTCTGAGCGAAATCAAGCGTAACACGACCGCATTTTTTACATTCTTTCGATTTTCAAAAAAGCTTTTTGGTTTTTTCAATTTTTAAGTGAAAACTTCTTTAGGCGCGTTAAGCATTTTTTGAGATGGAAAAAACTATGGAAGTCGCGATATTGTAATGTAACCGACACTGCCAGGAACACTCGGAGGGTCAAAACTTATAAAACTGTATTAGAGATGGGAAAAAACCATTGAACTCGCGAGACTGTAACCTGTCATGTAACCGACACCACCAGGAACACTCGGAGGGTCAAAACTGTAAAAGGTTTTTACTTCTGTCGGCACTCCCTGAGTGGTTAGGTTATTTAATTCACAATTGTTAAGCCCTTGGCATCATCTCACCTGATGGTAAGCGACGATGATGCTGAAAGTTGAAGCGAGCTTACCAAGATTTCCCAAAACAATGGAGAACTGGATATCTTATCTTCAAGCCGGAACAAATCAATGTTGTTAACACTGATGTTTGGTGGCAAGTCTTAGATAAGATGGTGGTAGCTAGCTAGCTGGGCTTAGAAAATGCCCTGCTTTCGACCTTACAAGTTGAACCCACCGGGAATCGAACCCGCGACCTTCTGGTGTGATGCGAATAGACTAAACATTTTTTTTATGTGTGTTAGCGCATAAATTCGTCGTTTAAGAACCGATTTTGATTATTCTTTTTTTTTAAACAGGAGATAGCATATGGTAGCCAACCAAGTTAAGGAAACTAGGATCTGATAATGGCATCCCAGAGAAATCGAGGGGAACCTTCAAAAATAGTAGTGGCGACTAGTGCGTTTGAATTCGGTTTTTTTGTATAAAATTATTAATGTTAACAGTCGAATTAAAGGCTTCCTCTTTTTTTAGCAGTCGGTTGAGAAGAAAATTTTATGTAGCAGCTCAACACAGCCAGGCTAACGCGCTGAAAATACGTTAGTTACTCTAAACGAAATTGTTTCGGGTATAAGCTTAATTCTCTCTTCATTTTCTTGCTCATTTTTTGTATGTGGCAGTTACAGCATGTGTACATATGTTGTGATTTTCAAAATATTTTAGGCCTTATACACTACTAAATTAAGATTTGGCTGGTATCGCTTGCTCTTTATTATATCAGTTAGATATTTAACCGCCGACGCAAAAAGAAGGATGTTACAAGTTTGACGTGCGTATCTGTGTGTCTCTCTGTGGCATCGTAGCTCCTTAGCGAATGGACCAATTTTGATGCGTTTTTTTTTAAAGCTGACGTGATCGAGCTATAACTTATCAAGATCTGTTGAGCTGTTTGAAGATCATTAGCTCTTTTCTAGGTAACAAAGGGATGTCAACAACTTATACCGGTTTGATCAATTCTGTATTTGGTGTCCTGTCAGTGTAACAATATTGCAAAACCATGGTAACCTTGACCTGATGCTGCAGCATGTCCTGGAATCTGTAGGATACCCAACTCCTCAACAACTTACAGCAGAAACATCGTGTTTCGGCTCATTAGAATAGTCTCAATAAATAGTTGTTAGAAAGAACAAGATAACATAGACCTGATGCAGCAGCATCTTCTGGAATTTGCAGAATACCCATCACCTTGTCAAATTACATCAGCAGTGTCGTGTTTGGGTTCATTTTGATAGTCTCGGTAATACGTTTTAAATAGAACATGGCAACCTTGACCTGATGCTACAAAATCTCCTGGAATCTGCAGGATACCCACTCCTCGGCAACATACAGCAGAGGTATCGTGTTTGAGCTCATAGGAATAGTCTCAATGAATAGTATTTAATTATAACATGGTTATCTTAACCTGATGCTGCAGCATCTCCTAGAATCAGCAGGATACCCAACTCCTCACCAACTTACAGCAGAAGTATAGTTTTTGGGCTCGTTGAAATAGTATCAATGAATAGGTTTTAGATAGAACATGGTAACTTTGACCTGATGCTGTAGCATCTTCTGGAATTTTTAGGATACCCAATTCCTCACCAAATTACAGCAAATGTATCGTGTTTGGGATACATAAAGTTTAAAAAGCATGAAATAAAACTTAAATTAAAAATGTAAAAACCCCACGACAAAAAACCGCTAAAAAGTAGAAAATAATATGTTTTGGCCCTTTGAGTTTAATATAAGTACTCGTAGATATATTTTGATCTAAGAGTCGTCGCGTTAGGGGACCGCTAAGTTAATTAAATAAAAACAGAATACAACTGCTTTACTTTATTACAACTAATTACTATTAATTTCACAACATAACGACGACTCTTAGATCATAATATAACTACATAAATTAAACATAAAGGTGCAAAACATATTATTTTGTACTTTTTAACGGCTTTTTTTCTAATGTTTCGTGGGTCTTTCGTCATGTCTTCAAATTATCAATTAAATGGCATTACAAGAGACAGGTGCCCTGCCTTTTTCACTCCTACGTCGGTCGGTTATCAGTCGATCGGAATTAAATTAAGAATTTTGACTTCAATTGTAATAAATAATTAACATGTATATTCGCATATTTAATAGCCTCGCTGTAACGTGTAGCAAGAGGGGCATTGGCCGGGTTATCGCTGACTGATAGTTGACCTGGAAGGCAAACTGAGATTCGATACCGGCGCGGGGTGGCGGGTTAACACACTACTGTTCTATGGTCATTGGACCTCAAGGACATTGACAGTCACTCATTTTAAAGCTATTAGGGCTATAGCCCGGAGCAAAATGTTCTCTAAGATATTCTTCAATTATCCAGAAAGACGTTCACTGTTGAACGTATGTTGTAAAAGGCTTATCATCATCATCATCATCATCATCATATCAGCCGAAGGACGTCGACTGCTGGACAAAAGCCCCCAAGGATTTCCACGACGACCGGCCCTGCGCTGCCCGCATCTTCACCAGATCGTCGGTCCACCGCGTGGGAGGCCTGCCTTAGATAAGATGGTGTTAGCTAGCCAGGCGGGCTTAGAAAATGCCCTGCCATCAACCACACCGAGTCTTATAAAGTTGGACTCCACCAGGAATCGACCCCGCGACATCATGATGTAAAGTTAGTGGACTAACCATTACGCCACGGAGGCGGTTACGTAAACACGGAGGCATACAGATGAAGCTAATGTAAAGCATGTTAAAAGATTTAAAATATAATTATTCTCAATTTTTCCTATTCTATTTTAGTATCTTGTGTTCCTCCTAGATAGATAGATAGATAGCACAGATTACTAAATAGTTACTTTAGATAGCACGTTTATTTGTGTCGGCAATCACACACATATTATTACACTCATACATAATATAAAACAAAACATAACAAATTAAAAAGAGCAAAAAAAGAATACAAAAACATATGTGTGTTGCAGTAGTACAAAAGGACCGTGACTCAGTGTGTTGAGCAATACACTGGTAATTCTGCCACAGTCCTAATTCCTAGTTTATGCATATGCATTGTTTGTGTGTATATATTGTTAGAGTTTATATTTTTATATTATATATGCCTGTAGTGAATATTATATATTATATAATAATGTAATTTTAATATGTGTAATTGTGGGTACTTTAGGGGTTCCATTTTAGGTATAATTTGTAATTAGTGTGATTTTTTTTAAGGACTGATTAATTTGTTATGCCTGTATATATTTATTTATGTATTTGTAATTTATATTTATTGTTAAGTATTAATTTTTCATATGCTTTATATTGCACTGCCTTTATTAGTGGCACATGCACCCACCCGCTATCGTTCCACTTTCTAGCCCCCTCCATTAACCAAAAGTTTCCTGGAAGAAATTTCTGAAAGCAATAAGACCATTTTTGCATAACTGTGTATGTTTTGCTAGTTCATATGTACTTCATTACTGTGTATTTGTTGTGCAATGAAGAATATTTTTATTTTCTTAAGATTTCCAATGCGATCTTGTATTAAACCTAAGTAGTATCGGAGTGAAAGCAGTTTGATGGATTACAGAGTCGTTTATTACCTATCTCTTCACATTCCAAAATATATTTGAACTCTACGAACTATGATAAAACCATCAAATTTAATATTTTTCCTTATTTACTACATGCTTCTTATGTCGCGTTCGTTCGCGCAAGTCATCTGACATTTAAATAGATGTTATATTTAACTTGCAATGTATGTACAAGTATGTATGTATGTTAGTGTGTTAAAGTCAAATTTCATTTCATTTATTCATAAATGCTAGCTTACAGATTTCACATCCAAGTCACTAACATAAATATTGCAAACCATTTTAGAGCAACTACCAGAAATCGGATTGAGCTGAAATTTGGTATGAAGCCGTATGCACGGTGATATTGATATTGAAATAATAGACCCTTTTGGTATTTTGAAGTTGATCCGATGATGAACTTTGAAGGTGGAATCAATTTTTAATAGAATCTTAGGAAATAGGAACTGTGCTCGCCTTTTGTTAAATTTGAAACTTGTATTAAATTTCACGTTTGGCACACTGAGCATTTGGGATTTTGAACATAAAAACTCTTTTGCAAACTAACATACACACATTCATACATTGCAAGATAAATAAAAGCTTTTACAAATAAGTTTTGTTTAACGGTTTTTTTCTGAAATCACAAAATAATGGATCGATCAGCTGTTTCGCTAACTTTGTATGAAAAGTCAGATTTTTTAATGATTTCAGCAGTTATTAAACAAAAGTAAAATGTGTTTTATTTTACGTATCTTTTCTTATCTACGATTTATAAGCCCTTGGAATCATCTCATCTCATGGTGACATGATACCGGAAATGAAAGTGGGCTTACCAAGATTCCCCAACGCAATGAGGAACTGGCTATTATATCTTCAGGCCTGAAAACATGTCGATGCTGTTTACATTTTTGTTTGGCGACAAGACTGAGATAAGATGGTTATAGCTAGCCAGGTGGGTTTAGAAAATGCCCTTACACCAACTAAACCGATCCGTACTATGACCCAGCCGAGAATCGAACCCACTACCTACCATGACCCTGGAAACATGTGGAGCAGACATGTTTACAGATACTTCCTACAGTTATGCAATAGAACACCACTCCATCGTATAGGCCCCAGCCCACGAACACTACGTCTTTTGACCGCGATCGCCGCTCGAGAACCTTTCTTCTCCATTGGTTGTCGGAAGAATCTCTCTCTTTCTCTCTTATCGTGTGGCATAATTAATCGTGCTATCCAAGGGACAGGCGACGGTTGCCTGGTGTTGTACTTAGCATCACCCACGGTCAAAAGCGTTGGTGGCTCAACCGGTAAAGACTCGGTCCTCCTAACCAGAAGTCCCGGGTCCAAATCCGGACGGCCAATGTACCAATGAGTTTTTCGAAACTTACCGATTGCTTTGACGGTGAAGGAAAACAGGAAACCTGCACATCTGGTTCCAGATGTGTATGAAGGTCGCGTTGCACACGTCCGTAGGTGTAAATCTAAATGCCCTACACGTGACCGCGGGTGATGCTAATGCAACAATAAACCCGTTATTTGATATATTATTCTAAGATAAACGGCACATAAAATTATTTTGGCTTAAAACTGGCTTGCATCGGTTACCACCGTATCAGTTTATGAAAATCTGTACTTTGCACCCTGTTTTTATTTTAACACATGATAGAGTTTGTCGTTGTCATTTAACTGAAAGTCATAAATTGAAATGATTGTCGTACTAAATTGCTGTTAGGTAGGGTAGGGTAGGGTGGGTATTCAACCTACCTAACGGATTTTCATACGGTTTTCACCAGTGGGCGGACTGGTTCACGAGGAAGGTTTTTAAATTATTACTTTGGAATACCTCATCGTATCAGTCTAAAGACGTACACTGCTGGACAAAGGCCTCCCTCAAAGATTTCCATGACGACCGGTCCTGCGCTGCCCTCATCTAGCGGCTTCCCGCGACCTTCACCAGGTTGTCGGTCGACCTAGTGGAAGGCTTGCCTACGCCATGTCTTCCGGTGCGCGATGGCCACTTGAGAACTTTACTACCCCAATGGCCATCTGTTCTACGAGCATGTGCCCTGTCCACTGCCACTTCAGTTTAGCGATTCTGTGAGCTATGTCGGTTACTTTGGTTCTTCTACGGATCTCCTCATTTCCGATTCGATCACGTAGTGAAATTTCGAGCATAGCTCGCTCCCTTGGAATACCTAATAAGTATAAAATCTTTTTAATACGATTTAAATTGTTACTTTGTAATACCTAACAAGAATAAAAACTTTTTTAATACGATTTAAATTCTACTTAGGAATACCCGACAAGAATAAAATTTTTATTCTATAGTACAATCAAAGTCTAAGAATCTTTGAAGTGGCGTAATAAAAATTTACGTTAAGTGAATATGTAGTGATTTTTCATTTCTCTATACAGGGAACGTTAATAAAGGTGACACTTTAAGGTGGGTTTAAACTCATCAAACTGAACAAATTTGCTGAAATCGCGATTTTTTTTATTTTTATACAAATTGGTCAGCTTGGCCGGTTTTGTTTGAAAAAACTTTAAAAAAAATCGCGATTTTAGCAAAGTTGTAGAAAAAAAGTTATTCAGATTAATCAGTACAAGCCCACCTTAAAGTATCATTGCACCTTTATGTTACACCCTGTATATTATACTGAAATTGGTTTTATTGATAATTGACTTACCTACCCCAAACAGTACCTACATCTATGTGTGATTATATACTTGTAGGTACAAATGTTTTATTTTTGTATGTATTGGGAAATAAACATTATATTATCCATAAAACAAACATACATTCTTAAAATTACCTATTATATTATGCTGCTGTTTATCCTTGGTTATCGATAATCCGCTAAGGCGATAGTGCACTGCAGTCCATCCCTATTTGTCACGTATACATCTATATAGTTTACTATAGCTCACTTGCCTACGATGTATTATTATGCGACCGATGCGGTAGACGCGCTCTATACCTACATACTTACTCTGAGCTGTGGTCACAGGGATCTCGATTTTTTTCATCAATTACAAAATATATGAAAGTGATATTTTGTAACCTGATTCATCATTTCAATGACTTCATTTTGTCAGGTGCATTCGTTAACTTTTATAACAGATAAAATATATATCAAAGAAACCTCTTTTCAAGCGACTTCCAAAAAGGAGGAGGTTCTCAATTCGTCTGTATGTTTTTTTTTTTATGTTTGTTACCTCAGAACTTTTGACTCGGTGAACCGATTTTTATGATTCTTTTTTTATTTGAAAGCTAGTGCTTCCCGTGTGGTCCCATATAAATTTTATCAAAATCGGTGTAGTACTTTAGTAGAAAATTAACAAAAACCAAAAATAATAATGCAAAAATGTACTAATTTGTTGCGATGGAAGTCGGTTTTTTAACGTCTTTAGCGTTTTCAATTAAAATTTTAAACAGAAATTTGAATTCTACAGGCAAACCAGAACGATTTAAACCTCTTAATTTTCTTAGTCGATTAGTCTCATAGGCCACCGACGCTCTTTTTTAATATTATTATTATTTAATTATACAGGGTGTAACAAAATTGGTGTAGGTCCCGTTAACTGGTGCTTCTTCTCATCAAACTGAACAACTTTTGTTCTACAAGTTTGCTAAAATCGCAAAAAAAAATTGAACTCTTCATACAAAACGATCAGCTGATCGACCAATTTTGTTCATTTTTGTACGGAGCGTCGGAATTTTTTTTGCAAATTGACTATGGGTTCCTTGGGGAAAGTTGTTCAGTATGATGAGTAGAAGCCCCAGTTAACGGGTCCTACACCATTTTTTTACATCCTGTACAGTAACGCCCATAGCTTGTTGGTGCCATGGGTGATGCAATGAAAGATTACATTTTGAGCAAAAAATATGATGAATGCAGCTCTTTGGCCCCGATCTATCTGGCAGTAGCGTTCGGGCGTGTTCCACGCCATCCAGTTTTTGCTTGATGGTGGGGCAGTAACACATCGATATATCTATATGATCCGAAAAGCTAGAAGCGTCAGTTGTTTAGTATGTTTTCAGATGGCCAGTTTTGCCAACAAAAATGTAACTTTGCTAGTTTCGGAGTTTTCTGCGTGATCGAATCAGAAACGAGAATATAACCAAGTCAAAGACAAAGACCAACCTAATCTATTCTTAGAGTTTCTAACATGTGTTGCTTAAGTAATTATTAATTATTCACCATCTTTAATTGTATATTTTGTTGTACGAGGGGTTGCACCCCTTTGTTGTTGATGTTCCACCTTTTCGCATGAATCGTTACGCTTCTTCATTTATTATGCGTACAGCGCAGGAGTGGAACTCCTTGCCTGCGTCAGTGTTTCCCGATTCCTATAATTTGGGGATCTTCAAGGCAAGAGTGAATAGGCATTATTTGAGTTTGCGTGTACCATCCTCGACTGCATCATCACTTACCATCAGGTGAGTTGCAGTTAAACGCACTCAAATTTTTAATTAAAAAAAAATAAAGAGTTCACAAACAAACAATTATATATTTCTCAAATTGTTCGGTTAAAGAAGTAAAGCGCAGAATAAATATTGGTCAATGAAGGAAGTCTTCAAATCAAGCCTACCAGTTTATTTGAAAAGAAAGGCAATGAACTCAGTGATACTGCCTACTCTGCTATACGGCTGTCAAACCTGGCCTCTTGCACAAGAAATAGTAAAGAAAACAAAAGTTTTCCAAAGACCTGCAGAAAAAAGTATGCTGGGCATAAAAATAAGAGACAGAGTTCGAAACGAAGATCTCCGAACGAAAACAAAAGCGATCGACGCAGCTGAAATGGCATGCCGCCTGAAGTGGAGATGGGCGGGTCATGTGGCGCGAAGGACCGACGGGCGCTGGAGCGAGCGCGTGCTGCATTGGTACCCGCGAGAGGCGCGGCGCCCGCGCGGCCACCCGCGCCGCCGCTGGAGTGACGAGATCGCGCAGCTAGCCGGCTGCACCTGGACCTGGACCCGCCACACCCTGGACAGAACTAGGTGGCAGCGAATGGAGGAGGCCTACGCCCTACAGTGGGTGTCCCAATAATTAAATAACTATACTCATAACAAATATATAAATATAAATAGATAAATTAAAAACTATTGACATTTAAATAAATTTAAGTATTGTTGGAATTAATTATTGCTTTATGTAATAAATGTAATCGATTTATTGAAAAAAATTTATTTAATCTAAATAAGTAAATTAATGTCTTTAGGTACATAGCAGATTAATGGGTTTAGGTACATAGCAGATTAATGTATTTAGGTACAGAGGCCAGCACATCAAGCTATACACTCGTAGTGCGATTCTGATCCAAACGCATTCGGCATAAGAACGGTACAAAGTCCAAAGTGTGTAGCTTGATGTGCTGGCCTGTGTACATAGCAGATTAAAGTGCAATCTGATATTTTAAAGAAATTAATTTACATGTTTTATTATTAATTTTGATATTGTTACACTTAAACATATAATATAATGTTTATATTGGCATACTTTATAAACACAATACCGAAATAGAAAAAAAACACTTCATAACATTATTTCTCTAACAAAATAATGTCATAAAGTGTTTTGATTTCCGTTAAGATACAAGTTAATCCGAAAAGTTAGATCACCAACGAAGTTCCATATCATTTTTTTATTGGAACGCACATGCGGTTCGTGCCATTTTTACAGCATTACAAAAAGTTTTGATTCTAATTTTTAACTGTATGTAAAGCACTCGCTTTAGCGCATGCGCGGTGATATGCCGGGGTTTTGGCGCAATTCATACCTACGTTTTGTTACTAAATTTCGTGGGATTCTATTTTTACTCTTCTGACTTTGATCATTTATTTGGTAGGTTAAATCCCAATACACGAGATTAGAAAAAATAGTGTATGAAACTGCACATAACTGGGTATTAAAACACTCGTTTGACACTATTAAACTCATACTCGTGTTTTAATACCCCTCATTATGCAACAGTTTCATAAAATATTATTATTATTAATGCATTATAGATCAAATGTAAGCTGATTTGAAACAATGTAATGAATTAATTGGTATTGCATGTTATTGTAATGTTAAAAATGTAAATAATAAATTTAGGTAGTAACGAGAAAAAATGGCTTATATTATTTATAATTATTAAATTTATGCGAAATGTACACATTAGTATATTTATTTTCTATTCTAGGTCACAACCTAACCATTTCAAAATTTGTCAAAATCACTTACAAAATTATATACAAAATTATTTACAAAATTACATTCAAAATATCTATTTCTTATTATTTACTTTTAGGTTACAACAATCCAACCATACGTAAGAAGTTCCTTTTTTTCTCCACGACGCCCTTGGACGAGGTTTGTGATCAAGGCAATCCTGAAATAAATAAAAAAAACTTGTTTAATTTTTTACTTCATCATGCATTATTAATTTTAATCCGACGGAAAAGGAATGTTTTTCAGGTGTATGCATGTAAGTATGTATGTATGAATGAATATCTGTTAATTTGGTTGATCCTGTAGCCTTAACGGCTTCATGGATTTTTAAGTGTAAGGTGTCGTTAAGTGACATAGGGTACATTTTATTAAGTTATCATATAAGCCGAAGGACGTCCACTGCTGGACATAGGCCTCCACCAAGGATTTCCATGTCGACCGGTTCTGCACTGCCCGCATCCAGCGTCTTCCTGCGACCTTCACCATAATATTTACAGTCGTACAATAACAATTAAACAATAGTTGTTGCCCATGCGCAAAATACTCTATAATTTCGATTTAAGTCCATAAGAATGAGTAAATTATTTATTTCTGTTGGCAGCGCTAGTGTGCTTAACGAACCGCCTTAACTTAAGGTTATTTTGAATACTCTTCACTTTTGTGAGGGCTCACTTCACATATTATGTGGCAACGTCCAACGCTTTTTTATCTGCCAGTTTTCCTGCATACAGATGTTTGAGTATGCAGGGCAAGTCAGTAGATGCGACATAGTTTGGACTGAACCGCACAGACACTGGCTGTCGCTAGATATCCCCCATTTGACCATATAGTCTTAACACTTATGACTACTCACTTCCTACAACTGTGATTTCAAAGTTACAGTTTAAAAAAAACAAAGAACATTTAAAAAAGTCAGGGGGATATTTATTTTATGTTGTTAGAAAGAACTATCCCACCAAAAACATCCTATAAAAACTAGCCAAGTCTCGATTGAGCTGCTTGTTTTTCTATAAAAAGTAATGAAATCTCTAAGCAAAGCCAAGCCTAGTCTAGGGTTCTCTACTGCAATTTCTTTATTGTTATGGTTAGATTTTATGTGACCTGCCGTTGAACATTCTTTATGCATATTTACTCCTTGAGACATCCAAGTCAACGGCCAAGTTACATAAAATCTAACCATAATAATAAAGAAATCGCAGTAAAAAACCCTAGATTAGGCTTGGCTTTGCTTAGAGATTTCATTACTTTTTATAGAAAAACAAGCAGCTCAATCGAGACTTGGCTAGTTTTTACAGGATGTTTTTGGTGGGATTTCACTTATTTTTGTAGAAAACTACATTGATTCATGAACTGCGCCTTAAAAACTAGTAAATCAAGGAGTTCGGTCCTGCGACTGCATAAACAACTTTGTAATCCTATATATTTTATATGGGATTACAAAGTTATTTATGTAGTTTGTGTAACTAGAAAACTGGACCGAAATTGCAAAATGTTTGAGTTTTTCCTTGCTTTATACACTAAAGACTAATTGTATTCTAAATTTGAATCTTCTATGTCGGCTAGAAGTGCCTTGGAATTTTGATGATCTGTCAGTCAGTGAGTGACAAATTAGGAAACTTTGACTAGTTATAATTCTTAAAGTACTGGTTCAAATTGAATGAAATTTGGAATATACCGTGCTTATATGATGCCTGCTTGGGTACAGAAAATTCAGGCTTCTAGGTTTATCTACAACAAAGTTGTGGGGGGGTCGAAAATGGCCTGAACTGCTTCGAGAAAAGGATGGTATTTTTTTTCTCGACTTGGCGGGGGCACTGCCGTGCCCCCAGATTATTTGAAAATACCTATTCAATTTTACTTTATCAGAACAGGTACATTTAAAAATATCTTTTTTTTTGTTTGCCCTTTTCAGGGCAGGCTAAGGCTCATTGGCCATACTGCCTTGTCTTCAGTATACAGGGTGACTGGTAAGTAGTGCAAATCCTTTTAAGGGGATAAACTACATCTAATTTAGAACAAAAAAAGTCATATTAACTGGGGGTCGGAAATCAACGATTTCATGTTAAAGCCCATTTATTTTTTAAATTTTGTATGTAAAATGCATTTGTTTAAATGTTTTTTGATTTTTCAAAAAAAAAAACTAAAATATAGTTGACTTGCAAAATACAATCTTATTTTATCATCTTTCCATTAAAATAAAAAAGTTAAAAAAAATACAAATGAATTGCAACAAAACACAATGATTGTTGTCAAAAGGGAGTCTCAAATCCCATACTATTTATTTAGTATGACCAGTTCAAAATGAACAAAAACCTTGATTTTTCATTTTCCTAATTTTTATTATTTGATTTTATAGCGGTTACAGAAAATCACACTCTGTGAAAATTTCAACTGTCTACTTATTATGGTTCATGAAGTACAGCTTGCTGACAGACAGACAAACGGACGGACAGATAGCAGACGCTTATTAATAGGGTCCTGTTGGTAACCTTTTGGGCATACGATACCCTGAAAACCAATAAGGGTGACTTAAAATGAGTAACTGGTGCAAAAACCACGGAACGAATTTTGACGAAACTTTGTAGGGTGATAACTTAGTTTCCTGTCATCCCAAAAAACTTTTTACGGATTTAAGATCTTAACTGATTCATTTTCATGAGTTTTTGCGTGTTCAGTTATCAATGCGAAGGAAGTCGTGGGCAATAGCTTGTATTACAATACTTACCTACTTACCGAGCAACATTAAATATAAATATCATTCCGAATTAGGGGAACTGAGCCGTGAGCTTTAGATTAGAATCCAAAATTTCATCCATTTTTCTTTACTTTAAGCGTCGTTTGTATAGGTTACTTCGTAACACCTGCCTTTTGTACTATTATTACATTAGGTACCTACTGTTTTTTTTTATAAAAAAATGAATGTGTTTAACTTTATCTCACCTGATGGTAAGTGATTTTGTAGTCGAGGATGGTACACAAAAACTCAAATAATGCCTGTTCACTCTCGCCTTGAAGATCCCCAAATTATAGGAGTCGGGAAACACAGACGCAGGCAAGGAGTTCCACTCAATCGCTGTCCACATAATAAATAAACAAAGGGGTGGAACCTCCCCCTGCGTCTCGTTGACCGAAGGTGGAATGGAGCTAAGGAAATGAGGTCGTGCAGTTCTTGTGCATATTCTCCGGAATGAATTCGATAGAATACCGAAAAACAGGCAACTTTGCGACGATGCTTAAAGATTTGAAGCTTTTTTTTGCCAAGCTCATCGTCGCCAATGTTATGGTAAAAATCACCCGAAAATCTCTACTTTGAAGCTAAAAAACTGGCCAAGAGTGTGTTGGGCCACGCATAGTGCAGGGATCCGTAGTCATTACTTAATAATTTGAGAACCTATTAACATAGGATACCCAAAATAATTTTCATTGGGAGTGTCTTCGAAGACACTTAAATGAGTAATTTCAAGTTTCTGGGTCCAACCGTTTAGAAACTCTCTCCTCCAGGGGGACATTTTCCATAATTTTGGCGGCTTATATCTTGCTTACTTCACTTAATTTTCTAAATTTTAAAAAATCTATTCAATAATACCCCACAAGACGGGGTAAACTCGAATGAAAATATTCATCCCCCTTTATAAGTATGGAAGTTACCCTTTAAAATTTAAATATTATTTTTACAATTCAAAACGGATATCTATACTAACCTACATTTGTAGAAAATTTTCGATTTAAAAAGTTACGAGTTTTGGACTGTCGTGACAGACGGACTGACACAACGATCTTATAGGGACTACGGAACCCTTAAAGTTGGTACAGTACAATCGCAGACAGAAGTGGGATCGTCGCCCGAAACATGAGGTCGCAACACTCGTGTACGGAATGTCGGGGTGAATAGGTTTGATTGTAAATGACTGATTCGTGAAAAGTCGTGGAGATGCAAAACGTCATTATAATATGAATCGATTGTGTGTGTGTGTGTGTGTGTGGTTGTGGATGCGTGTGTGTGTTTCTTTATCTCTCTGTGTGTGTTTGTGTGTGTGTCTGTGTGTGTGTATATATGCGTGTTGTGTGTGGGTGTGTGTCTGGGCATCAACGCTCTAGCACCTAAGCTACTGGACGGATTTGGGTAAAAATTGGGTTAGAGAAATATTAACTTCCCCTATCTATATTTTCTAGGGTTGCCACCATAGCCAAAAATCACTAAACATATACCTTTCTCTCTCTCTTGCAAGAGAGAAGAGACTAAAAATATATAATATTTTCTAAATAGCTTTTACGATTTTGAGGAAATTCTGTACTTTATTTCTACTATTATATCATAATATATGATCTTGTTATTTCAAGGAAAATCGGAATAAGGTACCTCTAATACAAACCTAGGTTGTTTGTTTCTTATTCTCAAAATGGGCTATTATAACTTAATTACGTTTATTACACTTAGTAGTTCATTATTCCAGGAAAAAAATTAATAAGGGAAATTGTAATTTTTGATTATGTCTATTATACCTTTTTTTTTCACTTACCATCAGGTGAGATGATGCCAAGGGCTTACCAATTATTATAAATAAATAAAAAATTGCGTAATGTTTACTATTAATTTATGTATCCCGACTACGCAAGGCGGTGAAGATTTTGCGAGAATGTATACTCAAAGTGACTGTACAATAATTTTTTGGAGTGTTGAGTTTCAATCCCGAGCAAGCGAAGTAATCATCATCATCATCATCATCATAAAAGCCACAGGACTTCCATTATTGGACAAAGGCCTCCTCCAAAGATTTCCACTACGACCGGTCCTGTGCTGCTTGCATCCAATGGCTTACCGCAACCTTCACCAGGTCGTCGGTCTACTGATTGGGATGCCTGCCACCACAAGGAAGCCTTATGTGAAGAATTCTGTAGTATAATTGAATTTTGTACATACTGAGGGATTCAAAATAACGAGATAAAAAAATCACTTTGCCCTCGTATAAAACAACTTTTATAGAGAAAATTCCATTAATAACATTTCGTGGTTTTTGATTTTCAATATTCATTGGTAGCATATTGTTTAGTTATAGTTCATTATGTGTTTGTTTTCTACGATAATAAAATAAAAATGTTAAATCTTTGTGAAGTCCGCGTAAGTTTCATATTTTTGTTATGTAATTAACAGTATTGAAAGAATCATTTAGATATAATATTTTGTATCTTTCTTCAATACAAAGTAATAAAAGACTGCAGTTAGAGCCCGTTCGCTTAGATAGTGTCGCTCGCCCTTTGTAAACACCGACACAGCACGTGCCGTCGCGTTTCAAAGAACACCACCTTGACGTCAAAAAATACTGACACATATGTATTACTTGATTTGTCGCTGTCATCTGTAAATTGTCTAACTAGATTTAATCCTTGCATTTGGTTTATAAATAACTCATGTAAGTAGATATGTTATGGTATTGTTGAAATACGGAATTGAGACATGATCGCTTACTATTAGCCTCATAAGAAGGTTCAAGGTCACCCAAAGGGCAATGGAGCGAGCTATGCTCGGAGTTTCCCTACACGATCGAATCAGAAATGAGGAGATCTGCAGGAGAACCAAAGTAAACCACATAGTTCACAGAATCGCTAAACTTAAGTGGCAGTGGGCAGGGCACATATCTCGTAGCACAGACGGCCGTTGGGGTAGTAAAGTTTGTACATGATATCAACATTGATATTTGGCGGCAAGACTTAGATAAGATGGTGATAGCTAGCCAGGCGGGCTTAGAAAATGCCCTACCATCAACCAAACCGAGTCTTACAATTGACCCCGCCGGGAATCGAACCCGTGACCTCCTGTGTAAAGACAGTGAACTTTGCCTCTGAGCTACGGAGGCGGTTAAAATTAATTTCCATAATATAAGAACAATGCCATCTATGATGTTATCTTAAAACTACCAAACAAGCTTATCTTCTTTTGTATCACTTCTACTATTGATTAAGCACAATACTGTGATTACGAAATGTAGACAAAGGTTGCATAAGATACATTTATATACAGGAATCTTAACAACAAGAGCGTTTGCTTCAGATCTTCCGAAAAATCCTAAATATCACACACTGGCACATGGCTGGCACCGTAGCTCAATGCGACTCGCATAGTCACGTCAATCATGCAGATTAACTGGCCATAGGCACTGTCATTGCCTCGATAGGTTTGACTGTCAGTGGCATTATGCTTCACAAGGCACGTTAAGCCGTTCACCACATGCCCTACAACCTCCACTAGTCTGGACTTCACCTCCATGTGTGAAGTATAGGCTTAAAATTTCAGAGCTTGGCAAGAGACCCGTTTCCCAGCAGTGGGGACGGTATGTGTTGTTATAGAACATTTTGTTGATTGGCGTCTTCTTGACATACTGCCAATGTGACAAAGTGAGCCATCGACTCATTTTATTTATTGACTATTCTCCCCGGTACAGTCGCGTCGAGAAGTTTATAAATTAAGTTAACCAATCGGAGCGTGAGGATGAACGCCACCTTGAACCGGTTAAAAGCGGAAAAACAAAAATATTTCTATTCTGTTGTTGACGATAGTACTGGCTTGTACCTTTAGTTGTATTAAAATTGTATTTTTTGTTTTTATACAAAGTTTATTTTTGGAAAAATAAATTACGCCACGTTATATAACCCGCTTTGACGAACGCGAAGTGTTCATACAATGTGGCGTACTTTATTTCAGCTGAATTGAAATCCGGCTGCACGTGAAGTAGAATACTGTACTCATTTATATATACAAAACCGCCGTTTTAACCGCCTCCTTGGCGCAATGGTTATTCCGTTAGCTCCAGATCAGGAGATCGCAGATTCGACTTCCAGTGGTGTCGAACTTTGTAATGGTGAACGCACATTTGTGCGCGCCGAAAGAATCAAACGAGCCCAACGAAACGAATTTTTTTTATATGAAGTCTTTTGAAACCCTCGCTCACCAATCCGCATCGAAAAAATCGGAAGTTGCCTGATTCCCGGAAGAATTCGGATTACGTCATCAGATTCGGCGCGGATAATGCGGACGAAGCGACCGATGCGCTAGCATTCTTTCAGTTGCATTTCACTCTGACTAAATAAACGTAGGTAACAAAATAACTACAACAAATTAATAAAATTTAGTTATTCAGAAAACGATTTAACACGTGACGTAATCAATAACCGTGCGAGGTCGTCCATGGCCGTCAAGGAAATGCACGAAAATTGACGCCCTTTTCCTTCGGCGCGGGCGATTCGTTCGGCGCGGATAGGTGTGTGAGGCCTTATGATAATTCGTTTCATTCGGCTCATTCGATTCTTTCGGCGCGTACAAATAAGCGTGCACCTTTAGACTCAAATTGATTTGTAGAAGGGCATTTTCTAGCCCGCCTGGCTAGCTACCACCATCTTATCCAAATCTCCGCAAAATATCAATATTAACAGCATTTAGGTATTCCGGCTTGAAGATAACATGGCCAGTTTCCCATTGCATTGGGGAATTTTGGCAACCCCTCTTTCATCTTTGGCATCATCGTCACTTACCAGTTGAGATGACGTCAAGAGCTTACCAATTGTGTGTAAAAAAAGCATTATCTAAAGGCAAACAAATATTTTTAATTTTCTAATAAAAAAAATGTAGCTGGATTCAGCTACGTTTCGCTGTTAATGCTGAAATACTCCGGAATTGCGCTTTGAATTTTTACACGAGCAAGTAATTTTAGAGATTTCACATAATTGTTAGTCTGACTGTTCCGGGCAGAGGATTCCGAAAAAACCTAACACAAGAAGCAAGCATTCTGTTGATCCGATGTAATGTAAGTTCATGCTTTTTCGCACTTTAACCAGTTCCCCATAACGTTGGTGAATTTTGGTAAGCCCGCTTCCATCTTCAGCATCATCGTCACTTACCATCGGGTGAGATGATGCTAAGGGCTTACCAATCGTGGATTAAAAAAAACCACAGATGAGATACCGATTAGTTACTTCTTTAACGGACGATGTCAGGGAATCTGCAAATTATCTACATAGGTATTGTAAAATATAAAAAGATATACCTACGCCTCAAGATATTAAGTTTCATACAACAATCACAACAAAAAGTGGGGTAACGCTTGTTCTAATAATTATAATACGTATAATTATATACGTATACGTATGCATGTATACCTTAAGTGGTGACCTCGAATAATGTTTCGACACGTGCTATGTCCTATCCTTCACTGTAATAGGGATGACGACAGCATCAGAAATAAATTATGAACTCTTGATCACTAAATTTCCCTCCTACTTAAACTTCGTAAAACCTTACTCGTTTTGTTTTCCATCAAGTCTTAGATTTTTAATTCACCTATATCACAAAATGAGTACATAAATGACGCTGCTAAACTATGACGTTACGCCTAGGTATTTCTAACATTTTTTTAACATAATATCGCTTTTGATAGATGATAAAAAGTAACTCAGATATCTAGCATTCGTCATCCCTATTCAGACAGGTGCATTTGATGTGTCAAATGCATGACATGTCTGCCACAGCACATATCGGCATGTTGACGGTAAGTCTGCCAACGCGTGACTGTAAGTAAAACTGTGCTCCGTCGTCATTGGAGCAGAGTTTTTTATACCCATTTACAAAGCGCTGACATTATATTTAACTTTTATTTGATATGAGACCTACGCAGAGTTTCTTGACGTCAACTAACGGACAGAAAATTCTGTATCCGCTATTTATCATTTTTATTACAAGCATTATATTAGCTTGCTGTGTTAGTTTGTCTGTTAGGTTAGTTTGGCACAAATCTTGGAAATTAAATTAGAACCACTACCCGGTGTTCGATTGAGCTGAAATTTTGCATACACGTTATATTTGGAAAACAATGTATGGTAAGCTAAGTGACGAAATTCTAAATTCAATATGGGGGACCCCCAAATATAGCGGATCAGTTATTTTTTTATGCATCCCCATTGATATCAAATGGAAAGGTTTGTTGAGAAGAATAATAAAAAAAAATAATTAAAGTTTGCACCTAAAAGCTTTAAGGTTTTTAGATAAATATAAGGGTTCCGTACGCAAAAGTTAACACTAGAACCTTATTACGCACTAAGCTTACGCTGTCTGTACGTTTATCCGTCTGTAATAGATAATAAAAGTAATAGGTAACCAGCTTTAATTTTCACAAAATAACGTAATTATTATTATTATTATTAAAATTTATTTATCGACCAACAAGGGATCATCATAGTGTTAGTAACATTCTAGGACTTAGACTAGTGTTAGCAATATACACAATTACATTTACATTATATTAAATTTATTTACAATATCACGACTGTTATTGGCAACGTGAACCAAGCAGCAGTGGTTCACAATTGCGCAATACACTGTAATACACTGGGGGCACCTATTTTAAATGCAAGATATCAGAAAGCAATAAAAAAATACGCGACACAGTCATGTTATACAAAGGTTTTTTTTTATTATTTTTCTCTGTCGTTAAAAACGCCAATTATATGAAACGTCAAATTTAAAGTGATTATAGTAACAATCATAAAGTTAAAAAAAAAACACCGGCGAAGTGCGAGTCGTATTCGCGTCAAAGATCCTGAACTGAATAAAAATATTATTTTTCTGTCGCTCTCGTTTATTTCCATTGATTATAATGAACAGGGTAAGTACCGTATCACTGTTGTACTCGTGTGCAGAGGAATGGTGGTACGGAACCGGCGGTGTACGAGTCTGATCGCACTTGCCTGATTTTTAAAAATAACAATGTGATAAAATAAGATATTATTAAATAACTTTTGAAAAACCCAAAAACTTTTAGATACAAGCTTCGATATACATATGCATGCAAAATTTCAGCTCAATCTGAAACCGGGAAGTGGGTCAAATAAAACTTGAAAGATTTCATCACAGACACCGGGACAGGTGTAACTAAAAAAAAGCTTGTAAAAAAACAGCAGTTACTTATACAGGGCTGGTCACGACATACGGCACAACACTCTCGTATTCTAAGGCTGTCTATAAAACCATGGCAAAAATAAGATCCTGAATTATTCTCTGAACTGGAAAACCCCCCGAATACCATTAATAACGATTCATCACTCACAAATCAGATCTTTTCAGAAACTCATTTTTAATCTGAATTACAATATTAGGTACTGAATTTTAGCTTCATTTGGGGTTAGCCTAAGTAAAGCTGGTTACGCAACGCACATTTGGATGTTGGCCAGAGAGCTGAAGCACGCTGAAGCCTCTTTTACACTGACTCGTACAGGCGACGAGAAAAGTGGTTTAGAAAATCTATCTAAATAAAAATTAAATGCTGTTCATTATTAAGTGTATGACTTGAAAATGGCTGGATCGACAGATCTATTTAAAAATAACAATGTTCCTAATGGTCTTAATAAAATTTTTACGGAAAGAATTGTAAGAAAGTTTGCCCGGAAAGTCGAAAAAGCTGAAAATCTTTTATAAAGGATTTTTGTTTGATTAAAGCCCTAGTAGATATTTTTCTTTACAAATATTTTTGCTTATCATTATCATCATCATATCAGCTGAAAGACGTCCACTGCTAGACAAAGGCCTCCCCCAAGGATTTCCACGACAACCGGTCCTGCGCTACCCGCATCCAGCGGCTTCCCGCAAACCTTACTAGGTCGTCGGTCCACCGCGTGGGAGGCCTGCCTACGCTTCGACTTCCATTGCGCGGTCGCCATTTTTGCTTATATTAGACAAAAATATTTTTCAATCGACTTCAAAAAGGAGGCGTTTTTTAATAAAATATTTTTTATAGGAGTTATAAAACTTATTTTTATTGACAACTATTTTTTGCCTTTATGAGGATAAAACATTTTTCAACCGTTCTCATTTTGACCTATTTTTTTTTCAAATGTACGCGACTTCTTTGCCTGTTGTGAACCGATTTTAATTATTCCTTTTTTTAAGTATGTCTTCAGGTGGTTCCATATAAATTTCATTAAAATCAATTAAGTAGGAACTAGTTTGGAGAATTATTAAAAAAGAAACAAAATTATTGTACTTGGTTTTTGCAATTGAATTTGGTTTTTAACGTATATTGGGGTTGTAAATTGTATTTAATCACGAGGCCTTCCGAAGCTCTTCTCCCATATAACTAAAGATGTCAAGTTCTAGAAAATGATAAGATCTATTTTCATGAAAGGTTATACACATAAATTTGCAAAATACGAAGTTTTAAGAAGAGTATTGTTTTGATTACTTTTTTTATTCACAATTAGTAAGCCTTTTCTGTTGTAAAACAGTGTTTGTTGTTTTTTTTAAAAAAAATTTGACAAAAAGTAATTGACGAACATTATAATAGTAGTATAATATCAAAAACCTTTAAATTAAAGTAATTTTTATATTAGATTTTGCATATTTTTTTTTACCTAAAAAATTAAAAACCAGTCATCATTACAGCTCATATACGTCCCCACCGAGGGGCTCGAGCCTACCCTGAATCAGGGCGATTAGGCCTTAGTCGACCACGCGGGCCCAGTGCGGGTTGGTCGACTTCACACACAACCTTCGAGTTTCTTCGCAGGCGTGTGCAGGTTTCCTCACGATGTTTTCCTTCACCGTTAAAGCAATCGGTAAGTCGTATGTACGTAAGTTTTCGAAAAACTCATTGGTACATTGGCCGTCCAGATTTGAACCCGGTACCTCTGGTTAGATGGACCGAGTCGTTACCGGTTGAGCCACCGACGCTTTTTACCGAGTCGTTACCGGTTGAGCCACCGACGCTTTTTAGTCGTTACCGTTAAAAACCAGTCAGCATATAAATATCCCTTTTTTGGGAGGTTTGGTTAAAATGTATCTTGTGTCACTTTCGGAATCAAGACGAATTTAACGACACCTCGCACTACAAGGCTACAGGCTTACAAAAACAGATATACACACATATTATATGTAACGTAAATAAACCGATAAAACACCCGAAAATCATGACCCTCCTTTTTCAGGCATCGGGTAAAAATGTAAAAAATACACTCCTTAGAATTTTGTGTTTTATTTACGTGTATAAATCTTCATTACATCATTATATGACAAGTCTTACGAGTCTATTAGCTTGCCGTTTCAGTTAGTCTATTAGTTGGGATAAATTTTGGAAGCAAAGTTAGAACCATTTCCCGGTTGCCGATTGAGCTAAAATTTTTTTGTATGCACGTCAAGTTTAGACAACAATGCATGGTAAGCTAAGTGAAGTCATTCTAAATCCAATATGGTGGACTCCGAAAGATGGCGGTCAGTGATTTTTCATGCAGTCACTAAATTATTTTCCTATTAAAGCTTGTAAAAAACTTATTATAGATTTTTCAAAAAATATATCAGTTTTTAGTTTAAATATAAACGAGTTTCAGTAATATTCTTTCGTTTTTAATATATCCATTTTTGAGTAAAACTAACAAGGCTAGTTGATCGAATCGAAATATAAATTATAAAATTTTGTTCTCTTGAAAAAAAAATCGCTCCCTTGAAATGTCTTTGTACTTAATTTTGAAAAAACCCTCACCCGTTTCGCTTTACATCATTTCATTACTTTTAAAATAATTAATTACATAAATTTAGTATAATATCAATGTAGCTAAAAACAATAAAAAAAAGTATAACTTTACGCCTTGGTATACCAATATATTATAATATAAAAATGAATCGCAAAATGTGTTGGTAAGCGCATAACTCGAGAACGGCTGGACCGATTTGGCTAATTCTTTTTTTGTCGAGTTAGTTATTGTCAGGAGAAGGTTCTTATTCTTTATTCTTTATTCTTTATTGTTCAATTTACAATAAGAGCTTACAGTTTCCCAAGACGCTCTATTGTTAATATTTACAATTAAAATTACAAATTACAAATATTTTCAATTACAAATTATTGTTGTTTAAAAAGATGTATAAATTTTTAATTATTATAGGCATGCTATCCACAAAAATGTCAATATGTTGGATCTCGGCAACGAATCCATTGAGCAAATGTATTGCCCTAGACGTAGTAAGGTGTAGCGCTCGCTGCGTGCGCGGCGCTGAAGTTGCAAACAGCTGGTGCCGTCGCCGACCCGTGCGCACGTATTTTTGTGGCACAAAGAGACTCATATTATTTAACACCTCAGAGTTATTGACATTTCCCCGCAACAGCAGACAGTAGTGGACACCAAGAAGCAACTTCCGCCTAAGCTCCAAGGTATCGAGTCCGACTGAGCCATATACGAACAGAGATGGGAAGAGAAACGGGTAATATCCGTACATTCGCTTATAGAGGTACCTAGCGAACTTACGCTGCAGTTTTTCTATCATGAGAGAATACTTAGTTTCATAGGGATCCCAAACGATTGCGCAGTACTCCAACTTGCTCCGGACAAAAGCATTATACAGCACTAACGCAACTCTAGTATCCCTGAATTGGTATCCTTGAATTGGTCCCTGAATTATGTAGGGTAGGGTAGTGTAGTGTAGTGTAGGGTAGGGTAGTGTAGTGTAGGGTAGGGAAGGGTAGGGCAGTGTAATGTAATGTAAGGCGGTACTTAGTTCGCCGGGACAGCTAGTCAATAATAAAAAAACAATATATCGCATTTGACAGATGACAGACTAGCAGTCAACTACCCTTATTTAATTTGACATTTTTTCTATCCACCTGATGGTAAGTGACGACATGAAAAAGATGCATTGACTGTGGATATATTTCTACGAACTGTTCTATGGAAATTGGCGCGTTGTTGTCTTTTGTTCTGGGGTGACGTTTCCTTGGTGTTCTCGCATTGCAATATTGAACATCATTTCGGGTATACAGTTTCTGAGTTCTGAATCATAGTATACTATAGAAATCTGTATCTTTTTTAATATTTCTATGCTATCGTTCGCTCATTTAACTTCATCTTTGATGTTAGCCGGCAGTGGCAACAGTCAAACACAGGGGCTGTACTGAGTTTAACCACGACGCCGATTTAACTTTTTAAAACTCGATTCAGTTGGTATTAGGCCATTATCTAAGCCCACCCACCTGGCCAATTACCACTAATCTTATCTAAGTCTTACATCCAAACATCATTGTCAACAGCATTGATGTGTTGAAGATAAGATAACCCCTTTGCGTTGGGGAATATTGGTAAGCCTACTTGCATATTCACTTATCATCATTCCTTTACTCCTGTGCATCAATAGAGATGATGCTAAAGGCTTTTCAATTATAGATAATATCTCGAGAGATGGTGGACGGTGGCGCGACTGCATTGTACTTTATGTTTACTTTACATAAAACGGGTAGTATTTAAACGCAAATAAAAAAAAAACAGATTTTGTAAAATTAAATTATCCCCATTCCCATCAAAGTTACTGATTGCATAGAAAAATGCTCACCTCAAAATATAATTAATTTAAGTAACAATTTACTTTTGTGGCGCACCACTAATTTTAAAGCGTTTATCTGGTTTTATTATTTCGTAAGTCAGATCCGCCACCCAGGCCCCTCCTGGTATCCTCTCCTCTGTCTTCCTCGAATAAACAATTAAAACTAACCGAACCTAATAACACTCGCTTCGCTCGCTCAACTCTAGTACAGTTGAAAAGGATAGATAATTTGATGTACAGTCAGTATTTTTGATATGATTGTAATAAATGAACGATGAAAATAAACTAATACGTGATTATTTATTCAATGAGCTAATAAAAATATTCCATTTAAAACAAATAACTTCTGTTGACGACTGTACCATGCAGTACGGTTTAAAAAATAAAAATAAGCAAAGAGGACTGTATATTGACGACGAGTCGTTTCGAATTCCTGTCGCCCACCATCGTCGAGCTCACTTAACTAGGAAAATCTTTCAACTACCTCCTTACACTCGGTCATCGAACACCAAAAGAACTCACAAACAAATCTCATTGCAGTGCTGACTCGAGTATGGAGTTGAGCTATACAGAATTATGAATATTGTGTTTGTCTAAACCAGAAACATTTCTCTGTAGCAGAAGAAAGCTTTTGTATAAAAAAAATAATGTCTTTGTTTAATGTTTTTTGTGACATGGACATTGAGATATGGTCGCTTGCTTTGGACCTCATAAGAAGGCTTAAAGTCAACTAAAGGGCCATGGAGCAAGCGAATAATAGTCAAATACCATAATTACTCACATTTTTACATTCTTCTTAACCACTTTAAACATGAGTGCCATGAAAAAGACCGAGCCACATCAGTTTCCTGAAAAACACAAAATACACTATTGAAATATATTTTTCTTCTTAAGTGTAGGTAGATGATCATCAGAAAAGTATAATTACAATTTTAAGAAAAAAAAATACTATAGTTAGGAAAGGCTATCTAAACTGGACCTCGCGAGCAGAATCCAATCAAATTCTCGTCTTGTAAATCATATATTAGTAACTCTGAAAATCTCATTAAGTCGTTCAAAAGCTACTTCCGGTCATCATCATATCAGCTCATATAATACATCCCTACCGAGGAGCTCAAGTATACCCTGAATTAGGGCGATCGGACCACTCGGCCCCAGTGCGGGTTTGTCAACTTCACACACAACCTTCGAGTTTCTCCGCAGGCGTGTGCAGGTTTGCTCACGATGTTTTCCTTCACCATAAGAGCGTCGGATAAACGTACATTTGAATTCGAAATTCGAAAAAAACCATTGATACTTGGCAGGATTCGAACTACGACCTGCCAGACAGGAGGTAGTGGTCCTAGCCGTTACGCCACTGACGCTCATCTCCCGTCATACATACAAATATATGCAAAAACGTTCCAACCTAATACTGAAACTTTCACATAGTTAGCTAACATCCCATAAATTTTCCCACTGCTGGGGCACGGCTCTCTTCCCAAACTGGGGAAGGTGAGGTCATACCCCACACACGGACGCTAAGTCATGCACGGAAACGGTCGATAACAATGCCACTATAAGTCAAACCCATTTAGGTGATGACCGTGCCTTAGGTAAATTAAAAGTTGCTCAGCAGTTTTTCGAGTACATCTTCGAGTACAAACATTCCAACATACAAAATTTCCAATTAAATAAATTGTTTGACTTTTTATGTACTCGTTCCTCTCAATTTACAGTAACAGGGTTTACAACTGGAGGCATTTTTGTGAGTTTTTACAAGAATAGTAAATGATTTTATAGTATAACGTCTCCTTATAAGAACTTTAATTAATTTAGCTGACATTTAAAACATTGGTACTTACATGTTGTACAGGGTCTTCGTTATCCCTATGTTCATGCAATCGATGTCAACTCCAAGGATAAAGTTACCTGCAATAAGCTTAGCAAGACTTTGTTAAGTTTCCAATCATTTGTAAATCAACTAAAAATAGATGAATCTTAAATTAAGGTCAATTTTTTTCCAATGGATCATTTCGCATTAATTAAATATCATAATTAAACTGAAAAGACAAGTAGTGAGTTTTCATATAGGAGGCCCGAACACACTTTGGGTCTTTAAGCGGATTAAGTAGTAGTGAGTGAGTATGAAACTAATGAAATAGGAGTCTTAGAGACTGACGTTAAAGCAGGAAATATTTGTAATGAAAAGATACCCATAGAATTATCAGCCAACAATTCCATGTGCATCATACTAAATAAACTTGTGAAACAGGTACTAAAATCAAGAAAGTAAATAATTGTTGAACAAAGCCAATCAACACTGCAAATAATTTAAAATGGAAAATAAAAACGAAGGCGAAACGTGTAAATATCCTCATTTTGTTTATTCTGTGGCAGTTGATGTTGTAAGAGCTTATTAAAAGGGAAAACACGACAATTGTGATGTTGTATATTAAACTATGACGGTGGAAATAATATAACTTTGGCATGTAACATGTATAGCGTATAACTGTAACACAAGAGAGACAAAGTTATCCTAGAGAATGTTGGTAAATAGGTACTTAAAAAGAATGAAAAGAGCTTGACAGAACAATTTAAAGATAATGTAATCAGAGATATTTTGTTACCATAGATGGGTTATGCACTAACAAACAACATTTGAAAATCGAAGCCATTTACACACACAATATTATAGGTAGTTCCCTTCTATTGCACTGAATGTTACTAAGAAAAGAGATGCCAATTGGCATCTTTTTTTTTCTTCACTTTTTAGACACATGTAACCTATCTACCTCCCATTATATATAGCATATCTCTGAATGTAATGGTTATTGTGGCAATCAATTTACTTCATGATTCATGGATTTGAAAGAATATAATTTCCATCGCACATTAGGGTTTCCGTATGTTTTTATCTCATTATGTGTAATCAAGTTCCAGTTTCGATATGTCAAATAATACACAAAATCATACGTACAGGAATGATGACGAACTAAATGATAAGGTAATAGAAGACGATTATTAGCTAAAATGGAATGGAGCATAGAAATTGCTATATATGGCGGAGCGGTAGCTTGTGTCTGAAGTTACATCACACATTCGGGTTTAATAAAGGTTTCATATAACCTGAAAGATGAAGCAATAAGATAGAGTGACAATCAGAGCAGGATAATATGGAGAGAAACATACAAAAGACGATTTAATGAAAGAGACTGAATGTTTATAAATGGAACCTCTATGGGCGATGGCGATGACTTCTCTCATGCTGTTTTCTGTGTGGCGGGGCGGCGGCTCCGGTCGGGGATCCGCTGCGCGCGCCAAGATCTGCCGCACCACGTCGCGCGGTGGCGCGCCGAGCGGCGTCGGCCGCGTTGTTAGACCCAGCTGGAAACAGAGAATAGAGGATGGATCAATTTTCGTTCTGTGATATCAAGAAAAAAGAGGGCAAGTATCAGTTTTGATATGTCAATTCAAGGTAAAATAGTGTGATGACTTCAAGAAAAAAAGCACAAATATCAGTTTTGATATGTTAATTCAAGGTAAAATAGTGTGATGACTTTAAGAAGAAAAAGGCAAGTGTAAGTTTTGGTATTTAATTCAAGGTCAAATAGAGTGATGACTTCAAGAAGAAAGAAGACAAGTATCAGTGTTTAGTGTGATGACTTCAAGAAGAAAGAGGACAAGTATCAATTTTAATATGTCAGTTCAAGTTAAAATAGTGTGATGACTTCAAGAATAAAGAGGACAAGTATCAGTTTTGGTATGTCAATTCAGGGTAAAACAGTGAGACGACTTCAAGAAGAAAGAGGAGAAGTATCAGTTTTGATATGTCAATTCCAGGTTAAATGGTGTGATTGGAAGAAAAATCAGTAATGTAAGTATAAATCAGCATGCAGTAATCCGGAGTAAAATTCCATATAAACCACCTTTCAATAGAAATTTCCAACAATGTTAAGAATAACGTAAACTAAAAGTAAAATTATTTCTTTACGAAACAACTATGATACCAATGTTTTCGGTTATTAATGTTACATTATTAATTTGTAACATTAATAACTCAAAATGTTGGTATCAGAAATTGTTATATGAAGAAATAATTTAATTTTTAGGTTAGGTTGTTTACAATGTTGGAAATTCCTATTAAAATATGATTTAAATAGGACAGTTATTTAAGTACTATAGATTTCTTCTTTAAACTCATGCTAGCCTACTCGTACTTTATATTTACTAAGTGAAGATTCATGTGGAGTAAACGCGTAGTGTGAGCGATAACGGGCTCTTCTTCATTTGTGACTGCCTGGTACCCGTACGTATATCTGATTCAAATAGAATTCAAGTTACTTGAAAAATGGTATGAAACTTTTTTGTAAAGTATGAAAATAAATTATTTATGATTATATTTTTTTGCACACTGTGTACCTGCGCAAACGGTTCCCCACTACGCTCAAATCTTGCTATGTTGTTTTCCGAGATCAGCCACGCAAACGCGTGCTCTTTAACACTCACGGCGCCTGGTAATTTCTTGGCTGTGTCAGTAGAAATTTACATGACCTCTGTCTTTTAGACAAAGCCAACTGACTAAGCTGAAGATGGCAGGATTATATCGTCTAAGACTGAGTTGCTGGAAGAAGTTGAGAAGTTCTACGGACAATTATACACGAACACACGTCAGCCTGTCAGTGATCTGGCCAAAGACTCAAGAGCCAGACTAACCTGAAACTATACCGAAGATATCCTGAACGTCAGCCTGTACGAGATTACAATGGCTCTCAAACAGCTCTAGAACAATAAGGCACTGGGTGATAATGGAATTACGGCTGAAATTCTGAAGCAGGTGGAACACCGGTACTTGACGCTCTTCAGAAGGTATTTAATTCCGTTATACTCGAGTGACAAACTCCTAAGGCATGGCATAGAAGTGTGGTTGTTCTTATCTTCAAAAAGGGTGACAACACCCTGCTGAAGAACTACAGACCCATCTCACTTTTGAGCCGTGTCTACAAGCTATTTTCCAGAGTCATTGCGAATCGTCTCGTACGCAGGTTTGACGACTTCCAGCCTCCCGAACAAGCCGGTTTCCGAAAAGGCTTTAGTACCATAGACCACATACATACGCTGCGGCAGATAATACAGAAGACCGAAGAGTACAATCAGCCACAATGCTTATAATAAGAAAGCCTTTGATTTAGTCGAAACTTGGGCTGTGTTACAGTCTCTCCAGCGGTGCCAAATTGACTATTGATATATCGAGGTACTGAAGTGTTTGTATAAGAACGCCACACTGTTGGTTCGCCTCCAGGATCAAAACTCGGAACCTATCTGGTTGCAGCGAGAGGTGACACAGGGAGACGTCATATCTCCAAAACTGTTCATCGCCGCCCTGGAAGATGTTTTTAAGCTTTTGAACTGGGGTAGACTCGCAATTAATGTCAACGGCGAGTACATCAACCACCTTCGATTCGCTGACGATATCATGGTCATAGCTAAGACTATGGATGACTTAGGCACAATGCTCGATGGTCTCAGTAGAGCCTCTCAAAAAGTTGGTCTTAGAATGAACGTACACAAGACGCAAATTATGTCAAACGTCCGTGTCGCACCTACTCCTCTGAATTTTGGAGGCTCTACGCTCGAAGTTGTTGCCGAATATGTGTAACTGGGACAAACAGTCCAGTTAGGTAGGTCCAACTTCAAGAATGAGATCAATCGTCCAATCCAACTTAGTTGGGCAGCGTTCGGGAAGCTTCGTAATATCTTCACGTCCCAAATACCGCAGTGTCTTAGAATCAAGATCTTCGACCAGTGTGTGTTGCCAGTGATGACATACGGAACTGAGACATGGTCGCTTCCTATGGGCCTCAAAAGAAGACTCAAGGTCACCCAAAGGGCAATGGAACTTGCTATGCTCGGAGTTTCTCTGCGTGACCAAATCAGAAACAAGGAGATCCGTAGGAGAACCAAAGTAACTGACATAGCTCTCAGAATTGCTAAACTTAAGTGGCAGTGGGTGGGGCACATAGCTCGTAGAATGGACGGTCGTTGGGTCAGTAAAGTTCTTGAGTGGCAACCGCACACCGGAAAATGCAGCGTAGGCAGGCCTCCTTCTCGGTGGACCGATGACCTGGTGAAGGTCGCAGAAAGCCGCTGGATTCGGGTAGCGCAGAAACGGTCGTCGTGGAAATCCTTGTGGGAGGCCTATGTCCAGCAGTGGACTTCCTTCGGCTGATATGATGATGATGATCTACATGACCTGTTAAATACTGATGATTGTGCGATTCGATAGGTAAGAATGAGTTTGAGGTGAGTAGAGTCAGATTACCCATAAGGCCGACTTGGACGGGCGTACGGCCACCAGACACTAGGGGTGGCTAATCATGGCAAATAATAAAACATAGGTACCTTGGCCAGTATCTGGTGCTTGATGTGGTCGAGCCTGCGGTCCCGCTGCGCGGCGGCGGCTACACGTGGCAGCGGCGCACACGCGAGCGCCAGCGCCGCACACGCGACAAGCCACGCGCGTGTGGCGCGCATCGGCGCCTACCGCCCGCGCGCGCTCAGCCGGCGCCATCGAGCCTGCGCCGCTGCGACATCTCCGCGCCTGCGAAATGTCAACATTATTAAGCTATCGCATAGCTTTTGTCGCGGGCTTCGAGCGCGGCGAACGAATCAAGAAATTCCGTAACGAAAAAACCTAACACTACCGCGTTCTAAAAAAAACTTACAGTGCCATCTATTAGCAATTGGCGCAACTAAAAGGACAGTAAATTTTGCTGGCTCGGCCGAGCGTGACGTAAAGTTACCGCGTTCTAAAAAAACTTGCAGTGTCATCTATTATCGATTTGCGGTACTAAAAGGACTTAGTAAATTTTACTGGTGTAACTTTCTTAGTGTTAAAATTTGCTAAAAATACTATGCAATAGCTTTACCGCGGCAGTCCCCGAGTGCCACACGTCTTTTTTCTTATTGTAAAAGTTTTATTATCAGGGAGTTCCGTACTATCCGCAGAAGATATCAGAGCGAATTACTAGCAACGGTGATACTGGTTTACGCACCACACTGTCGGGTGGAGGGCGCAAGCACTTACTGCTTGCATCATGGGGGTCGGAAGACGAAGAAGGTCTATTGTTTATTTTTGTAAGCAGTTAATCGTCACGCTTGGCAGGCAGGTTGGCTATCACAGTGTCATCATATCAGCCGAAGGACGTCCACTGCTGGCCATAGGCCTCCCCCAAGGATCTCCAAGACGACCGGTTCTGCATGCACGCATCCAGCGGCTCCCGCGACCTTGACCAGGTCATCGGTCCACCGAGTGGCAGGCCTGCCTACACTACGCTTCCCGGTGCGTGGTCGCCAGTGTACTGGCATAATATGCAGAAATGAAGCTGCTCTGCTGTCCTAATTCCGGTTTGGTCGCCCCCCTCGACAAGACACTTGACACACTTGGGAAGAGAAAATATGTTGTTTTATAGGGCCACACAGGTGGCGACTGCACAACAGAGACAAAGTATATAATATATTAGTACTAACATATAGCATGGACACTTCCTGCCGCTCTCTAGATTGCGACGTCACCTCTTCGTCACCCAGAATGATACAGATTGGTTACTGTTTGGTTGTCGAACGTATAGGATTTCGACGTGATTTTGTTTGCTCTGTCATTTGTTATTAGAAAGGTCATTTCACGGCCATTTGTATGCAGTGTCCGGGGTGTGCCAGAGACGCGGCAGTAATGGTGAAAATAGACAGTCTATTTTGAGACCTGGATGTATACGATGATGTCATTGGACATGAGCCCATCGTGTGTTCCTTTACAAAAGTATTTAATGTAGCGTAGGTGTCGCAGCCATATTGTTGTACAATTAGCCGTTTTACAAAACGGCGCGCCGCTTTATAAAACTACGGAGTAAAAAACTCCGCATAAAAAAGAGTCGGAGGGAGCCCCGTGAACATTTTCACGGTAAAACAAGACATGCTAACCTAACCTGTTCGTCTGTCCGTCCGACTCGGTTTTATTTGGAGTTTTTTACTTAGTAGTTTACAAAAGCGGCGCGTCGTTTTGTAAAACGGCTAATTCTACAATATACCTGCGACATAGGCATCAAGACTTGGAAAGACTGAGAAAAAAAAGGATAGCAATACTCAAAAAGTGATCTGTTAACAGACCACACCAATGTTTTACACCGTGTTTAAGTATTAACCTATTATCGCTCGCGTCGTACGCTTAACTCAGATTTTCATGATCTTTAAGATCTCGCCAATATCCGCACGACCATTTCACGAAATGGCAAATTTAAATAATATCGCCACGACATATTACGTGTAATCAAACAAACCTGTTTGCCATACGAATGTTTGCTATGGGTGGAGTTTGAACCCACGACCCAGCAGACAGAAACACTAATCTCTGGCCCACAGTCATGATAAAAGATTCAAGATTCAAGGTATTTATTCAAAATAGGTGCAAATTGCACTCTTTCTGATAGTCATAAAAAATAATAACAATGTCATTTGTGAAAAATCAAGAAATAAACAATCTTTAGTTAATAACGTCATAATTAAATCCTTGAAGTAAACCAGGTTATGTCATTAGAACATAAAACAATATGACACGAAAAGTTATATATAAAAATCATTGACACCTTTGAAAAGAGTAGGCCAGTTCACACGGAGAGCACCAGGTCACGAGTATAACGCGAGAGTCTACGGTCTTATGTCATTCCTATTTATTGTAAAGTGCGTGCGTATGTGGGCGCGCCAGTAGGCACTAGGCACTAGGCCTACTGGCGCGCACACATACAAACCGCGTGATGTACCATTGTATGAAGAAAACCTACTATTCTTTCCTTTTACTGTGCCACGGTAGTCTTAAATAAAGAAGTAGGTATTAAGTCTATATCTTCGTGGCTAAGAAAACAGTTGCGTCGTAAAACCGTGTAACCACCAATACAAGTTTGTTGTTCTGCGCAAAATGTGAAAACAACAAATTCGTTTTGAGTGGTGACGGACGAAACTTCTCATAACATCTCTCAGGAAAATGGCCTTTATTTTTAAGGATGATGCACTAATTCTGAAAATTGAGAATATATCTTTATACTGCTCTCTATGCCTATTTTACCGACATAGCTCTCAGAATTGCTAAACTTAAGTGGAAGTGGGCGGGGCACATTGCTCGTAGAACAGATGGCCGTTGGGACAACAAAGTTCTCGTGTGGCGACCACGCACCGGAAAACGTAGTGTAGGCGGGCCTCCCACTCGGTGGACCGATGACCTGGTGGAGGACGCGGGAAGCCGCTGGGTGCGGACAGCGCCGAATCGGTCGTCGTGGAAATCCTTGGGGGAGGTCTATGTTCAGCAGTGGTCGTCCTTCGGCTGATATGATGATAATGAAGCCCATTTTATTTAATTATCCTCTTTTACCCGCGGCTTCGTAAGCATGGACATAGTTTCTATGACTATTTCGAGCCTGGTGCAAATTGTTCGGATCCCTTGGTTGATTTAAAAGATACTTTTTTTATTTGATAGGTTATCCCCCCGAGGTGATCCCATGAAATCGGTTTTGTATTTGTTTGGAAAATAAACACAAACAAAAAAAACTGCCAAGTGCGAGTCGGATTAGAGCAACATTTTTTTTAATAAAAATTTGAGTGCGTTTGACTGCAACTCACCTGATGGCAAGAGATGATGCAGTCTAGGATGGTACACGCAAATTCAAATATTTCCTATTCACACATAGGCTACTTTTTTACGCTCGCGAGCCGTTTGCGGCTCGCTCACTGAGCACCCTCGAAAAGTCATAGAAACGTTGTCCACCCGGGTGAAGCCGCGGGAAACAGCTGGTCAAATATATAATCAACTATGAATGGTTAAAGCAAGCAATCAATATTGAAAATGAAAATTTTTATTTTGGCACTTTCAAGTTATTAACACATTTAATTAAGCCCTAATTTCCAAACTAGTCGTTGGACTGTGTCTTGGAAACTAGTTCCTTCCCTTTTTATTGGACTACAATATGGTAAGTACCTATACTTATATATAATTATCTTATGTATTAGCTAGGATCAATATTAATATATATTTACGACCGTAAGACAGCATGTTTAAAATATTATTAATTAGATTCAACCGCCACCGTCGCGTAATGGTTAGTCCATTCGCTTCACACCAGGAGGTCGCGGGTTCGATTTCCGGTGGGGTCAACTTGTAAGACTTGGTTTGTTGGTGGTAGGGCTTTTTCTAAGCCCACCTGGCTAGCTACCACCATCTTATCTCGGTCTTGCCGCAAAACAACAGTGCTAACAGAATTGATGTGTTCCGGCTTGAAGATAATATAGCCAAAGCCCCATTGCGTTTGGGAATCTTGGTAAGCCCACTTCCATCTTCGGCATCATCGTCACTTACCATCAGGTGCGATGATGCCAAGGGCTTATCAATTGTGGATTTTAAAAAAACGGGTTTTTTTCCTATTTTACTTCCTTTTAAAACACACACACACACTCTCACTGCACACACACACACCACATACACACACATAAATTCACACACACTCAATCACATGCACACATAAATACTTCGCACGCGTGCTTATTAATACGTAGCGCATATATTTGTAAAGTATTATTGTTTTTAATTATTTAATTTTTTTACTGTATCTCTGTGTTGTTTATTAGTTATGGAAGCGCGGATTCTTCTGGCACAAGTATTCTTATACTTAACAGAAGTCTCCTGCAACATTTATTATTTTTCACAGTGAGATACCGCAATTAACTTTTTTTAATTTTTTTTTGTACTTCCAAAGAAAAAAAACGGAACCCTCGTAAGATAATTATGTTGTGCATCTTTCTGTATGTCAAGACCCATTTTCGCATTATTGGGTTAAAGTCATCAAGTTGGAATTAATATCCAATAATACGAGTAAGGTCTACGGTCCATCGATGGTGTAAAAAATTAAGCTTATAAACCTACACCATATCTTTTGATTGCGTTGATTTAGAAGCTTTAATTTATGTCACATATCATTTAGATATACGCAAACTAACTCATAATAACCTTTGAGATACTTCCCGCTGACGTAGCATCATTAAATTTGGCAAGAAGCAAGGTCTCATAGCACAAGTAAAGGAAAACATTTGGAAATCGTTAATTTTGTATTCAGTCACATAAAAAATATTTTTTATATTTTTTTATATTAGTTATTTTTGGGTTCTTTATATTGGTAAAAAAATTTACGGCCAATGTACCAATGAGATTTTCGTAACTTACGTACATATACTCTCCGATTGCTTTAACGGTGAAGGAAAACATCGTGAGGAAACCTGCACAGCACACTTGCGAAGAAACTCGAAGGATGTGTGTGAAGTCGACCAACCCGCACTGGGCCCGCGTGGTCGACTAAGGCCCGATCGCCCTAATTCAGGGTAGGCTCGAGCCCCTCGGTGGGGACGTATATGAGCTGACATGATGATGATGAGGGTTCTTTACCGAAAGGTGTCATGTTACGGAACACTTGATTCGTAAGTCCAACTCGAACTTGGCCGTTTTTTACCAATATAAACTTTGACGAACTTCTTTGCTTTAGACAAATGGTTGGGTTGGTATTTAGTGCGTTAATGTTTCTAAAAGCTTTAATTTAACTTGCAACGTTTGTATATATGTATGTCGACTGACTCGGTGGCATAGTGGTAAGTGCGCTTGACTACTGATCCGAGAGTTATGGGTTCGATCCCCACCCAGGGCAAACATTTGTGTGATGAGCAGATTTGTTTGCTCTGTGTCTGGGTGTTAAATATCTATATATTATGTATGTATTTAAACGTATATAAGTATGTATATCAGTCTCTGGTTCCCATAACACAGGGAATCCTACTTTGGGGCCAGATGACCATTTGTGATTTGTCCCAGAATATTTATTTATTTATTTTTATTTATTTATTATTTATCTTTGTTTAGTTCAAATCTTGCGATTGATTTAACAATGACTTCCAGGTGTCCGATATATCTTAAATTTGGAATGAAGCCGTATTCTCAGTGACAAAAGATCCTTATGTTATTTTGAAATTGATCTGATGATGAACTTTGGCGGTGGAATCAAGGTCTCATAATAGTCCTTTACTTTTCAATCCAAAAAACTAGACTTTACTGTGCTCACCTTTTTTTAAAGAAGAAAGAAGAAGAGGTATACTCATTTGAGCCTTTTGGATTTTTGAAAGCTCTTTTCAAATAAAAGCTTGTAACTAAAAAGCCTTGGGTTTTTCGAAAATTATTAAAGATAAACAAGGTAGATAAGCATTGTTTTCAGCATATGCTGAGCTTCTACCTTTGCAGTGATAGGAACAAACTATTGTATTTAAAAAACTACGCAATATTTCACTTGTGTGTACTTATCACTGAATAAACATTTATTATATTCTATTCTACCAGAATAACGGAGACTAACAGAAACTTTCTTTCTTTTTTATCGTGTTGCACGATTATCCGTGCAATGCAATTTATTCTACTATAATTTAACCGCCTCTGTGGCGTTAATGGTTAGTCCATTCGCTTCACACTAGGAGGTCGCGGGTTCGATTCCCGGCGGGGTCAACTTGTAAGACTCGGTTTGGTTGGTGGTGGGGCATTTTCTAAGCCCGTCATCTTATTTAAGTCTTGCCGCCAAACATCAAAACAAAGATTCCCCAACGCAATGGAGAACTGTCTATCTTATCTTCAAGCCGGAACACATCAATGTTGTTTGTTTGGCGGCAAGACTTAAATAAGATGGTGGTAGCTAGCCAGGCAGGCTTAGAAAATGCTCTACCACCAACTAAACCGAGTCTTACAAGTTGACCCCACCGGGAATCGAACCCGCGACCGCATTCTGTGAGCACGTACGGCATTTTTAAAAACCCCACGCCCAATCGTACACCTACCAATCAGTCGTGCCACAAACTAAACATCTATCAATACTACTTTAACAAGTCCTTTATTTACTTGAGATAAGACTTAAAAGTGGGTCAGAGCTATTAGCTCCACGCTATATCTATCGGTCAGTTTCATCGGAGTAATTGGAAACTTCAACATTTATAGCACCAAACTGATTCATTTGAAAAAAAGTTTTTAAATGTTAACAGAAGGTTTCTTTTTTTAGTGGCAAACATTGTTTGGCTTTGCTGTTTTTTTAATTATCATTATTATAAGCCGATGGTAGTCCACTGCTGGACATAGGCCTCCCCAAAGGATTTCCACGACGACCGGTTCTGCGCTACACGCATCCAGCGGCTTCCCGCGACCTTCACCAGGTCATCGGTTCACCGAGTGGGCTTCCTACGGTACGTTTTCCGGTGCGTGGTTGCCACTCGAGAACTTTGCTGCCCCAACGGCCATCCGTTCTACAAGCCATGTAGATGTCCTGGATTCATACTTTCGCATGTTCTATGTATTCATTTTTTAGGGTTCCGTACCCAAAGGGTTAAAATGGGACCCTATTACTAAGACTTCGCTGTCCGTCCCTGTCTGTCTGTCTGTTTATCCGTCTGTCACCAGGCTGTATTTCATGAACCGTGATAGCTAGACAGTTGAAATTTTCACAGATGATGTATTTCTGTTGCCGCTATAATAGCAAATACAAAAAAATAGAAAAAGTGATAAAATAAGGGGGGTCTCCATACAAAAAACATAAAGAAACTAGCGCCATCTAGTATGATGGTACGGAACCCTTTGTGTGCGGTTCTGACTCGCACTTGGCCGGTTTTTTTTAAGTGCAACTAATTCTTAGACAATGTACTTTGGAGCACACTGGAACCAATCGTTTTTCGTAAATTGGTTTAGTAGTTTCTTACAATTTCACCCTTCGAAGCAACGTTTACGGCGATATAAAAGTTAACTATAATGTTATATGTGCCTATGTGAAGCCTATACCTACAGCTATTGTTACAGAAGGTTGATAACATCGCCAACTGCTATTATTTATCGAACGACTTCAAAAAACTTAGTTTTTAGGGTTCCATACCCAAAGGGTAAAAACGGGACCCTATTACTAAGACTTCGCTGTCCATCCGTCCGTCTGTCACCGGGCTGTACTTCATGAACCGTGATAGCTAGACAGTTGAAATTTTGACAGATGATGTATTTCTGTTGCCGCTATAACAACTAATACTAAAAATTAGAAAAAGTGAAAGTCTCCATACAAAAACGTGAGGATAGTAACGCCCCATATAGTATGATGTTACGGAACCCTTTGTGCGCGTTTATGACTCGCACTTTACCGGTTTTAGTTTGTTTGTTTGTTACGACATATCTTCGCAGATTGTTAACTAATTTTCATGATTTTTTTTTATTCGATATGGTGTGCTGTCAGGTTGGTCCCATATAAACTTCATCAAAATTGGTGTAGTACTTTTAATAAAAATTAACGAAAACCATAAAATAATAATGCAAAATTGTACTAAATTGTAGCGATAAAGTCGTTTAATTATAAGTAACGTTGTTTTAATTATTTGAAAGTCATCATGAAGTAGGTGATAAAATTTATCTTTTCCAAGGACTAAAATAGTTAAAGTTCGTTCGCTCATTTAACCGCATCTTTGACGGCTCCCGACAAGCACTGTCAAAGGTGCGCGGTGGGCGGCACGATTGAGCTCAGAGCAGCACTTTTGACACAGAGTGTTTGTCAGTAGCCGTAAAAGATGCGGTTCAATGAACGAACTAACTATACCTATAGATAACTCCTAGAAATCGCCTTTCTGAAAAATACTTTGAATTTCAACATAACTAATACACTCTTTACTGATCATAAAATACTAAAATTGTATTACCTAATTAATGTCAATTTTTGTGAAAAATGTAAACATAATTATTATACTTAATAACGTCAAAATTAACGTACTAAAACTACAAAGCATCCCACGCTTTTTAAAAAAAATATATATATATTTTTGTATAACAATTGAAAAATAATATTTTTTTGTGTAATATAAAACGTTTTAATTTTTTTTAAATCTATTAAAATACTTTATTTATTTATTTCCTTTATGTCGGCTGGAAGAAATTTCTTTAGAAATAAGCTGCACCCTTTGTGTAATCTTAGTTTGTGATATGAGTTACATTATGTTTCCTACGAACAATAAACTACGAGTGCAATTTTTTTATTTAATCCGACGTCTTTAAGTGGGTGAAAATGATCTTTTGAAATTCCGTTGCATAGGTATTTAAAAGATAAAGCCACCATTAATCTTTAATGGATAATTTCAAAATAAATTTCGATTCGGTTCGATTCCCGGCGGGGTCAACTTTGTATGACTCGGTTTGGTTGGTGGTAAGGCATTTTCATAGCCCGCATGGCTAGCTACTACCATCTTATCTAAGTCTTACCGCCAAACATCAGCGTTAACAGCATTGACGTGTTCCGGCTTAAAGATAAGATAGCCAGATCCTCATTGCGTTGGGGAATCTTGCTTCCATCTTCGGCATCATCGTCACTTTCCATCAGGTGAGATGATGCCACTGCCACTTAAGTTTAGCAGTTCTGGGAGCTATGTCGGTAACTTTGTTTCGCCTACGGATCTCCAGAAAATTTTACAGAAAACTTTTAAATAAACAAAAAAAATACCAAATTTAAGTCGATTTTCTGTCAATTTCAAATCGAAGTTAGAAGTGAATCGCTCGGACACTAAATCTCCAATCAGTTTATTTTAAATCAAATATACATGTACCTAACAGATGGTAAAAACAAGCAATTAATATTATACAGGGTGTAACAATTTATACCCGTGGATTGCGTTGTGGGTTATGTAAACACTAACTTATGTAAAGTTAACACTGATTTTATGTTACTTTGTGCATAAGTGTTTGATTTCCCAAATAAATAAAATAAAACAAAATTGGTGTAAGTCCCATTGACTGCGGGGCTTCTACTCATCATACTGAACAACTTTTGTTCTACAAGTTTGCTGAAATCGCATAAAAATTAAACGTCATACAAAAATATTAGCTGATTGACCCATTTTGTGAATTTTTGTATGGGGTGCCGATTTTTTTTGCGAATAGACAATGGGTTCCTTGGGGAAAGTTGTTCAATATGATGAGTAGAACCCCCAGTTAACGGGTACTACACCAATTTTGTTACACCCTGTAAATTGTATCAATTAGGATCAATATTAAAATCCATAACTACCATAAGATTATTTCTTTAATTCCATGTTATCAACATAATCAAATCAGCCAATGAACGTCCACTGCTGGACATAGGCCTCCCCCAAGGATTTCAACTAACGACCGGTTCTGCGCTACCCGCATCCAGCGGCTTCCCGCGACCTTCACCAGGTCATCAGTCCACCAAGTGGGCGGCCTTCCTACGGTAAGTTATCCGGTGCGCGGTCGCCACTCGAGAACTTTACTGTCCCAACGGCCATGTTTTGTTTATTAAAAGTGTATTGGCTCTTGGCGGCGGTATAAGCCTTAAGTTTGTGTGTGAAAATCGTATTGCCATCGGGCTCGAGGGGATATTTTAATTCGAAATACACGCGGACGAAGTCGCGGGCTACAAATGTGTGATAAGTGAACCTTAACCAATTTTATTAAAAAACAAAAACTCATCTGCATAAAAGCATTACTCCTTTTTAACCGACTTCAAAAAAAGGAGGAGGTTTCTTAATTGGACCGTATATTTTTTTTTATGTGTGTTCGCGAATAACTTCGTCGTTTAAGCGATTTTGATGATTTTTTTTGTGTTGGAAAGGAGATATCCCAAGGGAGGTAACATGATAAGGAAACCAGGATCTGATGATGGCATCCCATAGAAATTGAGGAAAAGTTGTTTTTTTTTTTTAAAATTATTACAAATTCATTCAATATTACTTGATCAAGACGAATCTAACTAGACCTCGCAAAAATCCATCAAGCCGTTTTGGCTGCAGTCTCATCTAAAGGAACATACATACATACATAAGTACATACAGAAAAACATAACCCTCCTTTTTGGGCAGTCAGGTGAATAGTTGGAACATACGAGTAAGCACCACAGAAAAGGGGGGGAAATTTAATACACATACCTACCTAGTATTACGTCTAGATACTTTCTTATTCTTGTTATAGTACGAAAACTGAAAGGCATTGACCCCAAATACACGTGATACACAATGCGCGTATAAAAGATACAGATTGCGTAGGTGGTAGCTAAATCACAATCCTTACTAATATTGTAGATGTGAAAATGTGTTTGTTTGTTACTTTGTCACGCTTTAAGACCTCGACCAATCTTGATGAAATTTGGTATGCAGGTAGCCTGTGTCACTGGAATGAGCATAGGCTACATTAATATCCCATGAAAATAACATAGTCCAATGCAGTTCCTGAGGAAACTGAAAGAATACTCTTTTTAGGGTTCTGTACCCAGAGGGTAAGAACGGGACCCTATTTCTAAGACTGCGCTGTCCGTCCGTCTGTCTGTCACCAGATGTATTTCATGAACCGTGATAGCTAGACAGTTTAAATTTTCACAGAAGATATAGGTATTTCTGTTGCCGCTATAACAACAAATACTAAAAATTAGAATGATTGAAAGTCTCCATACAATAAATGTGTTTTTTTAAACATGAAGAAATTAGCGCCATCTAGTTTGATAGTACGGAACCCTTTGTGTGCGGTTCGGACTCGCACTTTACCAGTTTTTTTTTATTAATTTCTTATGCATCGCAATGGAACTGATTTTTGGCACAGAGATGGTTAAGGAGGTGGGAAATGAATGACATTATTTACTACTTAGCATACCCTGACACAGTTCCCGAGGGATCTGGGAAAAACTCATTTTCACGATCGCACGCACGTCGTCGGAGTCTTAACAGAGGAACGGATTGAAATGATTTTTTTGTACAGAATTGGTTGAGAGTCTAGGAAGTGACATAGACTGTTAATCAGAATAGCGTGACATAGTTCCTGAGGGATCTGTAGAAAACTTGCGGTTTGCGCACCACTCTTCCTCAAAGACAGTCATAAAAACGATGTCGAAGCCGCGGTCAAAAGCTAGTATATCTATAAGCGCAGAATAAGTCTATTTCTTCAGCAAAATGGCGTGTAACTGTATATAATAAATGGTTATAGATACGTCATAATACGTCCGACCGCCTACTCACTGTACAACATCTGTTTCGATCTTGTCTTGTATACAGGGTGTCTCGGGAAAACTGGATCAAACCGAACAAGGGCGGACATTTCCAAACTTTTTAAGGCGATCTATTAATTGGAACAGTTGTCTCTGTCTTTTTATTTACGTGTAAAGATTAAAGAAAATAACCACACTTTTTCACATTTTCAATGGTTTTTCGTTTCAATCAAAAACTACAATGAAAGTATAGAAAATAATAATAAATAAATATTCTGGGACAAATCACACATGGTCATCTGGCCCCAAAAAAGGATTCCCTGTGTTATGGGTTACCAGAGACTGATATACATACTTATATGCGCTTAAATACATATATATATATATATATATATATATATATATCTATATATATATATATATATTTAACACCCAGACACAGAGCAAACAAATCTGCTCATCACACAAATGCTTGCTTTGGGTGGGGATCAAACCCACAACCCTCGGATCAGTAGTTAAGGGAACTAACCACTGAGCCACTGAGTCAGTCAATAACATAACATTACTCACTACGCCTTTGAACAGTGTAGGCCAGTTCACACGGACAGCACCCGGTCACGAGTATAACGCGAGAGTCAGCCATCGCTCCTCTCAACCATATTAGAGGGAAAGGAACGACCAGGCACGTTAAAAAAAATCTCAATTTTTCTTACTCTTCGTAGTCGCTCCCTCTTGTCATAACTGGGATCGTAGTTTGATGTACATACATATTGTTTTGGAGCGCACAATTTACCCCAATCTGCTCCCATCCGTCGCCACACCTATTCTCACCACATCACAGAACTTATGAGTTGACGTCGCCCGGAACTGATGTGTCTATCGTTTTGGAGAAGGTCCTCTTAACCTATTTCCATTTTGCTTACTATGACAAGTTCTTCCAAATCGTTATTACCGCGTCTCATTATGTGATCAAAATATGTAAGGATACTAAAAATCATAACTTTAAACCAACAAAAACGGGACGGCATTTATAGGATTAAAAGTTTCGAAATGACCTCCGCCATGTTCGAGTACTATATCAACTTCTTTCGATATTGCCTTTTATGACAAGTTTTTCCAAATTGCTATAACCGCGTCTCATTATGTGACCAAAGATGCAACGATCCTAAGAATCATAACCTTTAAACCATCAAAAATGGAACGGCATTTGTAAGGTTAAAAGTTTCTATATGACCTCCGCCATGTTCGATTTTAACCAAACTTCCCGGAACATTCTGTATAAGTCGTAAAAATACAGGGCTGACAGATGGCTTTTACTCATTAAACAGAACAGATTTCCCCAGGAAACCCATGGTCAATTCCCAAAAAAAAACTGGTTGTCTGTAAAGTCAGTTTACGGACGATAATTTTACGTGATATCGTTGAAAACATTGATCACAAGCCAAACGCTTAGGCCGATCGTGCCTCTCTATCGCTCGTTCCGCGCTCTTACTTGCACGCAGAACGTGACACTTTTTTGTGCATCCATCCGGCGTTTATCGATTTATAACACATTATCGCGTCAAAAATTGAATTCCCATAGTGAATCCAAGGGAATGTAAGCGAATACCTACTATACTGGTTGCAAAAACTCTTACACGGATACAGAAAACCTTAATATCAAACCTACTCTATGACCCGAATCCCCTACCCCCTCCTCTGCTACAACCCCACAGGCCCCACATAATTTAAGCAACTGAAAATACTACATCGTACGTACTATACGTATAATAATTTTTGTTGCTTGTATGATTTTACTTAATATACTTTGTACGATTATAGATCTCTGTAAACTAAACTACACTCGAGAGCAATGAATCCGGGTCACTTAAAGAATCCTAAAAATCTCGGAAACTAAGAAGGCTAGCTTAATGAAATAAATTGTGTTTAATAGACAATTTAATACTCCTTAAATGAAGTCATTAAAACTTTTTAGTTATTGTAAAGTTATGTCATAAAAAAATCAAATTTGAAAAAGGGAGACTTTCGCAGATGGAACTACGAAATTACTACATTTGTTTTTGCTTTTGTTTCTAATCTGTCATTTAAGTGGGTACATAAATCATGTTGATAGTGTTCAATATTTATTATTCAAGCAGTAATTCAAGCAGTAATTATGTCGCTTACACCTGAAGAATGCACCAGAATACTCACAATGCTAGAAAACGGCCGGGGTCAGCGCGATACAGCCACGACTGTTGGTGTGTCGCTCTCAACAGTACAAAGAGTTCTCCAACGTTACGACGAAACTGGCTCTAACCTACGCAGACCAGGAACAGGCAGAACCAGGTGTACCATAGCACGAGAACATCGATACTTGGTGAACACAATGCTTCGTAATCGCTTTCTCACAGGAACTGAACTTACAAATCAGTTTCGACGCTTTGGAGGAAGTAACCCAAGCGCATGGACAGTAAGGTGACGACTTGCTGAAGCTAACTTGAAACCACTTAGACCTGCAAACGGCTCTAAACTGGAGCGTGGGCATCGTATTTCAAGACTAAGATATGCCCAGAACCACTTAAATTGGAGTATTGGAGATTGGTCAAAAGTTATGTTCTCCGACGAATCAAAATTTATGCTCTACAAGCACGATGGAAGACACGGAGTGTATAGAAGACCAGAGGAAAGATTCAAGCAAGCATGCATTGAAGAAAAAGTAGCCTACGGTGGTGAGTCTGTACATGTGTGGGCCGGAATTTCTTCTGAGAGTCGCACAGAACTGGTGTTCATAGAAAACGGCTCTATAACTAGCGAAAGATATGTGGAAGAAATCCTCAATGAACACGTTGATCCATTTATGGTCAATTTGGTTGAGGATGCTATTTTTATGCATGACAATGCCCAGCCTCATACGGGTTGGATTGTGAATGACTACCTTCAAAAGATGAACATTACTCGTATGGAGTGGCCAGCACGCAGCCCGGATATCAACCCGATCGAGCATGCTTGGGACGAGCTAAAGAGATGCGTAAAACAAAGAAGCCCTCCCCCAATCACGCTTCGTGAGCTCAAAATTGCTCTTACAGAGGAATGGGAGAATATTCCCCAAAATCGTATAAGGAACTTGGTGTACAGCATGCCAAACCGCGTAAACACAGTGATGGAAGCACGAGGAGGCAATACGAAGTATTAAAATTCAAGTAAATCGTAATGTTGTTCAAAAATGTCATTTTTCCTATTTTTGTTTTAAGGCGAGATCAGCAGTTTTTTTTTTATTTATGTAATTTTTTGAAATAAAATGTAGTGACTCGTAAATTTTATTACTTTCATTTAAGGGGTATTAAAGTGTCTAACACAATTTATTTCATGAAGCTAGCCTTCTTAGTTTCCGAGATTTTTAGGATTCTTTAAGTGACCCGAATACATCGCTCTCGAGTGTATTTGAAATCCTTACTAATATAATAAATGTGAAAATGTGTTTGTTACCTTTTCGCGCTCCGACACCTCGGCCAATCTTGATTAAATTTGGCATGGAGGTAGCCTATGTCACTAGGAAGGACATTAGCTACTTTTAAATCTGTGAAAATAGCATAGTCCGATGCAGTTCCGACGGGAACTGAAAATCCACTCTTTTTTTTATTTTATTTTTTTAACATCGCAACAGATTATTGGATTGTTGTAATTTTTTGCACAGAGATGGTGGAGGGGGTGGGAAATGACATAATTAATTAAAAAGCATATCCTGATACCTGGAGGATCATCCCGAGGGATCTGGGGAAAAGTCATTTCCACGGTCGCGTACTTTGGCGTCGCAACGGTGCAACGGATTGGTGATTTTTTGTATAGAATTGGTTGAGGGGGCGGGAAGTGACATAGACTGCTAATCAGAATAGTCTGATATGGGATAGGGATCTGGAGAATACTCATGTCCACGCTCCACACCACTCACTTGAACATTTTGTATGAAAAATCTATGATTTATTTTACAATTTCATCTGCACATCTTAAGTTGGTCGATTCTTATTCCTAAACTAAGAAATCTAAATGTGATTTGTTTTTGACTGCGGAACCCTAAAAAACAAGAATTATACTAACCCCCCTCCCCCCCCCCCCCCCCTCCAAAGAGTCGATCGGCACAAAGTGGCGCAGGACAGAAGAAAGACGCGTGATCTGCAGTGTCAGAGGCCAAGATCCTATTTGGGTCGCTGAGCCAGCGAAGTACTTAAGTAAGTATATTAGATACTTTTGTAAGGGTTCGTACACCCATCATCATCATTACAACTCATATACGTCCCCACCGAGGGGCTCGAGCCTACCCTGAATCAGGGCGATTAGGCCTTAGTCGACCACGCAGACCCAGTGCGGGTTGGTCGACTTCACACACAACCTTCGAGTTTCTTCGCAGGCGTGTGCAGGTTTCCTCACGATGTTTTCCTTCACCGTTAAAGCAATCGGTAAGTATGTACGTAAGTTTTGAAAAACTCATTGGTACATTGGCCGTCCAGATTTGAACCCGGTACCTCTGGTTAGATGTACCGAGTCGTTACCGGTTGATCCACCGACGCTCCGTACACCCAAAGGGTAAACAATGGGACCCTTTTTGCTAAGCCTCCACTGTCCGTACGTCCATCTGTATGTCAGCGGGCTGTGCGTCATGAACCGTAATACGACGTAGACAGATGAAGTTTATATATTATTGAAGATTTATTTTAGAGTTTATACTTATGTTGCCGCTATAGCATAATAAACACAACGAAGATAAATAAAATTAGAAAATAAATGCCTCCCCCCCACCCATACAAAAAACTTGTTTTTTTATTCTGCAATGGTACGGATGTCTTCGTGTGCGAGTCCGACTCGCGTTTGGTCGGTTTTTATACTTTAATGCTCATCCAATCCAGTAAATGACCGTGCTAATGGTTAGTTGATCTGCGTGATCGACGCGACCACGAAAGTCGCGTTGTACTCAGACACAAAACGCTATTATGTCCAACTTCTTCAAAGACAAGTTAGTACCCAAGTTTACACCCGTACATTTCCACGTAAAACGCCACAACAAGACTTGTCAACAAACTCTAACCCAGAGACATTATAACCTCTGGACCTTCTCTATCTAAACTTACTTCAAAAGTTCATATACCTACTAATTTATGAATCTACTAGCGGATGCTCAGCGGCGTTAACTGTTAAGCACATATCCCATTTTTTACGGTCCCCGTGGGAATTTCCCAAAGTACTTTCTCAGCGGATGCCTACGTCATAATTTCTATCTGTATGCCAATAAGTATAGAGAAGAAGTACGATTGCGAAGAATGCTTGGAATATCATGGACAAAATTTCGTACGAATGATTCCATTCTCCAAGAACTCGGCATCAAGTAACGCCTCACCTCCGTCGTGCAAGCCCGCATCCTTACTTTCTTTGAACTCGTCTCTCGACGCGGGGACGTATCTATCGAGCGACTCGTGGATCAAGGGAAAGTTGAAGGTACCCGACCTCGGGGAAGATCACCGATGCGATGGACCGACCAGATTAAAGCCGCACTGGAAGGTTCTGTGACTGAGTGCACCAGAAAAGCAACCATCCGAGAAGAATGGCGACGGACTGTGAAGCGTGCCACCAACATGGATTAACAACCACGACCGCTCTGTCAAGAGTGTACCGACGAAGAGAGAGATGATTGACGTATATGGACAGTCATAACCTACAAGATTGAACAGTCACTTGACAACCATGACCGCTCTGTCACTTGACAACCACGACCGCTCCGCTGAGTGTTCCGACGAAGAAGAGAGAGAGGATTGACGTATATGGACAGTCATAACCTAGAAGATTGACCAGTCACTTGACAACCATGACCGCTCTGTCACTTGACAACCACGACCGCTCCGCTGAGTGTTCCGACGAAGAAGAGAGAGATGATTGACGTTTATGGACAGTCATAACCTATAAGATTGACCAGTCACTTAACAACCACGACCGCTCTATCAAGAGTGTACCGACGAAGAAGAAAGAGAGGATTGACGAATATGGACAGTCATAACCTATAAGATTGAACAGTCAAACCACGACCGCTCTGTCAAGAGTGTACCGACGAAGAAGAGAGAGAGAGTATTGACGTATATGGACAGTCTTAACCTATAAGATTGACCAGTCACTTGACAACCATGACCGCTCTGTCAAGAGTGTACCGACGAAGAGAGAGAGAATTGACGTATATGGACAGTCATAACCTATAAGATTGACCAGTCACTTGGCAACCACGACCGCTCTGTCAAGAGTGTACCGACGAAGAGAGAGAGGATTGACGTATATGGACAGTCTTAACCTATAAGATTGACCAGTCACTTGACAACCACGACCGCTCTGTCACTTGACAACCACGACCGCTCCGCTGAGTGTACCGACGAGGAAGAGAGAGAGGATTGACGTATATGGACAGTCATAACCTATAAGATTGACCAGTCACTTGACAACCACGACCGCTCTGCCAAGAGTGTACCGACGAAGAAGAGAGAGAGACGTATATGGACAGTCATAACCTATAAGATTGACCAGTCACTTGACAACCACGACCGCTCTGCCAAGAGTGTACCGACGAAGAAGAGAGAAGGACGTATATGGACAGTCATAACCTATAAGATTGACCAGTCACTGGGCTCCGCTTTGGCTAAAAAATACCATTCACTTGAAGACTATAACTTGCGTAAAATGTATTACACATATAGCATGTAGAACAGATGGCCGTTGGGTTAGTCATAGTCAGGTTCTCAAGTGATGACCGCGCACTGGAAGATGTCGCGTTGGCTGGCCTCCTACTAAGTGGATAGTTCTAGCTCTCGCTAAGATACTCCTAGCTCAAGCTAAGATAGTTATAGCTCTAGTTAAGATAGTTTGAACAAGATGCATAGTTGAAGAAGGGATGTAAGCAACTTTCACAAGTCTGATGGATTTGAAATTTGGTGCATTGTTATTTCAATGACCAGGAACATGGTTACCTTGACCTGATACTGCAGCATCACCTGGAATCTGCAGGTTACTTAACTCCTCACCATGTGTTTGGGCTCATTGGAATGGTTTCAATGAATACACGTAAGTTATTGATAGATGAAAATTATAATAATATTAATATAAAAATAATAAAGTAACCGACATATCTTTCAGAATTGCTAAACTTAAGTGGCAGTAGGTGGGGCACATAGCTCGTAGAACATATGGCCGTTGGGGTAGTAAATTTCTCGAGTGGTGACCACGCACCGGAAAACATAGCACAGAAAGCCCCCCCACTCGGTGGACCGATGACCTGGTGAAGGTCGAGGGAAACCGCTGGATGCGGGTAGCGCGGAACCAGTCGTCGTGGAAATCCTTGGGGGAGGCCTATGTCCAGCTAGCACTGGACGTCCTTCGGCTGATATGATGATGAATATAAAAATAAACATTAAAATTAATATTTGTTGTTGTTGTCTGGTTGTCTGGAAGAAATCGCTTTCGAAATTGTACCACTATAGTCGCTCATATTATGATTTTTTAAGTTTTAGATTGTGTTTATTTTTAATTAGTGTGTACAATTATTATTATTATAACAGCTCATATACGTCCCCACCGAGGGGCTCGAGCCTACCCTGAATCAGGGCGATTAGGCCTTAGTCGACCACGCTGGCCCAGTGCGGGTTGGTCGATATCACACACAACCTTCTAGTTTCTTCGCAGGCGTGTGCAGGTTTCCTCACGATGTTTTCCTTCACCGTTAAAGCAATCGGTAAGTATATGTACGTAAGTTTTTGAAAAACTCATTGGTACATTGGCCGTCCAGATTTGAACCCGTACGTAATTAGTGTGTACAATAAAGTGTATTTATCTTATCCTATCTTTGTATCATTGTCGGGTTTTTCGTAAGTTTTACCCGACTGCGCCAAAAGAAGGGTTGTGTGTTTCGACTGTTTGCATGTACAGTAAGTATGTATATTTCTTTGGTATGCTCTATAGACTAAACGGATTAATGGATTTTGGAGTTCATGGTGTCGTAAGATCTGTCTTGATCCCGTGAGTGACGTAGGATACATTTTTACCCGACCAGCCGTTTTGGAGGGGTCAAGTTTTTATGCAGTCAGGTTTTTCATTTTTAATTAATTGATTTCTAGTTATAATAACTTTTTGGTCACATTTAAACTCTTTCTTGATAAAAAAAAATATACACAGGTTTGAGGCGAAATTTTTTTTTTATTCACAATTGGTAAGCCCTTGGCATCATCTCACCTGATGGTAAGTGACGATGATGCCGAAGATGGAAGCGGGCTTACCAAGATTCTCCAACGCAATGGAGAACTGGCTATCTTATCTTCAAGCCGGAATACATCAATGTATCAAATTATGTATTTACTATTAGTTCATCTTGTTTTAAGACACTATTTTGGTCTACGGTCCCTAATTCAGGGTAGGCTCGAGCCCCTCGGTAGGGACGTAATAAGCGTTAAGTATCTATTCTGTCCTATTTGGACCCCACTTTTAGAAAAGCGAGGCTAATTTCAAAGCCAATGGGGACGTCCTAAGGAAGTAATATAGCAGGTCTTTGCTATACCCACTTCAAGGGACAAATCTTGAACAAGTTTTTTAGTTTTGTTTTATTTATTTTTCGGTATCAAGTAGGTTTGTTTTACGCTGTTTTTGTTTTTTTATTTTTCGGAGTTTATCTGCGTGACCGAATCAGAAACGAGGAGATCCGTTGAAGAATCAAAGTAACCGACATAGCTCTCAGAATTGCTAAACTTAAGTGGCAGTGGGCGGGGCACATAGCTCGTAGAACAGATGGCCGTTGGGGCAGTAAAATTCTCGAGTGGCGACCGCGCACCGGAAAACGTAGTAAAGGCTGGCCTCCCACTCGGTGGACCGATAACCTGGTGAATGTCGCGGAACCGGTCGTCGTGGACATCCTTGGGGGAGGTCTATGTCCAGCAAGTGGACGTCCTTCGGCTGATATGATGGTCAAGTAAGGTAAGCCACCATTTCATGTTACTCCTTTCCCCTTTCATTTCCTTTAAAACTGTCAATAATTAGATTATTATGTAAGATAAGCAACAAAGAAATCATTATCATACCGAAGTACGTCTACTGCTGGACAAAGGCCTGGCTCCAAAAGCTTTCCATAACAACTGGCGGTCCAGCGCTGCCCGCATCCAGGGGCTTTCGAGACCATCAGCAGGTCTTCGGTCCACTGAGTGGGAGGCCTGTGGGCGGGGCGCGTAGCTCGTAGAACGCTACCCCAATAGCAAAGTTCTCAAGTGGCAAACGAGCGCCGGAAGACGTAGCGAAAAACAAAGAAAATAAAATATATGACGCGCGAATTTTTTTCGATATTCATGTCATGTCTGATAGCAAAAGAAATGTCCTGACATGCACATTTTAAATATATATATATATATATATATATATATATATATATATATATATAAATCTTCTGTCCGTGTGTTAGTCATTGAACTCCTCCTAAACGGCTGGACCGATTTTGATGAAATTTTTTGTGTGTATTCCAGGGGGTTTGAGGATGGTTTAGATTCACAAATCAGCCCGGCAGATGGCGCTGGTAGTGTAAGGTGGAACGAAGTTCGCCAGGACAGCTAGTATATATATATATATACATTAAATATTCAATAATTTTAATTTCTTAGCAAATGGTCTCACAGGCGATATTATGAGACGGCTCAATGTACGCGCGCTACAATCAAGCGACACGACACGCGGCCGCGTGTAGCGAGGTAGGTCGGCGTTTTTCTCTGAGCACAAAAATATGAAAATAAAATAAAAAGTTAAAAAACTAAAACCCGACTACGGAAAAGTAAAAAAACAAGAGTTTCCCGCCTGAAATCACAGCCTTTATTTTTCCCTTCATCTGGGGTAATAAACGCAGTCGCAAGCCCTGTCGTAATCAAAAATTACGGCTATTACCCCAGATGAAGGGAAAAATAAAGGCTATGATATCAGGCGGGAAACTCTTGTTTCCGTAGTCGGGTTTTAGTTTTTTTTTCCTTTCATTTTTCCTAATAGAGCTACAAGCTATAGGGTGAGTTACAGCCATTTTATAATTCGTTTTAAATATGACGTCTTTTGTTCTATCGCTTTTTAAATAAATGCCAAAAAAAAATTACTCTTCGTACAAAGATCAATTTATATAAAGCTTTAATTATTTACTTAAACCTGAAAACCGTATGAAAATCCGTTTGGTAGTTAAGGAGTTTATCGCGTTCAGACGGACAGACAAACGCAGCGGGGGTGACTTTGTTTTATAATAAAAATAGTAAATAGACTTTGTTCTAAAGCAAAAGGAGTAACAGAACATAAGCAAAGTAAATATTAGTACTAACATACAGTATGGACACTCCCTGCCGCTCTCTAGATTGCGACCTCACCCGATCGTCACCCAGATTGATACAGATTGGTGTATAGGATTTCACCGCCATTTTGTTTGTTCCTTCATTTGTTTTTTGAAATGTCATTTCTGGCCCGCTGTATGAAGTGTCCAGGGTGTGACATAAGTTAACACCCTCCTCAGCCCTCTACCTCACCCACAAATTAGATGCAAAAAAACCTGGCGAACTATGGTACGCTGTCCGCGCCTTGTGCCTCTAAATAAATTCCGATAACCGGCCAAGTGAGAGTCGAACTCGCACACCGAGGGTTCCGTACCACCACAGCTCTCCACACAATGCCTATTCATTATAACAAAGAAAAGACATCAATGCGAGCGACAGAAAAATGATTTTTCTCCTTACGAGTACTAAGCCGTTTTTTACTATTTTTGTTTTACTTTAGAATTTTAGTAATATAAACACGCTAAGTTTCAGGCTTATATAATTTTTAAGATAGAGCAAAAACTTAAGAAATACAATAACGAAACACAATTATTGTATTATTATTATATTTTTTTATTAGTAAATCCCCCATAATAACACATATTTTATGATTTTTTTTAATAGGCTAGCTCAAAAGATACGGCTTTTTAAAAGTCGAACATACGGACGGACAGCGTAGGCTTAGTTACATTGATGATATCAGCTCATATTCGTCCCCACCGAGGGGCTCGAGCCTACCCTGAATTAGGGCGATCGGGCCTTAGACGACCACGCGGGCCCAGTGCGGGTTGGTCTACTTCACACACAACATTCAGTCGGACAGGAGGAAGCGGCCCTAGCCGTTACGCCGCTGGTGCTCTCACGGGATCAAGACGGATCTAACGACGCCTCGCACTCCAAAATCTATCAAGCCGTTTACGTTACAGAAGCGTTACAAAAAATATACATACATACATACTTATGCTCGAAAAACATGACCCTCTATGGTGCAGTCGGGTAATTAATATAACGCTCACTTGCTTAAGAATAAAGGTAAAGTTCATTCGGGGAATTAGCCGCAGTACACACGAACAGGTTCTCAGAGTTCTGGATATGTGTTGAAGAATGCGGCGGGCGACGCACCCTCTGTCTGCGCCGTCGCACGCTCGATGAGATATTATAGTGATTTTATGGGGGGCAGGGCAGGGTCCAACAAATCAAATTAAAAATAGAAAATTCCATCGAATAGAATATATTAAAATGAAGAAATAAAATGGAAAAATATGATAATGGAAAAATGTTTCGATGAATAGGATCGGAATTGAATTCCCTGACAGAGAGTGACAAAAAGAAAAATTGACAAAAAGATGATATAAAAGAAGGTTGAATATAAAAAGAACCAAAAAGATTGCCTTCGTCACAAGAATAAAAAAATATTCCAAAAAATTAATTAAATAGACATCTTTTTATTTAGATTTTACCATTAACTTTAATCACTTTTACTGCTGGACGAAGTATCTTTAGAATCGTTGCCTGCATTAATATTTAGACTGAACAAGATTCGCGCGAGCCCGTGCGGTGTAACGTCAGCGGCGTCGTGATTGAACTTAGAGCGGCCCCTTTGTCGGCACCGTTTGACGTGAGCCGGCAGCGCGAGCGGCATTTATCAAAGGTTAACCACACCTTGAGCGAACGAACTTTAGGTGTATGGGAGAAATTACAAATAGTTCGTGTTGTAAGTATGGGACGTACCTTATCCAGATTTTTCGTGGAATAATGAACTACCTAGGCCTTATTAAGTTCCAGATAATCAAAAAGTTTTGTTAAAATAGTTAGTTATTTTTGAGAAAAAGTAACAAAATACCTGGGTTTGTATGAGAAGTACCTTACTACGACTTTTTCTAGAATCAACATCGTAAGATCTATTTGAAGGAAAAAAAAGTGTTTTTTTACTACGGTGGCAAACCTTATAAGTTAAGATACTAATCAACAAATACCTACCTGCTGCGAATTTCTGTTTTATTTCAAAATCCTTACTAATATTATAAATGTGAAAATGTGTTTTTTTGTTTGTTACCTTTTCACGCTTCAACGCCTTGACCAATCTTAATGAAATTTGGAATGCAGGTAGCCTTTGTCACAAGGAAGAACATAGGCTACTTTTTATCCCGTGAAAATAGCATAGCCCGATGCAATTCCCAAAGGGAACTGAAAATATACTCTTTTTTGGTTAATTAACATTGCAACGGAACAATGGATTGTGTGATTTTTTGCACCGAGATGGTTGAGGGGGTGGGAAATGACACGATTTACTAATAAGCATATCCTGACATAGTTCCTGAGGGATCTGGAGAAAATCCATGTCCTCGCTCGCGAGCCGCTTGCGGCTCGCGCACCGCGCACCCTCTAAGTCAGTCACAAAAACGATGTCCACGCGGGCGAAGCCACGGGAAAAAGCTAGTATATCAATAAAAATGTACTGTAATGTAATGTAATGTATGTAGGATTTTAATTTTTTGCTTCAAATATTTTTATCCTTTATTAAAAGACATTTCAACATTATCATCATCATTATATCAACCGAAAGACGTCCACTGCTGGACGAAGGCCTCCCGCTAATGATAAGCAAAGTATGTACTTAGAGGTCTCGTTCTGTTAGTACTTAAAGTTTTGGTGCGGAACTCTGTTTGTGTGACCTTGAGTCACGCTTGGCGGGTTTTTTCCATCACAATACCTTCTTCACTTCTTCGTCGCGTCGGTCGCCCTGTGTTCTATCAACTAAACTTCAATTTCCGCTTATCAGAACTAGATACTATAGATACTATTCTTTTACAAAAGACCTGGTTTTCCCCCATTTCCGCGACTTCACGTGAAAACCCATAGCTCCACGGTGGAACCCCTGTTTTTCTATGAGACATTGACCTACCGCTATCTCGCTATCTGTCTGTCAGTCCAAGACCGAGACGTCTACGCGAATAAGGACGCAAGTGTAATTTTGAACTGATTGAGAAAATCAACGAATTAAAGTGGCTTCTTGTATTTAAATACACTGCGACGGATTGGGACATAATTGAGGAAACGCATTAAGCTATAGAAGTGCAGAAGTTACTGTGATGGCAACAAAAATTAATGTTGAAAGTTAAAGACTCGATTGTATCAACTAATAGAGTTTAAAAAACCAAACAAAAAAACGTATGTGTGTATATATGTGTGTGTCTGTCCTGGCTCTACTGATCGGATTTGGATAAAATTTGGGTTGAGTAAATATTTTTGGGTTGCCAACATGGTAAAAAAAAAATACTTATTAATATTTTGTTTAAAAAACGGCTTTAACGATTTTAGTTAAACTTTGTATATAACTGCAACTTTATACATCCTAATATATTGTGATGTTAATTTTTCCAGGAAAAATCTAAATAAAGTACTTTCCATACAAATCCATGGGCATTTTTATTTTTTCCAAAAATGGATCTAACAATTACAATCGCTAAAAATAAACTTTAACTTAGTAAGGCTTACTACACAGGGTAGTACATCCTCATACACATTATTACTAATATTTCAAAGGATAAAATGTGTTTGTTTGTTTGTTATTCTTTCACACATCAACACCTTGACCAATCTTGATGAAATTTGGCATACAGGTAGCATATATCACGGGGAAGGACATAGGCTACTTTTAATCCCGTGTAAATAGCAGAGTCCGCGCACCACTCACCCTCAAACACAGTCATAAAAACGATGTCCACGGGCGAAGGCGCAGGCAAAAGCATGCCCTACCATAGAAAATGTAAATAAGTACCTAGCTCCCACACAAACCCTGGTTATTTGAAAATTGTTAAAGTCTGACACATCACTTTTTTTTTATTCACAAATGGCAAGCCTTTGGCATTACCTCACCTGATGGTAAATTACGATGATACCGAAGATGGAAGCGGACTTACCATGATTCCCCAACGCAATGGGGAACTGGCTATCTTATCTTCAAGCCGGAACACATCAATGTTTTAAGCATTGTAGTTTGGCGTAAGACTTAGATAAAATGGTGGTAGCTAGCCAGGCAGGCTTCCAGCCATACCGACGAGTCTTACAAAGTTAGACACCGCCAGGAATCGCGATCTCCTTATGCGAGACTAATGGACTTTACCAATACACCACGGAGGTGGTGGAGGTGGTTTTTGGCAAATTTTGAGCTTTTTGGTATGGGGGGGGGGTCTAATTTTTTTTAGAATTGATTATGGATTTCTTGAAAATTGTTCCGTTTTTCAGTTTACGGACCATACACTAAGATAAGATAAGATAAATACTCTTAAATGTATCCAAAAATAAATTACTATATTTGTTACATTCTGTATAAATAAGTCTTGTTTATAGAATATTATAAAATAAAGCCAGATCTCCATTGCGTTGGGGAATCGTGGTAAGCCCACTTCCATCTTCAGCATCATATCGTCACTTACCATCAGGTGAGATAGTGCCAAGGGCTTAACAATTAAGAACAAAAAAAACAACTAAAGTGATACCAGTCAATTCTTTAATGTGATTAGTAGCGATGGCTGACTCTCACGTTATACTTGTGACCGGGTGCTATCCGTGTGAACTGGCCTACTCTTGTCATAGGCATTAATGATATTCAATGATTTTAATTTATAACTTTTCGTGTCATATTGTTTTAATGTTCAAATGACATGATTTTTTTTTGGATGGATTGGATTTTGACGTTATTAACTAATAAATTATTAGTTAATAATTGTTTATTTCTTGAATTTTCAATAATGACATTATGAAATTACTATTTTATTACTATCAGAAACAGTGTAATTTTTACCTATTTCGAATAAATATCTTGAATCTTGAATCAGTTTGCGGATCACACACAATTTTTTTACACCTGTATATATCAGTCTTGTATTATAAAATAAACAACTTAATGCTACAGTGGCAGTTAAATCTTTATTGAAAAATTGGTATTAAAAGGCTATCAATTTTACTGACCTTGAATTATAGATCATTATGTTGGTTCAGGCAAAAATAGAGTTATTTTAGTAACATGTTATTTACATTTTGTCCTATAATAGTAAGCTCCGCTCTGACGATATTTCATATCGATAACAAGCTCTTTTATTAGTATTTATCCAATTTGTTTCCTTTATAGGTATGACCCGGCCAGGATACATTTTTAGGGTTCCGCAATCAACAAGGAACCTTTATAGTTTCGCTATGTCAGTCCGTCCGGCTTATTGACTATTAGTACCAGAAAGCTGTAATTTGGCGTGTGTAAACATATTAATCACGTCAACAAAGTGGTACATTTTTTTAATTAAAATTAGTGTAGATACCTTCCCTAATGTAAATAGGGGGTGTTTTCTTTTCGATGACGTACCCTTTCATTTGGCGTATTGTTGAATAGTTGAAAAGGTCTTGCAAAACCACTTCGGGTTTAAAAAAAAAAACATTATTTGATTCAGGGATCCGTTTACGAAATATTAAGCTTTAAAGTGCAAATTTTTGTAAGAGTCAAGTTTGTGTGTTTCCCTCCCCTCCTCCTCCAACCAGCTAAACCACTGTTTCAGGAAATCTGAAAAAAATGTAAATAGTAGAAAATAGATATATCATTTAGTATTAATAGTCGACCATTTTTATAGACTATTTTTGTAAAAAGTTCATAGATTTTCCATACGAAATGTTCTGCTACACCAACAGCAAATATAATTTTTATTTTTAAATTAATTTTTTTTTGAAAAGATTACGGAACCCTAGTTCGCGCGAGTCAAACTCCCACCTAGCCGGTTTTCATTATTTTTGGATTCACTCACATTTTAATTTGTTCTATCTTTTCATACCTATATTTTTTTCTGAATTCTTCAGTTACATCATTTTTCATGACGATCGTTGGATTCTTATTTTCAAGTTATCTTCCGAATCCCCTAGAAGGGTATTGTCAGACAAACTTTATGCTAAGCACCTATACTAACTTTCCTCTAGTCGTAAGCTCGATTTAGTTGCTATGGGGGGGTTAACCTACCTACCATGCCTGAATAGTCTGTAACAAAAGTAGTTAACCACCATCATCATCATCATATCAGCCGAAAGACGTCCACTGCTGGACAAAAACCTTCCCCAAGGATTTTCACAACGACAGGTCCAGCGCTGCCCGCATCCAGCGGCTTCCCACAACCTTCCTTACTTTAGTTAAAATTTGTGTAGGATTTGACCTGTCAGACATTGTATGGTTTGACACTGAAATGAAATCACATCGACGTTGCTCCAGCCATTTTATATTCTCAATTCACTTATATGTTTTTCTTGTATGTCTGCTACGCGATATGTTTGCAGATTGTGAATCGATTTTCATGATTATCTTTTTATTCGATAAGATAAACTGAAGCGGCAGTGGGCAGGGCACATAGCTCGTAGAATAGATTGCCGTTGGGACAGTAAAGTTCTCAAGTGGCGACAGCGCACAGAACGTAGCGTAGGCAGGCGTCCCACGTGGTGGACCGACGACCTGGTGAAGATCGCGGGAAGCCGCTGAATGCGGAAAGCGCAGGACCGGTCGTCGTGGAAAAACTAGGGGGAGGCCTTTGTCCAGCAGTGGACGTCTTTCGGCTGATATGATGTTGATGATGGTTAACTACTTTTGTTACAGACTGTTTAGGCATGGTAGGTACTACCAACCCCCATAGCAACTAAATAGAACTTACAACAGCAGTTGTCCAGCAGTGGACGTTTTAGGCTGATATAATGAAGGTAAACTGCCAGGTTAGTTCTCATATAAATTTCAATTTTCGTAAATTAACAAAACCCAAGACATCTACCTAAATTGTAATTGTTTCTTGCGTTTGAAGTAGTTTTCTAGACGTTTTCAGCATTTTGAAACTACAAGGTGCCACGAAAATGCTGACAGAATCTTATTTCGACACGGGCTTAGGGAAAGGAAAGTTTTTTTAAAGATGCGCGAGCGTAAATAATGCGATTTTTTAATTTAGAGGTTTAAATCACGTGCATTTTTAATGGCTGCACTCCGATAATAATTTTAAGGGTACGAACTTACCTGTGCCTACTAAACCCGCCGCCGCCCCTGTAACGTTTGTCGCTAGGTGGGTTAGTTCAATTACATTACTAGCTGGTGCGCGGTGCGCGAGCCACAAGCTGCTCGCAGGGATATAGAAACCTTCCTTGTTTATTGCTCTTACTATTAGTGGAAACCGTTTTGAAATCTGTTAAACGGTTTAAAAGGAGTGAGCGGATAAACAGACGGACGGACGCGGGGGGATACTTCCTTTTATACTATGTAGATAAAATCTTGAATATGGACTCTGTAAGGGTATTGCAGCATAAAACATAAAGTAACACATCTTTAAAAAAGTAGAAAATAATAAAAAAAAGTACATTGCTACGTACGTACGTATAAGAGCTCATCATATCAGCCGAAGGGCGTCCACTGCTGGACATAGGCCTCCCACAAGGTTTTCCACTACGACCGGTTCTGTGTGCTGCCCACACCAACTGATTAATTCCGGCTTCCGGTAAGGGCTAATTGATGAGGGATAAGGGCTCAAGAACACCCAAAGGGCCATAGAGCATGCTATGCTTGGAGTTACCTTAATTGATCGAATCCGGAATGAGGAGATCCCTAGGAGAACTAAAGTAATCGACATAGCTCTCAAAGTCGATAAACTAAGACAAAAAAAACTCTAACAATTTTTCCCCAGTTTTCCATTTTTAGGGTTCCGTACCTCAAAAGGTAAAACGGAACCATTATAGGATCTCTTGTGTGTCTGTCTGTCCGTCCGTCCGTCTGTCACAGCCAATTTGCTCCGAAACTACTGGACCAATTGATTTGGTACAAATATGTAAGTAGGTGACCCAAATACGGACATGTAATGTAAATAAATTAATTTAAAATATGGGGGCCACTTTTGGGGGGGGAAAATTAGAAAATTGAAAAAATAAGTTTTGCAAAATATGTATATTGTGTGACATAATCAAATGAAAGGGCTTGTTGTAAGAATATCAAATAGTTTTGAAGTTATTTAAGACAATAGGCGAAAGTTGACCATACCCCCTAATGCCCGAAACTACTGGGTTTTAATTTTTTGATGTGTAACATCTTTGCTCTCGCTTTCCTGCAATTTGTGGGAGTGATTTCGTGAAATGGGACGGAAATGTGTCCCATGTGTAACAGGAAGTCGCGTTTTTTCAGGCTTTAAAAGCGCGGAAAAGGCAAAGGTATCTATGACCATACAGCCTAGTCTGCCGTATCTTTGCCGTCCTTTTATAAAGTATTTTGTCACATGTTACACATCATATGCGAGTACTGTAGGTCTCGCTCGAATTTTTTTTAATCACAGTATATAAGGTTAAATGCATATATTACAGGATAATTTATGACAAAATCTAAAGTTTTTCCGTTCTTACAGGAAAAATGAATCTTCCAAAGGCTACTCTGGACTGTATTTGAGATCCTCGCAACAAGCTATTTCATTTGATATGCCACACGGTAAAGTTTGCAAAACTTTTTCATATTTTCTAATTTACCATCTTTTTTTTTTTTTTTTTTTAATTAAAAATTTGAGTGCGTTTGACTGCAACTCACCTGATGGTAAGTGATGATGCAGTTGAGGATGGTACACGCAAATTCAAATAATGCCTAAATGTGGTCCCCTTGTTTAAAATTAATTTATTTACGTTACTGTCCGCCGTTGGGTCACCGACTTACATATTATGTTTACCAAATTTCAACTTAATCGGTCCAATAGTTTTTTAAAATATAAGTACCTTTATTTTTTGGAAAGGCTATGGAACTCTACTTTGCACGAGTCCGACTCGCACTTGGCCGGGTTTTTTTTAATATAAACTTCCCTGGTATGCGTGCCGATACTCGTCAAAGTTTGATCGTAATCGGTCAAGTGTTCAGAAGTTACACGGTCACTAACAGACGCACGGATGATTTGTTTGTTTGCCCTGGATGGCCCACTCTCGGCTAACATTAACTAAATTATTAGTCACTTACCAATTAATTTTAATAACTTCTTTAAAAATCAACTAACAAAATTTTCAATTTTTAAAAAATCTTTGAGTAGACTTCAAAATAATATATCACTTATTTCAATTGTTATCGCACAAATTTGTGTGAACACTTGCGATTTATCCTAAAGACTGATGAAAATGTCAGATGTGAGCCAAATTTATAGCAAATTGCTACACCTACAACATCTTCTGAATACAAACTTGAAGGCAAATCTGGGAAATTCTGTAAGCGCCGAAGATCTTGTTGTCCACAGATATGCGTACTAAGGACTAGAAGCGACAAGGGATTCAATCACGAAAGCTCAAAATAGGGGAAGGCTAAAAAACTCACCAAATCGTATCTAAAGGGTATCAAACCGGACCCCATTATTAAGCTATGCCACCGTCCGGCTGTACCTTAACAAGGCAACGCATTGGAAACTTTGGTCGCAGGAATCTCAGTTTTTCTGAGCGATTACATAACATGTGAAAGTGATATTTTGTAACCTGATTCTTCATTTTGTCAGTTGCAGAAACACGGTTCGTTAACTTTTATAAAGAAAAAAATATGTCGAAGAAACCTCTTTTAAAACAGAGATTTGCATTCTACGAGCAAACCAGACCGATTTAAACTTCAAAATTTTCTTAGTCGATTAGTCGCAACACACACTTCAATATTCCAGTTGGATATTTTAAAATTAATTGCAGTTTTTAAATGAAACGAAAAACATTGAAAAAGTGCAAATGTGTGGTTGTTTTCTTTACTCTTTTCTCGTAAAAAAAGACAACTATTCAAATCAATGCCTCGCTTCTACCAACTGCTAAGAACGAGGATAATGTTTTTAGGGTGTGTATGTTTTTCCGTTTATTTAGATAAACCTATAGCCTGAACGGCTTGACGGATTTTGGATTTCAAGGTGTCGTTAGAGTCATCACCTCTAGGATATATGTGCCTGTTTTTTATTTTTACCCTACTACGTAGGTTATGTTTTTCGAGTGTTTGTATGTTATGTATGTTTATTTATTTGTCACGCCCTACAACCTAAACGTTATGATGGGTTTTGGAGTGCAAGGTGTTGTTACATTTTCCTTGATCTCGTTAGTGATATATAATACATTTTTACCCGACTAGGCAAAAAAAGGATATTTATTTATTTGGCACGGCCTGTAGCCTAAACAGCTTGATTGATTTTGGAGTGGGAAGTGTCGTTAGATTCGTCGTAATCCCGTAAGTGACATAAGAATAAATTTTTACACGACGGGCCATAAAAATTAGTCAAGTTTTTATGTAGTCGGGTTTTTAATTTATTAATTCCTCATTACAGCTCATATACTTCCCCACCGAGGGGCTCGAGCCTACCCCGAATCAGGGCGATTAGGCCTTAGTCGACCACGCGGGCCCAGTGCGGGTTGGTCGACTTCACACACAACCTTCGAGTTTCTTCGCAGACGTGTGCAGGTTTCCTCACGATGTTTTCCTTCACCGTTTTATTTATTATTTTATATATTTATTAATTCCTAAAGTTATTTTATTCAATTGGTTAGGTTATTAACGTAATAGATAGCAGTTAAATATCTATTAATATAGCCTCTACCACGACAACAAACATAAAGACGCTGAAAACGCGCTAACGAAGTATTCTTAGCATTTATGTTTCTGACTCTCGCATAGAAGGACCGGGTTCGAATTCCAACTGAGTATAATTCATACGCTGAATTAACTGCACCTTGGAGAAATTTCGCTCGTAGCAGCCGGCTCGCGTCAAAGACTCCGTCAAAGGGGCCGCCCTGATTTTAATGTCGGCGCAGCGATTGAACTCAGGGCGGCCCCTTTAACGGAGATTTTGACGGCATTTATCAAAGGTGAAATTAATTCAGCGAACGAACTTTGCATAATTTTATTTTGTTGCAGTGAAGTTTTTGGCGTACGTGATACAGACTCTTTTCAAAATCATCATAATGGGTTCTTTGAATATCTAGACACATCCAGTATCTACTGTGTAGATAAGCATTCCACGCCTCACGTCCGCCGTGGGCGTAGTTATCAAGAACCGTCCTGTGATATCTGTGCCGTGTAATGATATGGATTCTGTAGAGCTTGTTACAACCGTTCATAGACTGAAATAGCCTCGTTATGGATCTTCCAATTTATACCTAGTACCATACTATCACGGTCATAGTTCAGTGCGCCTTGCCTGTTTCTTGGTTCGTTATGACCTTTTCCCAAAATGTCCTATTCCCGAAATGGCCAATGCCGAAAATTATTTCTGTACCTTTTGTAGTTTAGTTGCTATAAGCTTCTGAAGTGTTTTGACATCAGATTTTTTCCGGATGGCTAGTTAATCCGAAGCTTCAACTTTAGATACTTATTGAATTGAACTCAAAACATGTTTTCCAAATACGTACCTTTCATACGTTCATACATACTTTTATCCGACGCTCTTACGGTGAAGGAAACATCGTGAGGAAACCTGCACACCCCTGCGACGAAACTCGCAGGTTGTGTGTGAAGTCGATCAACCCGCACTGTGCCCGCGTGGTCGACTAAGGCCCTATCGCCCTAATTCATGGTAGGCTCGAGCCCCTCGGTGGGGACGTATATACGAGCTAAGATGATGTTTGACAAAACGTCCGTCTCCGTTCCATCGTGGGTAAAAAGGAAAACGTTATTCGAGACACCGCGACGGATAATTGACCATAAGGGCTACGTAATTACTTGAATGGATTTGACTATTAGACGAAGTAACTAGTATCTCATCTGTGCTATTAGTGGCATTAACCTCGACCGTTTCGATGCACAAGCGTCTTGGCGGCAAGACCTACCGCAGTTGGTCCTTACCCTCGCCTCACGTCGTTGGTAGGAATAGCGGCCCTCACTATATGGTGGATGTACCAGAAGGAAAGTCTGTCCATCTGTAAGTCACAGCAGTTTTACTCTAAAACTGTCAGCGCTACAAATACCTAACGATTTCCTTGTATGTTTTCAACTCGAGACTTTCATCTTAATAGTCAGCTCAAGTGTTGTAGTAGGTACGTTAGAAACAACAAGTAGAAAACAATTTTCAGGGACACTTCGACGAAATTAGGTTATGTTTGGGGTAGGTTTGGGCAATAAGTTTAGGCGCCTACGCAGAATGTTCGTGTTCATTCATACATAATACATTGTTACATCTTGAATGGAGTATTTCCTGGAACCAAAGGTAATAGAATTCACTCGCTAAAACTTAGGGGACTCAAAATCTTGAATAATAATGAATTCTGGGAACAGAGGAAACGTTTACAAGTTATCCGTAAGTTTCTACGACAAAACATACAGATATCAATCGCAGTAGATTATTGAGCTGAGGATAAGGTTCAATGTTGCTTAGCACTTCTGTTGGAGTAAATTTGTCAAAAAATGTATTGTTTTATATGTTTTAATTAGCGAGGAGAGAATTTTTCAATTTTAAATTAATTGACGCGTTTACGTACAAAATGAACAATTTAAAAGCCGGCCAAGTGCGAGTCGGACTCGCGGAAAGTAGTGTTCGATAGTCTTTTTTTTATCTTATCTTTTCAAAACATAAATGTATATTTTGAAAAATAACTCTTTTGGTAAAACAACATTTAAGGCGTCGGTGGCTCAACCGGTCTCGGTCCTCCTAACCAGAGGTACCGGGTTCAAATCCGGACGGCCAATGTTCCAATGAGTTTTTCGAAACTTACGTACATATTACTCACCGATTGTTTTAACGGTGAAGGAAAACATCGTGATGAAACCTGCAAACGCCTGCGAAGAAACTCAAAGGTTGTGTGTGAAGTCGACCAACCCGAACTGAGCCCGCGTGGTCGACGAAGGCCCGATCGCCCTAATTCAGAGTAGGCTCGAACCCCTCGGTGGGGACGTATACTAGCTGATATGATGAAATCAACATTTAGTATGGAAAATCTATGAACTTTATACAAAACTAGAAAAACTCATTCCCACACTCGCGCACTTTGGCAATACTTTGCATAGAGATAGTTGAGAGGGTGGAAATTGCCAAACTGCTCACCAGGATATCCCGATTCAGTTTCCGAGGGATCTGGACAAAACAAATTTGCACGCCCTGTGATATTTTGCACAGAGATAATCGAGGGGGTTGTAAGTGAAGTAGCATATATTACTAAAATATAATTTTGATCACGATAAATAGGGGGTTCCTTAAGGAATTGATAATAACCCATTGTTTTTGCTTCAATTAGGCGTGTCAAATATTGCAGGTTGGTACCTTAGGAAGTCGATATTCCCTTTCCGACCGGGCTTTAACCTTATTATACACACAAGTGATTTTCTAACAAATCTATAAATTAATTTTATAGAATTTAATAAATCTGCTTTATTTTAAACATGGGTAGATTTTTTTAATTATTTTTTTAATTATCCATGTTATTTAAATGACTGTTGTGTATAGGCGTACTGTGATAATAGAATTCATTTAAAGAGTAATATTCTCTTCAAGGTTCAGCATGAAAGGGATGGACGTGTGATAAACCTGTGAACGGTTTTTTTTACAAAATAGTATTAGAATATCCAACGTACACTTACTTCCCGAAATAACGTACCACAAGGTATTAGCAATAAAGTGCTAAACAAGAGAACTATCACCTAAAGTCGCTGGCACCAGTTAAACAGTCATAAAAACGATATCCACGCGGGCATAGCCACAGGCAAAAGCAAGTAATGTTATAATTCAATTCAAATTCCGTGGTGAGGAAATTTTAAAAATTATGTTTTTTTTATTTAATTAACTAGTGGGTGTCCGCGGCTTCGCCCTCGCAGATTCCGTTTTTTGCCGTTTCCGTGGGAATTTCCCAAAATCCTTTCTTAGCGGATTCCCACGTCCTAATTGCCATCTGACCTGGAGAGCTGTGGTGGCACGAGCGACCCACGATGGTCACGTCCCTCAGCCATGACGATACGACAAAGAAGAAGAAGAATTGCTATCTGAATCTAGATCCTGGGAACTATTAGAGGCTACTGCAGGGGAGGGCATGAAACGAGTGTCGAAATGGTTAGAGTAAAACCTACTCACCCTAAATGCAAGCAAGACCATATTTCTGGCTTACAAAATTTCGCAGCGTAGGCTCCAAACAGACTGTTGCGTTTTCGATTGCATACCTGTAAAGTATCTTGATGCGGGCAGCGCAGGACCAGTCGTCGTGGAAATCCTTGGGGGAGGCCTTTGTCCAGCAGTGAACGATTTGTGGCTGATAATGATGGATGGAAAGTATTTTGCACGCTCTGTGGCTGTCCCCAATAGGGATGACGAATGCTATTCATCTGAGTTACTTTTTATTATCTGTTACTTTTTATTATTTTATTCTAAAAATGTTAGAAATACCTAGGAGTGACGTCATCGTTTAGCAGCGTCATATATGTACTCATTTTGTGATTTTGGTGACTTAAAAATCGAAGACTTGATGGAAAACCAAACGAGTAAGGTTTTCCGAAGTTTAAGTGGAAGGGCAAGTTGCTGATCAAGAGTTCATAATTTATTTCTAATGCTGTCGTCATCCCTATAAGAGCAAGTAAGTATACTTGAATATCTTAGGGTAGTATTGGGTGAACTGTTACATATATTAAAGGCTTTAAGGTGACTCAATCCGAGCAAGTTGAAACGTGTTTCAATAATATCGAACGTAAGTCTAAACAATTTAAGTTCAAATCAATGCGGGCTTCGACGCGGCTGTTACGTTGAAACCGAACGCCCAATTCTCGATTTTTACATGTTTTTATTACTTTTCTTCACTTTCAATAAAGTTTAAAAAAAATATTCAATTAAAATGAAAGGTGTTAAAGTCACCGATTTTTGTGTGTTGGTATCATTCAACATAAACTATTCGTTTTAGAGAAATTTTGCAGTTAATGCCAAAAATGGGGTCCACAGTATATTTTTTTACATCAAAGTTATTATCCACAATTAGTAAGCGGTGAAGGAAAACATCGTGAGGAAACGTATCCACGTATCCAGATCTGTATGAAGGTAGCGTTGCACACGTCCGTAAGTGTAAATCTAAAATGCCCTACACGTGACCGCGGGTGATGATAAGTGCAACACCAGGCAACCGCCGTCTATCCCTTGGATAGCAAGGGTAATTGTGCCACACGATAAGAGAGAGAAGAGAGAGTAAGCCCTTGGCATCCTCTCACTTGATTGTAAGTGACGATGATGCCTGAGAAGGAAACAGGTTTACCAAGATTCCCCAACACAATGGGAATCTGGCTATCTTATCTACAGCCGGCATAGGCATAATGGGGACATAGCTCGTACACCAGATGGCCGTTAGTGTAGTAAAGTTCTCGAGTCTCGACTGCATATCAGAAGAGCGTAGGAAGGACTCCCAAACGGTGGACCGATGACCTAGTTATGGTCAAGGAAAGCAGCTGGATGCGGGGAGCGCAGGACCGGTTGTCGTAAAAATCCTTAGGGGAGGTCTTTGTCCAGCAGGGGACGTCTTGCGGCTGATATGATGATGATGATCTACAAGCCGGATCACTTCAATCTGGCGGCAAGACATAGACAAGATGGTGGTCATTAGTCTTAGAAAGTAAGACCCCGCTGTGAATCGAACCCTTGACCTCCTGATGTAAAGCTAATGGCCTAACCATTACGCCACAGAGGCGGTTAAAAAGTGTAATTTAGTCAGTAAATAAAACGATAATAGAGTTCGGAAGTTTCCCGGTTTTTTGTTTGCCTTTGCGTATTATTTAATGGATGTCGATGTTGTTTTAGCAAAGTTTTAGCAGCAGCTCAATTTAATTGAGAAGTTTAGTTTATGTGTATATACCCGACTGCACCAGAAGGAGGGTTATGTTTTTCGAGTGTATGTATGTATGTATGTATGTATGAATGTTTATTTCTTTGGCACGCCCTGTAGCTTAAACGTCTTGATACATTTTGGAGTTCATAGTGTCGTTAGATTTGTCTTGATCCCGTGAGTGACGTAGGATACATTTTACAGGACTGACTCGGTGGCTCAGTGGTTAGTGCCCTTGACTACTGATCCGAGGGTTGTGGGTTCGATCCCCACCCAGGGCAAGCATTTGTGTGATGAGCAGATTTGTTTGCTCTGTATCTGGGTGTTAAATATCTATATATGTATGTATTTATACGTATATAAGTATGTATATCAGTCTCTGGTAACCCATAACACAGGGAATCCTACTTTGGGGCCAGATGACCATGTGTGATTTGTCCCAGAATATTTATTATTATTATTATTATCCGACTAGCCAAAAAAGAGGTGATTTATTTCTTTGACGCGCTTGTAGCCTAAACGGGTTGATGGATTTCAGAGTGCGAGGTCGCGTTAGATCCGTCTTGATCCCGAGAGTGACATGCGATACATTTTGAACCAATTGGCCAAAGTAATAGGTGTTTAGTTTTTGTGCAGTCAGGTTTTCCTTTTAAAAAAGGAGGAGGTTCTCAATTCGTCTGTATGTTTTTTTTATGTGTGTTACCTCAGAAATTTTGACTGGGTGAACCGATTTTTATGATTCTTTTTTTATTTGAAAGCTAGTGCTTTCCGTGTGGTCTCATATAAATTATATCAAAATCGGTTTAGTGCTTTAATAGAAAATTAACAAAAACCAAAAATAATAATGCAAAAATGTACTAAGTTGTTGCGATAGAAGTTGGTTTTTAACGTGTTTAGCGTTTTTTTCTTTTCGATTTCCACAATAGATTCTTAATAGATTTAATTTATACATAGGTGTTGAGTTTTTCTTTCTATCTATCTCACAAATCGTTTATCACAAATAACTATTAGCCCTCGGTTGGTCGTGTAGGGTCTTTAAAAACCAGACGTTTACGAAAACTGCTATATTTTGTTCCATATTAAAGATATAATTTTTTACGTCAGGGTAGCTTTCTAAAACATACTTAACTATCAATTAACGGAAAAAAATTTTTTTCAAAAAAAATTCCTATCAATAAAGTGATTTAAAACCACTCTTAGGGTTATAATTAAAACTTTTTTATGCTATTAAAAATATAAAAATAAATAAATAATAATAAAATAAAAATATTGAAAGTCTCTACTCTATAATCGGGCTTTTGAAGATCCAACGCGACCGTCACAAAAAAGGCACGACCAACCGAGGGTTAACAGTGAAAAGGACAAGAAAAAAAAAGTAAGCATGTGGTTTTATAAAACCACGGTAAAAGTAAAACTTTACAGAGGACGAAACGATCATGGCTGCTCTAGCTACAGTACAGAAGACGAAACGATCATACCGTCAGACGAAAGCGACCGTCACGCAACATGCAACACACAGGCGAAAAAGTTTGAGACGATGTAATAAAAGTTTCACTTTAAAAATTCGGTGCGGTCGCGCGGCAGCCACAACGGCACCCTGAGGACGATCGCCGCACGGTTTGACTCTCCCCTCCTGAAGTATTGGGTGGGGATAGTCTTCGGTGCGGTACCGTAAAATGATAGTTATTTTAATTATTCTCAAGTAGTTTTTTATGTAAGTACTTACTAACATAGGCTAAGTCTCTATTGTTACTAACACAGGTTATGGATTTTTGTGGTCCGAATTAATCTTTATTTATTAAGGAGATAGGGAGGTACTTAACAATAATCTAAATATATATAACTCAAAGGTGACTGACTGACATAGTGATCTATCAACGCACAGCCCAAACCACTGGACGGATCGGGCGGAAATTTGGCATGCAGGTAGATGTTATGACTTAGGCATCCGCTAAGAAAGGATTTTGGGAAATTCCCACGGGAACCGCAAAAATCGGGATCTGCGCGGGCGAAGCTGCGGGCATCCACTAGTCAAACAATATGAATCAAAGTTCAAGTAGGTATAAACGTGGATGGAATAAACTTCATCATATCAGCTCATATACGTCCCCACCGAGGGGCTCGAGCCTACCCTGAATTAGGGCGATCAGGCCTTAGTCGACCACGCGGGCCCAGTGCGGGTTGGTCGACTTCACACACAACCTTCGGGTTTCTTCGCAGGCGTGTGCAGGTTTCCTCACGATGTTTTCCTTCACCGTAAAAGCAATCGGTAAGTATATGTACGTAAGTTTTGAAAAACTCATTGGAATAAACTTAATCTCATTATATTTTGATTTAATTTTACTATATATCTATCGCAGTCATCATCATCATCATATCAGCCGAAAGACGTCCACTGCTGGACAAAGACCTCCCCCAAGGATTTCTACAACGACCGGTCCGGCGCTGCCTGCATCCAGCGGTGACCTGCGACCTTCACCAAGTCGTCGATCCGCACCGAGTGGGAGGCCTGCGTACAACGTCTCTCGGTGCGCGGTCACCAATCGAGAACTTCACTGCCCCAACGGTCATCTGTTATTTTTAAGTACAAGCTTTTTTAAAATTCAAGTACTTGACACGAATTACCTGGCTGTACATTCACAGGTCGTGTATAATCGGATCGCTCATTATTTGTATAACCTTTTTTAAGTTTATGTCTATTACACGAGTTATCAGTGTACATTCACAGTTCGTGCGTAACCGAGTCGTGCATTATACCCCATAATGCATGTTGTACGTTGATGAAGGAAACACGTAAGCGCCATAGTAAGTGCTTACGACGTTTTGGTCGCGAGAAATCTGTAGTTTTTAGGCAATTTAGTGCTGCATGTTTAAATAGTTTGATTAGACGGCTTAACTAATGCAGCGCTACAGCGAACTTGAGTTATACTGGCTCCCACTGCATTTCGTTAATACTTACAGCAACGTATCCTTACTTAATATTATAAATGTTTAAATATGTTTGTTTGTTTGTTTGTTTGTTATCTTTTCACGCTTTAACGCCTTGACCAATCTTAATGAAATTCGGCATGCAAATAGCCTTAGTCACGAGGAAGGACATAGGTTACTTTTTATCCCGTGAAAATAGCATAGCCCGATGCAGTTTCTGAGGGAACTGAAAATATACTCTTTTTTGGTTAATTTCTTTAACATCGTATCGGAACAATGGATTGTGTGATTTTTTGCACAGAGATGGTTGAGGGGGTGGTAAATGATATGATTTACTAATAAGCATATCCTGATATAGTTCCCGAGGGATCTGGAGAAAAGTCATGTCCACGCACCGCGTACCTTCTAAGACGGTCATAAAAACGATAACCACGCGGGCATCCATGCTGTTTGTCACAGCCAAATTGTAAGTGTAATTAAATTAGCCTTTTTACAAAGCGACTAAAATAAAACTCCTAATAAAACATAGTCGGACAGACGGACGAACAGACTGTTACGTTAGCCTGTCTCGTACGTTCTACCGAAAAAAGGAGCCCCGCTTGATTTTATTCGGAGTTTTTTAATCAGTAGGTTTACAAAGAGACGCGCCGTAACATGCAGTATGTGTGTCGAATATTATACAGGGTGTAACAAAATTGGTGTAGGTCCCGTTAACTGGTGCTTCTTCTCATCAAACTGAACAACTTTTGTTTCACGACTTTGCTGAAAACGTAAAAACAAAATATACTCTTCATACAAATCGATCAGCTGATCGATCGATTTTGTGCATTTTAGTATGGAGTATTTTAGTATGGAGGATTTTTTTTTTTGAAATTTGACTATGGGTTCTTTGGGGAAAGTTGTTCAGTATGACGAGTAGAACCCGTACTATGCTAAAAGGGTCCCGTTACCTTTGAGTAGGAAACTTTAAAAACTTGTTAGGTTTGACACTTGTTATGTGTGACGTATTGTTTTTACGGTAAAGCACAAAACCCCTTCAAAAACACGTTCATTGTATGTTGATCCCCATATTTTTCTCACTTCTTGCCGATTACCTGTAAAAGTTTATTTCGGCTACTTCGTTTGTTTGTGAACTCTTTATTGTACAACAATATATACAATTATAGATACATAATAGAAGTATGCACGAAGGCGGACTTATCCCTAACAGGGATCTCTTCCATCCAGCCCTTAATCGCTTATAGGATTTAAACTTTAAGCAGAAACAAATTAGTACACAATTTAAAAGAACTATAAACAATAATCTAAAGTAATAAACAGATAATGAACTACAATTAGATATATATATAATAAATATACTTAACATACTTATTTAATGAAATATAATAAATATATAATTAAAAATATTTACATACCATAGTACTTTAAATACTTATAGATACTTAGCTCAAGCAGGAAGATACAAATAAACGATGTCATGTCTTCATGAGACGGGCCTTGAACGTGGAGATGCAGGGACACATTCTTATTACTATTCAAAAGATTAACCTTTTAAATGTCGGATGGACGGACGGATAGATGCGTAGGCTTAGTAATGGGTTCCGATGGCATCCTTTTGGCTAGGAATCTTAAAAAAAACAAACTCTACTCTATTTTGTCACCACACATACACACACACACACAACGATTAAAACTTATAATTAATTCTCACATGACGTACGTGACAGTTAAAAGCGAAATGACAAATTGTTTTAAAAAATTTAACGAGGATAGTTAGGGGTCAGGCGGGGCCAAGGTCGTGCCGAGCGCGGCTCACTCGCCCGTGTTTACGCCGGGGTAAACATGTTACCTGCAGGGGGGATAAAATTTAGGGTCGCGGAAATGGGGGCTTTTCCTGTGACGATTTAACACCTGGAGGAAATGGGGGAGACAAGAGGAAATGATAATTAGATGTTATTGTTATTGATAATGTAACTTCGTTTCAAAGGATTATCTATCCTTCTCACTGTAAGTAGATATGTGATGGTATTGTTGAAATACAGAACTGAGACATGATCGCTTACTATTGGCCTCATAAGAAGGCTCAAAGTCATCCAAAGGGCAGGAGTTTCGCTGCGTGATTTAATCAGAAACCAGGAGAACTGTAAGAGAACTAAATTAACAGATATAGCTCTCAGAATTGCTAAAATTAAAAGGCAGTGGACAGGGCACATAGCTTGTAGAACAGATGGCCGTTGGGGCAGTAAAGTTCTGGAGAAGCGATCGCGCACCGGAAAACGTAGCGTGGGCAGTCCTCCCAAGCGTTGAACCAACGACCTGGTGAAGGTCGCGGGAAGCGGGTGGATTGGTGTAAATCCTTGGGGGAGGCATTTGTCCAGCAGTGAACGTTTTTCGATTGATATGATGATGATGATTACTGCGATAGATATATAGTAAAATTAAATCAACAGATAATGAGATTTATTTTATTCCATCCACGTCTACCCAATACCCAATACTTCAGGAAGGGAGAGTCATATTATGCGACGATCGTTCTCAGGATGCCGTTGTAGCTGCCGCGCGACGGATGGAGAAGTGAGGAGACTCTCTTTATATTGCATAAAATTTGCGATGCTTTACAGTGGCGCGGCAGCCCCATCATCATCCTGAAAGCGTTATTAAATTGCACATGCACCTAACCCTTGCGTGTACCTTACCCACAGACTGCTCGATTTGAAAGATGTGCAATATGCTTTAAAAATCGTTAATTTTACTTCTGGTGAGCATCCAGCAAATATGCGAGCTAGGCATTACTCCTTACTGCCAACGCCCAGCGCTCCAGCTCTATATCAAGGTCATCTTTTTAGCCTACCGGAATCATGTGGCCTAGGTACTTATACTCGTCGACCACCTGCAAAGCAGTACCGGAAATCATAATTGTTTTGTTGCGATGTTAAAGAAATTAAGTAAAAAAACGCTAAACACGTTAAAAAACCGACTTCCATCGCAACAACTAAGTACATTTTTGCATTACTATTTTTGGTTTTTGTTAATTTTCGAATAAAGTACTACACCGATTTTGATAAAATTTATATGGAACCACATGGGAAGCACTAGCTTTCAAATAAAAAAAGAATCATAAAATCGGTTCACCCAGTCCAAAGTTATGAGGTAACAAATATAAAAAAAAACATACAGACGAATTGAGAACCTCCTCCTTTTTGGAAGTCGCTTGAAAAAGAGATTTTTTTCAGTTCCCTCAGTAACTGCATCGGTCGGACTATGCTATTTTCATGGAATAAAAAGTAACTTGTGTCCTTTCTAGTGACACAGGCTACTTACATGTCAAATTTTATCAAGATTGGTCGAGGTTTTGAAGCGTGAAAGGATATGTAACTAACAAACAAACACATTTTCACATTTAAAATATGAGTAAGGATTGGAGGTACTTTTTGATTTAAAAACGGTAATACACAAAAATTTGTGTTAGGGGTTGTCCATTAATTAAGTGAGGTGATTTTGGCGATTTTCGACCCTCCCTCTCCCCTTGGTGAGATGTCGTCAGATTTGGCTCAACTCCCTCCCCTCCTCCCTAATCTCACGTAATATTTTTCAAAATGCGTATGTTTAGAGTAAATACGTTAATCTGTGCTTGATTGCGTTGGCTTTATTTAAAAAATGATAATTTGCTTAAAAACTTTTATTTAAGACTACTAAGAATGTAGTATAGAATCATAGTGAAAAAATCAAACAACGAAATACATAAATAGGCACTGTACTAATATTCGTAAAAGGATATTCATTCTAATTCAGTTCAAATACGGGGGCTCATGTGATGGTCTCAAGGGTGACTGCTGGAACCTAGAGTTCTCTCGCATTTTTACTCTGTTTCTTGCGGAAATAAAAATTAAGTAATATTTGCCGTAATTAAAAATAATATTTGCCGTAAGTAAATTCGCCGGAATTGCTAAACTTAAGTGGCAGTGAGCGGGGCACATTGCTCGTAGACCAGATGGCCGTTGGGGCAGTAAAGTTCTCGAGTGGCGACCACGCACCGGAAAACGTAGTGTAGGCAGGCCTCCCACTCGGTGGACCGATGACCTGGTGAAGGTCGCGAGAAGCCGCTGGATGCGGGCAGCGCAGGACCGGTCGTCGTGGAAATCCTTAGGGGAGGCCTTTGTCCAGCAGTGGACGATTTGTGGCTGATATGATGATTATATACATACAATGTAACACCTATAAATACTTTACTTAAAATGTTTAAAAATTACACCTAAAGCAGCAGCAGTGGACGTCCTTCGGCTGATATGATGATGAATATTTGCCAAGCCTCCCCTCTCCCACGTGAGATTTGGCTGGCTCAAATCCTCCCCCCCCCTAAAACGCCTCACGTAATTAATGGACGCCCCCTTATTAAAAGTACTACAGATAAGAAAAAAAAATTGCCGAATTCTTCTATTCTGTGAATAGTCCTCATTCAAAAGTAAAACAACATATTATAAAAACCAGCCAAGCCAATTGTGATTCATACTCGTGATAAGGAGTCCGAACTGAAAAAATCGCAAATCCGTCGCTCGCTGTCTTTGTTTGTAATATGACTAGGTATCATTGTCGCAGTTGTGTGGAGAGTTGTGATGATACGAGAACCTCAGAGCTCGAGTCCGACTCGCACCTGACCGGTTTTTTAACATAAAAAGCATCGTGGTGCATAATAGTTTTTTGAACTTAACCTTCACCTTAAACTGAAATGAAAGGTTCACATGTAAAGTTCCGTAAAGGAAATTTAATTTCGGCCCCGAGACATATGAGATGGAGCGCCCCTGACTTCGAACAGAGTTGTGTAATTCAGCGAATTTGTGAGAAAATTGTTCGCGCGTGCAAATTTATCATGCAAAAGAGTTTGTATTTATGAGTGTTACAGCGACAGCCTATGTCCAAAACTCTACTCCAGATCTGAAGGAAAGGAAGCAATGTACTCAAAACATTAAATTAGGGCACAATTTCTATTCAGATGTTGTACTTTGCCAAACTTTGTTCGCAGGTTATGAGTAAAGTTAAGGCACAGTATTACAATAAAGCGGCTTACAGTAGTGCAACGAATGTACTTACGCAGAGCCACGGAAGGGTACTTGCGGGGCAGTGGGCGGCGGGGCACAGCCTACCAAATTCCGCGAGTTTGCCAGGCGGACCACAGGCTAGTACTGCTAGTACCTACGTGGTGGCGGCATCGTGCAAAATCAAAGGCGTTGCGCTACTGTAAGCCATATCGTAATACTGTGGTTAAGGGTCTCCATGCAGGAGGCTGTAGTTTCCATACAAACGTAATTCCGCTTTAATACAAAAACTGTATGCCGGACTGAATCTAAACTTTGCAAATATATTGAGTAGACACATATCGATGTTTGTAATTAAATTAGCCTTCATCGTATTAAATTTATAAATAACTAAACGAAGGCTTAAATTAGTTTTGAACTGAAAGTTTGAGATTGCTCTTATTTTGTTCCGTTTTATACGTTGAAAACTAATAACAAACATGTATATGTGTCTATATATTCGCAAAGTTTGGATTCAATCCGGCATGTAGTTTTTGTATGAAGGCGAGGTGTTGATTGGAACAGTTGTCTCTGTCTTTTTGTTTACGTGTAAAGAGTAAAGAAAATAACCGCAGTTTATCAATGGTTTTTCGTTTCAATCAAAAACTACAATGAAAGTATTAAAAATAATAACATTACTCACTTTGTATTATCATAACAAATATTTTTGTATATTATTTTTAATTTATACTTCAAAATATTAGTCATAACCAGAGTTAAAAGTAATGGTGTAGACCTATCTTTGGGATTTTTTTCTATCAAGCCAAAACTGCTCAATCGTGTTTCCAATAGCTTTCGACTCTATGGAACATCATCAACAATAAGGGTATTTTTTTCAACATTGGGTTTTTTATGGTTTAGGAGTAATTGACGACAAAAATTACGAAAATCTGTATTATTACGAAAATTTCTATTGAAACTCGAGCCTCCTGGGGTATAGAAGTATGTATGTAAACTATGATATAATCAATCTGCAACAGTTCTCTAGTTATTTACGAGAAAATCTGAACTATACATAAATGTTTTGCATAATTAAATTTGATGATATCACAACCTTTTGACGAGTTTTAAACTATATTATACTTGTCGGAGCGTAAGGACGTGGCGCCATCTATGCCTGCGTCGAGGCACCGTGTGTTTTATCTTGAAACGTCAAGCGGTTAGCTAGGGTAGTAATAATAGTCATCTTTGGCCTAGGCGTGGTCTGTGCGAGACCGGAACCCGGAAGTTGGTAGTGTTGGTACTTGTTTGTTAGCCAATCAGAATCGTTGTGATTATCGAACCATTAAAGACAATGCAGCCTACCTACAGAGGCTACGACAGAGGCGCCAATTATGTTACGAGCACTTTTGATCGAGCAGCTGAACTGTCAACTTGGAAAGCCAGCCCTGTGCCGAACTCATCGTAGTCTATAAAATAATCGGTTTTCATCCGAATCATCGTGAAGCCTCGTGTTGCAAACGTGTGTGAATATTGATTGTACACTCCAAAACTTCTCAAAGACGAGTTTATTTGTTAGATACGGCCAAAACCCTTCTGATGATCCGAAATACTTTTTACGCAAAAAAGAGTATTGGTTTTCGTATTCATTATCATCATATCAGCCAATAATCGTCCACTGCTGGACTAAGGCCTCCCCAAGGATTTCCACGACGACCGGTCCTGCGCTGCCCGCATCCATCGGCTTCCTACGATCTTCACTAGGTCGTCGGTCCACCGCGTGGGAGGCCTGCCTACGCTACGTTTTTCGGTGCGCGGTCACCACTCGTGAACTTTGCTGCCCCAACGGCCATCTGTAGTACCTACGAGATATGTCCCCTGCCCATTGCCACTTCAGTTTAGCGATTCTGTGAGCTATGTCGGTTACTTTGGTTCTCCTGCGGATCTCCTCGTTGCTGATTTGATCACGCAGAGAAACTTCGAGCATAGCACGCTCCATTGCCCTTTGGATGACTTTGAGCCTTCTTATGAGACCTATAGAGAGCGACCATGTCTCATTTCCGTAAGTCATCACTGGCAACACACACTGATCGAAGACCTTGAGAAACTGCGGTATTTGGATCGTGAAGATATTGCGAAGCTTTCCGAACGCTGCCCAGCGTATTACAATATACATATTTATTTCGTCTATTTTGACGTGAAACTTCTTTCATTGCTATAAATAAAAGTTTTGCATAAGTACCTAAATATTTAGATGATAATATTACCACCTTTTGACAAGTTTTAAAGTATATTAAACATTTTACGAAAAAAAGATTAATGTTTTTCGTGCTCCAATATACGTAATTATTTCGTCTATTTTGACGTAAAACTTCTTTCATTGCTATAAATAAAAGATTTGCATACCTAAATTTGATGATATCACAACCTTTTGACGAGTTTCGAACTAGATTAAACTTTTAACGCAAAAAAGGGTATTTTCGTGTTACAATAAACATACGTAATTATTTCGTCTATTTTGGTGTGAAACTTCTTTCATTGCGGTCAGTTCGGGGTCACTTGAAAAAAAAAAACATTCGATGTTTGAAAGGCGAAAGGTGCTAAGTGACATTTTGGAAATTTTACAGAAAAGCGTATCAAAACTTATAAAATAAAATAAAAAAACACTCGTTTAACCGATTTGAAATTTGATTCGATGTATAAAGTAATCCTTGTAAAGTCGTGGAAATCCTTGGGGGAGGCCTTTGTTCAGCAGTGGACGATTTGTGGCTGATATGATGATAAAGTAATATTAAAAGAATACATGATTATATTAGCCTCAGTAACAATCGTCGACCTAAAATTACATAGACGGCGAGACCGTACCTTAAATGGCGAAGTATTTGTACTAATGTTAAGTCTCGACTAATTAGTCTAATTAGACTGTCTTACTGACTGACCGCAGGCTAAGTCGATGACCACACGGTAACTCATTAGAACGAAGAATATATGGAGACGCTTTACGTATTTATTTTATTTTTGGTGCGGTACATGTAAAACTTATCTGGCATTTATACATTTTAGACTTAATTTACAAAATTATAGTTAACATTCAAACTACATAAAATTAAATTAAAAAAAGTTTTAAAAGGAAAATAATTTTATAAAAGAACTCAAAAAATTTGGCAATAAAAAAAGGGAATAAGAAACGAAACATGAAAAAAGCGATCAGTGAAAAAAATAACAAGCGTCTTCAGGCTTATACCGCCGCCAACGACCAACTTTGTAACCACTTTTTACTTCAATTAAGGATTTTTATCGAAGAAAAATTGTTTTGTAAAATACAGGATATGAGGAGTGATTTAGATTTCCTCGAATTCTATTTTAATACACGGAACAAAAGAAAAAAATATCCTAATGCACTTTTTTTTTTCTAGTTGTAATCATAGAACTGTTGCAATTTTAACCGTAATATTATGATGATTACTTCTTAACAAAACAATACAAAATTATTTTAATTTCTTACTTTTTGGAAATTCGTTTTATTTTGCATAATTATAATGAACAGGGATGACGAATGCTAGTCATCTGAGTTACTTTTTATCATCTATCAAAAACGACATTTTGTTCTAAAAATGTTTGAAATACCTAGGCGTGACGTCATAGTTTTGAAGCAAATACAAATACAAATTCAAATATTTATTGATAAACTTGATGGTTTACACGTCAGAATGTTAATTTAATTCAAATATTTAATATTAATTAAATTATTACATTACATTTATAATTGCACATTCTAATTTTTTTATTATTTTTTATTTTTTTTGCAGGTACACGTATTTATTTAGTATGTTTATTCTTTCTTAAGTATGCTCGTGGGGAGGGTCAGTGAACTCGTCTACTGTGTAGAACGCGTGTGATATAAGAATTTTTTTGAATTTTTTTAAAAACGAGTTGTAGCTGGGTGAATCTCTGATATCTGGAGCTATTTATTATATATTTTAGGGCCTATGAAGTCTAGACACCTATGGGATTTAGCCAAACGCCGCAATGGCAGCAGGAGCTCGTGGCGGTTTCTGGTGTTAAAGCTATGTTGACCACCATGTGTGGAGAATTGTTGGAGGTTTTTCCTGACGTATTTTGCTACTTCCAGTATGTAAAGAGATGGTAGTGTTAGGATTTTGTGTTTTATAAACAGCTCACGAGCGGGCTGGTCACGTCTTGCGGTGTCAATTATTCTGACTGCGCGTTTTTGCAATCTGAAAGCTCTCTCTCTCTCAGCTGCCTTACCCCACAGTACGAGACCGTAAGTTAAGATGGAGTGAAAATAGCCATAATAGGCTTTTTTAACACTGTTTGGGTTAAGGCATGGGCGGAGTCTTCCAAGGGAGTAGCATGCAGATGCAAGTCTTGCGCAGAGCGCGTCCACGTGCGGTGACCACGTGAGGCCGCTGTCCACCACAAATCCTAAGTACTTCATTTATGTACTCCTTTTGTGATTTTGGTGAATTAAAAATTGAAGACTTGATGGAGCACAAAACGAGTAAGGTTTTCCGGAGTTTAAGTAGGAAGGCAATTTAGTGATCAAGAGTTCATAATTTATTACTGAAGCTGTCGTCTTCCCTATTAAAAACCACAATTTCCGCAAGATTCGTCCGCAGCGATTGACGTAACAGCCACGTTGCAGTTAGAGCTGACAAGAACTTCATTTCCAAGCTATATCGTTTGACGTTTGAAACATCGTGAATCTAGTTGCTAATTTTAGGGACGTAATATTTTTGTGCATTGAATAAAGGAATAAGTTGCATGTTTTTTTTTTAAACAAGGTAACGTGACTCAAGTTAATGTTTTTGTGTTCTTTAATCAAATTATATAGGTCTCAATATGTATTTCAAGAAAAATAGAATTGGTAAAAATATTTAGCCTTAATGTTTAATAGATGTAATGGATAGATCGATGTAAATATTAACAGTGTCAATATAGATTATAACTTCTTGTTTCATATTGTTAAGTATGTTGTTTGTATTTAAGGTTGCATTTGTGTAGTGAAACTTTTGCCATATATTTACGGCGAGGATAATAGGCCTAAGCACTTACTAGGACAAAAACGGATTAAAGAAACAAATGCCTGCAAGTAATTTTGTAGCACAAAGAGAAATGCTTCATTCAGCCGACTAACAGCTTATTAGTAAATGGAAAAAGGCTTTAAATTACAACTTATGAAAAACAATGCAAGATAAACAGCTTTAACGATGTTTTTTGTTTATTTTGCCCCAGGAAAAAAGGTTCAAACAAACAGTACCAGGAAAAAATAATTGAGCATTGAAAGATGGCAAAACTCAGGGATCAACCACCAGTGCATGTTTGAATGTGGAAAATTAACTGTTACTTAAATAAAAACCTATTCTAGATCTCTAGATAACCAAGCGACACCATAAAAGTTCTCAGATTTTAACGAAACGAAAAATCGACAGAATCACAAGATCTTAAACAGCTAGAACCGGATGTGCAGATTTTTAAGTCAAAGTCTAATAAGTTTATTTGCATAAATTGGGTAAATAATAAGAGTTACGTATAAAAATATTAAATGACACAGAAGGTTTTAACAAAATTTGCCATGAGAAAAGTGAAAATATTAAAGAAATTACACGAAATAAAAGAATTAGTAACAGTAGCACTTAGCTCGTAGAACGATAGCCGTTAGGGCATTCCCTCTCATATATTTGACAGATACGCTAAACTACCAGGTTTATGATATAGCGTCCCCACTGACGGACCGTTGGGCACACAGTGAGGTCTGCTATTCCTACCAACACCGTAAGGCGAAAGAAAGGACCAGTTGCGGTAGGTTTTGCCGCCAAGACGCTTGTCCTGGTACTCTGCAAGGCTAGTGCGTCGTGAAAGAGAACCACTATTTATTCTCCAAGTAGGTCCAGTCACCTCCCACGGGTTTCACTGCTGGCGGTTCGATCCCCGCTCGGGATGCCAAAGAATCTGACTCCCACATCTCCAGTGTGGAGCTGTTGGCGCGCTCACTTCCCGGCGCTTATCGCACCTGTCCAGACTTACTCTTACGCGGCTGGATCGGCCGGAGCAGTACTAGCGTAGCTCTACTTGCTTTCCAGGCAAGTGCCGGAGATGCTTCCCCGCTAGTTAACACACCAGCAGTTCCGCTTAATGGACAACTCACGTGCCCCACGTTGTTTTCGCCCAGAGCCCACGTGGCCAGCTACGACAACACTAGTTGGGGCATGACGCCTTGACGCTACGAGCTTGCCAGGCAACAGATATTGCCCAACCCCTGCAAGCCTGGCCCAATGCGATAGACCCAACAGGCAAGCGGTGGGCTACCGCCCCCCCCGCCCCCGTAGTAACCTGTTCCAAACAGCCGGACACGTATCGAGTGGCAACCATGCTCCAGAAGACGTAAGCAGCCTCCCACTTGGTGAACCGACGACCTGGTGAAGGTCCGAAGGACCGGTCGTTGTGGAAAACCTTGGGGGAGGCGTTTGTCCAGCAGTGGACGTCTTTCGGCTGATATAGATAACATTTCCACAGATACTGGTACATTTTTCATGATGTTATCGGTACACAGTAATTGTACGTAAGTTTAGACAACTCATTTGTACAGAGGCCAGCACATCCATAAGACATAAGACATTTATTGATTCCTTGTCACCAAACACACATACATAATATTGGGAATAAATTAAATAAACAATTATTTTTTTTAATGAGAGGATAACAATAACAAAATAACAGTACCTAATATTACAAGTAGAGAAAAAGCTATCAAAGTATGATATGTGTGTATGTGTTTGTGTGCGTGTGTGTAGGTGTGTGTGGTGCAAGAATCACGGACCGCGCTCAGCATATACTGCGTGCGGCTTATGCTGCAACACAGTGCTGATTTTCAGCGTGGCCCAGGCCTGCTGCGATTGCGTGCACGATGCGGTCAGCCGTGTTGTAGAAATATATATTGTGTTTATTATATACATATAATTTAATTTTGTAAACCTGCTCATAAGTCTCACTTACTATACTGTAAGGTAGGTAGGAAGGACGCGGTGACCCACAGGCAAAGTTTTTTGGTATTCTAGAAGTATATTTTTAAACTTTAATTTGAACCCGTGAATTCCCACCAGGTCCCGCATAGGTGGTGGTATGTTGTTTCAGCATTTCGTAGCAGTATATCGGAAACTGCCTCGAAATGCCGCCATCCGATGCCTGTACGGAACCAGCACCTTGCCGGAAGCTCGGATCACTCGCGTACTCGTAGTGTTCTCTGATCGCCATTTAAATTTGTCAAACAGATACTCCGGCTGCCCATACTTCACAATACCGAAGATAAGAGTAGCCAACCGAAGTTCTCTTCGAAGCGTCATTTTTAATATGTTTGCGTTTTTTAAAAATGGTGTGACATGAGTGCGAGGTGGGATGTTAAAACAATAGCGTGCGCATGCGTTTTGAACCCTTTGAACGATTCGCTCGGTTCGAGCCAGCAAGCGTGGTCCGTACACCGTGTCTGCGTAGCCCAGCCTGGATAAAACTAGTGAGTCGCATAACTTTATGCGAAGGTCGACACTGAGAAATTGACGTATTCTATAAAGAATTTTTAATCTATAAAAAAACAATTACGAGCGATATTAAGTACGTGGTTCTCAAAGTGAAGGCCTTCGTCCATTTGTATTCCCAGGTTTCGGGCCTCAGTGACGCGCTCTACATTTCCTCCCATAATATTTATAATTGGGTTTTGCTTCGTGATACTTTTGACTTGATGTTTTGTTCCCAAAATCATGAACTTAGACTTATTTGGGTTTAGTACCAATGTGTTCTCTTCAGACCACCTGCAAATGTTATGAAGATCGTTATTGATTCTCTCTATTGCCTCGTCTATGTCACAGGGTTTAAAAGAGAAGTATATCTGTATGTCGTCTGCATACATGTGGTACTGACAATGCTTGATCATCTTGCAGATGTCCGCGGTATGCAGTATAAAGAGAGGTGGTCCCAGGATCGAGCCCTGAGGTACCCCTCTCTTAACGGAGCATGGGTTAGAAAATATGGGTTTACCATCCTTTCTAGTTATTTTAACCTGCTACGAACGTCCACAGAGATAACTAGCAAACCACTTAATTGTTTTAGGATCGAAACCATAGTAAGTTATCTTCGATAATAATAAAGAAATATTAATCGCATCAAAAGCACGAGAGTAATCTAAAAGTACCATAATAGTGTCGCTACCAGCATCCTGTGCAGACAAGACATTATCAATTACATCAATCAAAGCAGTCGATGTACTTCGCATCTTTCTGAAACCCGATTGAAAAGGGGGCAGAATATTTGATTTCTCTAAGTACAGTGTAAGTTGGCTGCAGACAGCTTTCTCAACAATCTTGGAGATGCAGGGAAGTATGCTGATGAGCCGTAGGTCTTAAAAGTCAGAGATATTGCTGCTCTTAGGGAGTGGAATAACCATTGCTACCTTCCAGGTATCAGGGAATGTATGCGTTACGATAGACCGGTTCACTATATCCCTTATCGCACCAACCGAGTAAGGCAAAGTGAGAACCAACATGTCAAGGGAGATATCATCAAGACCAGTAGCATTTGAATTTAAAGATTTAATAATTTTAAAAATTTCGTCCTTGCTTATACTTTGCAAGTTAAAAACGGATGATCCATGGCTATTAAATTCAAAATTTATTAAGGTGGATATAGGAACATCAGTCTTTCCGGGAACATTCATAAAATGCAAGTTAATTTGATCGGGATCAGAGAGGTGGTCTGGTAAATCAGCTAAGTTGTTCCTACTGTTTATGTCAACTGTTCTTTTTATGTTTTTCCATAAAGCGCGAGGCTTAGTTAAACTATTGTTTACGTTTTGAGAAAAAAATGCACGTTTTTCATTAAATATGGCTGAATTTACACAATTTTTAAGATCTTTATAATATTTTTTATGTGCTGCTTCACCAGTTGAACGGAATCTATCATGAGCCGCATTTCTTAACCTAATCATCTCTTTGATCGTACATGTTATCCAAGGATAGTGATGCTCCCTTGCGATTACACGTTTTTTTTGATGCAAAACAATCGAATAGTAACGAAATAGTTTGCGTAAACACAGTGACCATGTCGTTAATGTTCTGTAAACAGGATATACTATCCCAATCAATATTGCGCAATGACTGATTAAATAAGTCAATGTCGAGATTACCTAAAAATCCAGCTAGACACTTTGGACTTTGTACCGTTCTTAAGCCGTATGCGTATGGATCAGAATCGCACTTTGAGTCTCTAGGTTGATGTGCTGTACTCTGTACATTGGCCGTCCAGACTCGAACCTGAAACCTTAATACTTACATCAAAGTATTCAATAGTATAAAGTCTCCCTAAGTGCTTGGGTCGATCACGCAGGTCAACTGACCTGAAGCAAGGTCATTACCTGGATCACTTTGACTGTTAAATGGCATTTTCCTCGACCGTTTCCGTGCTTCTCAAGCCACATTAAGCCGTTGGTGCTGGTTGTTATTAATATATGGCAGTCGATAAGCCGTGTTAGATGTCTTTTAAGCGGCTTGAAAAACTTCTGACAGTGGGGATTCTCCACTAGCCCAACAACCTTCATCAACCCGAACTTAGCCCCCGAGTGTGGCCCAACCTTTCTCACTTAGGAAGAGACCCATGCGGGAGGGGGGGAGACGTTTAAGGGTTGTTAACACGCCTCCTAATGACGTCTTTCTTTTCTCCATGGTAACAGTATGACTTCCTTATTTTAATCTTTCTCAGTTGACCGTCAAACGATGAAGCTCATGAATAGTGTCTGAATAATGATGGGTTTAGTCTAGACCTACGAGTCTAGACATAGTTTATTTTGTCCAGCGTTTCTCAATACTTTGCGCTCTGTCACCCAAGTTTCATTAATAACATTAGTGTTTTACAAGCCGTGTGTTTTTAAGTTACTCCGCCGACAATAAGAGAGCCTAGCCGAGCCTATGTTTATTTGTAGGCTTCGACCAATTATAATGGACCGGACCTTTCCATACATTAATCTCATAAAAAATGATTCAAATGCAACTACACTCAAAGACACTCTCACACCACTAGTCTAACGTGTCTCGTTCAAAGATAAAGTATGACAGACGTAATTGAAAACGCTAAACACGTTAAAAAACCGACTTTCATCGCAACAACTTAGTACATTTTTACATTAATATTTTGGTTTTGTTAATTTTCTAATATCCGATTTTGATAAAATTTATGTGGAACCACACGAGAATCACAGGCTTTCAAATAAAAAAAGAATTATAGAAATCGGTTCACCTAGTCAAAAGTTATGAGGTACCACACATAAAAAAATTAAAAAAACATACAGACGAATTGAGAACCTCCTCCATTTTGGAAGTCACTTGATAAAGAGACGAACTCGGAATGTAGCACGAATGAGATCTTCACTTCGACCTGAATTCCGTCACTTCGACCTTCTACCGATTTGGCAATACTGATCGATTGAGACGAAATGAGCGAATTCGCTCATTCTGTAGTCGTCAAAACAGCTGATCGCATTGGCCGGTCCATAGCTGTTATATTGGTCGAAGTTTGTAGTGGTCCGTGCCTCAAACAAGTGACACCCCACTTAAGGAGACCACACATTGGGTTTGATTTTGGAGTTTTCCTTGTTCAGATGCAGACCAATTTTGGAGGACCATCTTCCCGATTACTAAGTCAATGTTTGAAATATTTTTTTTATGTATACAGATAACAAACGGTCTAATAAATAGGACTAGCTTTTTCCCACTGCTTTGCCCCGTGACTGAACTGATTTGAAAAAATCTTTCACCGTTGGGAAGCTACACTAACCCAAGGTATAAAAAATTACCTAAAAATTTCTGCAATATCTACAAAAAGTAGTGTAGTGTAGTGGTAGTGGTAGTGGTTGTGGTTGTGGTAATGTAGTAGTAGTATAAGAGTAGTGTAGTAGTAATGTAGTGTAGTGGTAGTGTAGCGGTAGCGGTCGGTAGTGCAGCGTAGTGTAGTGTGAGGCGGTACGAATTTCGCCTGGACAGCTAATATTAGATATTTGTGGTGGTACCGAACCCTTTTTTAATTTTTACTTAACACGTCCAATAAGCCCATTGCGATTCCAAATCTCAAATTAAAAAAGTCACCTGAAAGTGGTCCATATATCATTCCAATGAGGAGTGGTGGTACGGGACCCAAATTTTGTGAGTCCGACTCGCACCTGGCAGGTTTTTATTTTTCCTTTGTATACGCCTATTAACCTACCTAAATGCCAAACCAGTTTCTAAGTCCTCTGGAAATAGTCTATAATTTTGATAAATAGTAGTGGTAAGGAACCCTAATTTGGCAAGTCCGACTCGTACTTGGCCAGTTTTTAATTTTTTTGTCTCTGTATATGCGTAATAACTTATCTCGGTGGCAAATTTCAAGTTTATTAGTATTATATTTCGCTGAGTAGAGGTGATATGGAACCCTTATTGCGCGAGTACGACTCACACTTGGCCGTTTCAAAAATTTTTCCTTTTGTATACGTCCAATAACTTACCTCGATGTCAAATTTTAAGTTTATAAGTTACCTGGAAGTGGTCTACATATTTTGCTGAGTAGTGGTGATACGGAACCCTTGGTGCGCGAGTACGACTCACACTTGGCCGTTTTGTGAATTTTCCCTTTGTATTCGTCCAATAACCTGCATTGGTGCCAAATTTCAAGTCACCTGAAAGTGGTCTATAATTTTTGATGAGTCAGTGAAAAATAGTGATTTTCAGACGTTAATATCTCAGAAATGGTAAAATATATACTCATATATAAATACAGGTTTCTACCTAGTTTAGGATTTAAGGTTCACAGTCTTTGTAATCTTTCTCTTGTACAATAAAGTTTTTTTTTATCATTAATATTATTTATGAAAATTGGGATTCTAGGTGATCGAGGGGATCTTTCTAAACCATTGCAAGTATGTAGGTCTAACAGATTTAAAGTTACAAGTAGGTCGAAATTGGCCCGAAATGGTTCGTGTAATATAACCTACGGCCCTTTTTCTTTTCGAACTTGGCGGACACACTACCGTGTGTCTCGATAAAGGAAAAATGACATACAAATAAAAAAACACTCATATTCTCTCTCTCTCTCTCTCTTATTTATCTTGTGGCACAATTAAGCATGCTATCTAAGGGACAGACGGTGGTTGCATGGTGTAGCGTAGCACTTAGCATCACCCGCGGTCACATGTAGGGCATTTATATTTACACCTACGGACGTGTGCAACGCGACCTTCATACACATCCTGGGATCAGGTATCATATTATCAGAATATCAAACATTTATAATTATTAGATAGGATAAGGATATGGAAAGTTGTGTCAGTTCAAGTTTGAGAACCACTGACACAGACTTAAGACAGACTAAACAGTTCAGAAAAGCAATATCCTCCAATTTTGGCGTAGGCACAATGTAGGACAAGATGACTGTTGCTAGGGAGATATCTCTTATCCCGTCTCGCACTGACTTCCCCACAAGATCGTAAACTTAACTATGCGTCTACCAGAGATTCATGGAATATGTTTAAATAATTTTCGAAAAACCTAAAAATTTTTAGGCTCAAGCTTTTATTTGAAAAGAGTTTTTATGCTCAAAAAACTCAGTGAGTCAAAAGTCAACATTAAAACACGTTTCCACATTCAAAAAGGTGAACGCAGTATTTTCTAAGATACGTTTGAAAATAAAAGGCGAACGCAGTATTTTCTAAGATACGTTTGAAAATAAAAGGCGAACGCAGTATTTTCTAAGATACGTTTGAAAATAAAAGGCGAACGCAGTATTTTCTAAGATACGTTTGAAAATAAAAGGCGAACGCAGTATTTTCTAAGATACGTTTGAAAATAAAAGGCGAACGCAGTATTTTCTAAGATACGTTTGAAAATAAAAGATGATCCTTGGACCTTGATTCGACCTCCAAAGTTCATCGTCAGATCAACTTCGAAATTCCAAAAGGATGTATTGTCAAGGGAAAACGGCTTCATACTGAATTTCAGCTCAATCGGATTTCTGGAAGTCGCTCTAAAATTGTTTGCGAGATTTGACCCAAACAAACAAACATCCTTATCCTTACTAATATTACAAATGTGAAAAAGTGTTTGTTTGTTTGTTTGTTACCTTTCCACGCTTCAACGCCTTAACCAATCTTTATGAATTTGGCATGCAGGTAGCCTGTATCACGGGGAAGGACATAGGCTACTTTTTATCCCGGGAAAATAGCATAATCTGATGCAGTTCCTGAGGGAACTAAAAAAATACTCGATTGTTGTGATTTTTTGCACCGAGATGTTTGAGTAGGTGGGAAACGACATAATTTACTAATCACCCTTAAAGACAGTCATAAAATCGATGTCCACGCGGGCGGAACCGCGGGATAAAGCTATTACATACATAAATGCAAACATTGCAAGTGAAATGAAAGCTTTTAATAACTTAAGGGATGTATTAAAAATTAAAAACCCGAAAATTGAAACCCAATTTTTTGGTCGGTCGGGTAAACAATGTATCCTATGTCACTCACGGGATTAAGACGCATCTAAGAACATCTTGTAATCCAAAACCCATCAAGCCGCTTAAGCTACAGAGCGTGCAAAGAAATAAATAACCTCTTTTTTTGGCTAGTCGGGTAACAATGTATCCTATGTCACATCAAGAAAAATCTAACGACACTTCGAACTTCAAAATTCATCAAGCTTATAGGATCACTTTGTTGTCCGTTCGTTCGTCCGTCCGTGTGTCTGTCAAGACCCTTTATCTCGGGAATGCGTGGAGGTATCGAGTTGAAATTAAAACCATATATTTCGATCTACAGTCCCTTGAAGCTGTATAAAAATTAAACTTCTAAGGTAACGTTAAACAGCTGTTTATGCCGCGAAAAACGTTTATTTCGACACTCTCAAGGGAATCAAAATTCATAGGGTATTTCCCCTTGACCTAGAACAATGAAATTTGGCAAGTAATACCGTCTTACTAGTATATAAAAAATATATAAAATGTACATTTGTAATTAAATCATAAAAAGATACAGTCTTTATTTAAAGTACGTATCAATTATGCAAGGAATGGCGGCGGTCCAAATTTTGAATTAAGTTAACCGTGTCATCTGGGGTATCGTATGAAAGGGCTTCATAACAGATTTCTAAATATTTTTTGATGTATAGTTTCCGATATATGACGAAGATTGAAAAAATACTCTTTTCCCTTTATTATATGTATAGGTAGATCCTAATAATGTTGGTGTATACAGTACCTAACAGTTTGCACTGTTATGATTTATAATATTATGTGGGACCTACAAATTTGTACAGAACCCTCAGTGGGCTTGTCCGACTCGCACTTTTTTAGGTCATTCCATAGATTTTTTTTTTCAGAGTGAATTATTATTATATCAGCTCATATACGTCCCCACCGAGGGGCTCGAGCCTACCCTGAATCAGGGCGATACGTATTTCAGAGTGAATACGTATTGAAAATTTCTAATCTCTTTTAGTATCAGGTTTCATGCAAACGTTGAATCCTGGTATTGTTGTTTGCAAAAGAAACAAAAAAAAGGAATCGTGTTTAAATTGATACAGATAGAAAGGAGATTTCATTAGCTATCTACATAATATAGTAAGTACATCAGTAATTAGATTTTACAGGTTTTATACAAAAATAGTGAGAAATACTTGGAAATCCGCAGAGCGGCCGACACAGTCATTGCGTTGACTTAGTAACTTCAATATTCTACAATCTCCAAAGGACCGAAGAGCTTAGTACTTAATCATCATCATATCAGCTCATATACGTCCCCACCGAGGGGCTCGAGCCTACCCCGAATTAGGGCGATCGGGCATTAACCTTCGTGTTTCCTTCGTAGTACTTGATATTGATTTGAATTTTGATACCTTAATCCGTTCTTGGGAAAAAGAGTCTCGACAAACGGACAGACAGACAAAGAGAAGCACAACAAAGTTGCCGTTTTCCCTTTGGAAATACGGAACCCTAAAAAACATCGATCTTTACTTTCCAATCTATAAAAAAGGTAAACAACCGGTTTTTAACCAGTGATTTAATAGACTGATTGATAAACTAGGTTTGTTCCTGGTGGAAACATCAGTTATTTTTTACCTGTTTTTTACCAATCGAACGTGCAACGCGAAAAGAGCGTCGTGACCGGTTCAGCGGGGCCAAAATTGTTTCGTGTGTCTGTCTGGATGTCCGGCTGTTCTCCTCAACAGGTCGCATTTCTCAAACGAGAATCTCGTGAAGTTTTATGTGCGGGTTCGATAAAGATTTGTCATTTTATTTTCGATTCATTTTTAGGAATTTTTCCAAAAATGGCGGATCCATGGGGGTTGAAAACAGAAATAAACTTCTAATTTTAGTCATTTTGAAAAACTCGCTACTAGTATGAATGAGTCATATTTTTTTAATCGCCGCGATTTTTAAAATTGATATGGTCACACCTTTACAACATCATAAGTTGCATTTTGCGATAAAATATTCGTGCTACGATAAACCATAACGCCCCATGAAGGAGCCCTAATTGGTGGTGTCATTCTGATATAGAATTTCACTTAAGGCGAGGCATGAACTGGAGCAGTTGTCTCGGTTTTTTTACGTGAAGTAAAGAAAATAAACAAACTTTTTCACTTTTTAAATATTTTTTCGTTTCAATTAAAAACTAAAATTTATTTTCAAAAATCCAACTGGCATATTGAAGTGTGTGTTTAGACTAATCGACTAAGAAAATTAAGAGTTTTAAATCGGTCTGGTTTGCCTGTAGAATGCAAATATCTGTTTTAAAAGAGGTTTCTTTGATATGTTTTTTCTGTTTTAAAAAGGTAATGAATCGTGTTTCTGCAACTGTCAAAATAAAGTCATTGAAATGAAGAATCAGATTACAAAATATCACTTTCATGTGTTTTGTGATTGATGAGAAAAATCGAGATCCCTGCGAGCACAGTAACTAGTATCTCATCTGTGTCACAGTTTCAAATGCGTCGCCTTAACCTTCTTCGCTTCTTCGATGCTGGAGAGTAAACATACTAATACATCATCGGTCAGATGTAGTACAATACCTAGGTCAGAAAATTGAGTGACGGAATAGGTTAAGCAATGTCAGATTTAATCTCAGATAAAAAAGCAATTCATGCTCCTGAATTATTTTCTTCAAAATAACCTTTAACCCTTTTACTGCCAGACCGCACATATGAATGTCTACGCACCGTAGCGTGCCAGACACGAAAGTGTTAACTGATAGGTACAGAAGAATTACTACGTCTGGACTTTCCGGTCGTAATTTGTAGCGTTAATTTGTCATGTGTCTTTTGTTATCCGAAAAATTAGGTTTCATGGTTTTCATTATTAATATTGACAGTTTATTATTCAGCAAAGTGACATAGCTCGTAGAACAGATGGCCGTTGGGGCAGTCAATTTCTCGAGTAGGCAGGCCTCCCACACGGTGAACCGACCTGGTGAAGGTCGCGGCAAGCCGCTGGATGCGAGCGGTGCAGGACCGACCGTCGTGGAAATCCTTGGGGGAGGCCTTTGTCCAGCAGTGGACGTCTTTCGGCTGATATGTCGATGAAAGTTACATTTATGTGTTTTTCAAGTAAAAACTTCTTTAGGCGCGTTGAGAAAAATGAGATGGGAAAAAAACATTGAAATCGCCACACTGTCTTTAATTATTAATGCAGGCGACAAATCTGTAGATACTTCGTCCAGCAGTGAAAGTGAATAAAATTAATGATAAAAATAAAAAGATACAAAAAAGTAAACGTGTGTGGTTATATGAAACCACGGTAAAAGTGAAACTTTACAGAGGACGAAACGATCATGGCTGCTCTCGCTACGGTACAGAAGACGAAACGATCATCATACCGTCGGACGAAAGCGACCGTCACGCAACATGCAACACACAGCTGAAAAAGTTTGAGACGATATAATAAAAGTTTCACTCTAAAATTTATTTTTCGTAAAATTGTTTTATCCTTTAACACTTATCTAGAACTTTGTTCGGGTGTACTGCGGCTAATTCCTCGAACAAACTAACCTTGGCCTGACGTTAATGTGCAAGCCTCCTAAGAATGGAGACTGCCCCGTGGCTTAATATGTTGCGTCTACGACATGGCAACGCAAACCATGGCGCACCGGCTGCCCCCTCAAGCTCTGCTCTCCTGCTGCTCCCTCGAACTCTGCTCTCCTGCTCAAGGGGCGGTCTGAGAGACGCAACAGCCAGGGCCGTCAACACCGCTGCCTACTTACTGGGCATCATACACTTGAGGAGAAAACTCTACACGAGAGAAGTTTAATTAAAGTTTGTCATATCTCCGTAACACAAGTGTCATCATCATATCAGCCGAAGGACGTCCACTGCTGGACATAGGCCTCCCCCAAGGATTTCCACGACGACCGGTTCTGCGCTGCCCGCATCCAGCGGCTTCCCGCGACCTTCACTTCACAAGCGTAAATAGAGTATATAATATTCAATATTTTTTTCTTGTTTAGTAACACCCAGAAACAACACATTACTTTTTTAATTTAATATGTCTTCTATTCTTAGAAAATAAAAAAATAACCACTCCGGGAGTGCCAATAGGAGTGATAACTTTTTACATTTTTATAAGTTTTGACCCTCCGAGTGTTCCTGGCGAACGACTAGGTTAACAAAGTTTTGACCCTGCGAGTGTTCCTGGAAAGGTGTCGGTAACGTAACAATGTCGGTAAGTGTCGGTAATGGTAAGAGTGCCGCGAGTTCAATGGTTTTTTCCCATATCAAAAAATGCCCAACGCACCTAAAGAAGTTTTCACTTCAAAAATCTTCTTTTGATTCTACGGAGTATACGAGATAACTGTTTCTAGTTTTCTAATTACAAAACGCCGGCGATTTCATTCAAGGCAATATTAGATAAGGGTTTTGCTTTCACTTTTTATGACAGCGTTTGGAACTCAAACTAAATTTTTATCCATATTCTTAGGATCACGAGGCCCCACTAGAAATCCTTGTAGTTTAGTTATGTCCACTGGTCTGTCTTTTGATAAACTTTAGGTGGCGAAAAATCGATTTAGATAAAAGTCTCATCTCTGGGAAAACGCTATTATGCGAGATTTTCGCAATGGAAATATGCCGCGCAAAGCGTACCATAGGTGGCGTATTTTTTAATGTTTTAACGGCTCTGGGTACTATGCCCCGCGCAAAACCCGGTCGCCCAGGTACTTCGATTTAAGTGCAGTTATCTCACAGTATCAAAAACACAAATAAAAGGCGTTCCACGTGAAAACTTCGTCTGGTAACCAACACCAAACGCACTACTCTGTCTTAAAAACGATGTCCACGCGGGCGAAGCCGTGGGCAAAAGCTTGTAATAAATATTTTCCAAGGGTATCATATTATTATAGTTTAGTCAAAATGCTTTGGCTACCTAACATCAAGCTGCTGCTTTAAAATAAACTTGAAGTCACCTACATTTGCGTGAAAAAAACCCTTATCGTTGAAGCCTACCAAATCAAAATCGCCCAAACACCCCCGCCCCCGCCCCCCAGACGCATCGGCGCCTCCCAAGGCTGTCTGGAAGGTTAAGGCCTATCCTTATGTCTGGGCAGCGCTGTCGCGGGATGAACTACATAGGTAGGTAAGTACAGAGAGTTCGCTTAAACGGCCGCACTCAATCTAGGTATACTTCGTTTCCTTCTATCGCACTAATTCAAGGTAGGCTCAAGCCCCTCGTTAGGGACCGAAAATGAGCAGATATGATGACTTTATTGGAACGAAGTTTACGCGAATTACGGGTAGAGTGAATAGGGATGAAGACAGCATCAGAAATAAATTATGAACTCTTGATCACTAAATTGCCCTCCTACTTAAACTTAGGAAAACCTTACTCGTTTTGTTTTCCATCAAGTCTTCGATTTTTAATTCACAAAAATCACAAAATGAGTACATAAATGACGCTGCTAAACTATGACGTTACGCCTTGGTATTTCAAACATTTTTAGAACAAAATGTTATTTTGACAAATGATAAAAAGTAACTCAGATGACTAGTATTCGGCATCCCTATTGGTAGAAATTGTCACACGCCAGCGTCAGTAACTAAATGCGGTGCGTGCGCGTATAACTAGAATTCCCTAGGTAGCGCTGCAATAGTTGTGTCGTCTAATCAAACTATTGAAACATGTAGCGCTAAATCGCCTACAATGTACGGTTTCCTCGCGACCAATACGTCGTGAGCATCAGGAGTTTTGGCGCTCACGCGTTTCGTTCAACGTATGACATGCGTTATTATGGGGTAGTTTAACTCTTCGTTATTTTCACTCGTTGTGAATGAAAAATAGCGAAATTTATTTAATTATTATTAAAATTTCGAATGTTCACCTTTTTAATTTTATTTTCACCAGACATTAATAATAAGTAAAAGTTAAGAGATTTGTAAACAAATTGCGAGGAAACTTTTGCCCCGACTTAATATTATTATGGTTCTGACTCTATGGGTAATCTGTGACAAAAACTATCCGCCTTAAGAAGTTGAAGTTTGCAAATATTTTTTTTTTCAGACCGAGTTCATGCAAAATGCGGCGTCATCCTTTATTTGACTGGACACTTTAGTTGCTGACACTATCTCTACTTGGTAATTATGTATATTCTTTGGTTTTAAAAGCAAAAAAAAATTGAAAATTTGTTCGAAAAGTCGAGAATAACTGAAAGTGCTTTTATGAGATTTTTGTATGAACTCAAGAACTTAACTCACGGTTTGAACGATGCACTCTAAATTAAACTCATAAAAACGATATAATTGCGGGAAAAAGACAAAGTCTTCAAAAAAACAGAGTTTCTGATAAAAATCTTAAGACGAATGTTCAGTACAAAATTGCATAGAAATCGGTCAGTAAAGAGGGGACTGCATAGGACAAGCAAGTGTTTTTTTATAAAATCATCAATTAGTTTAAAAAAACAAAAAAACACGCTTTTAGTAAACACGTTAAGTAGTTATCTTGGATGTCCGCCATGTTGGATTTAAGTCACGTGACTATTTTTTCGTATTCCTGACAGCAAATCCTTTCATTTGATACCCATATCATGGGGATAGATTTCAAACAGCCAGTCCGCCATCTTGGGGAGGCCGCCATATTGGATTTGTAATGACGTTTCTTAGCTAGTCATGTATTGTCATCAGAACTCAGAGCGTGTGCAAAATTTCATCCTAATCGGAGACCGGCAAGTGGGTCAAATTAAGATTCCAAGATTTTCTTACATACATAGTTAGTTACAAGTGAAGCTAATAAAAGCGTGTTAATAATATACTGTATCGTGTGATGTTCCTGTTTTATTTTGTTTTAAACGTAGTAAGGTTTTAATGTAACAAGAAATCATATTATAAAAAAAAAAAAATATTCTGGGACAATTCACACATACATACATATATAAGGTCTAACAAAATTAGCTGAAACTATTTTAAGGGCAAGTTCAGTAAACGAAACTGAACAACTTTTTCTTCAGCGACCATACTGAAATCTTAGAAAAAAAATCTACAATAAAAAAAAAAGAAATCTTAATAAATCCGGCACTGGCCATCGTACCGTAGCAGTCCACGCGCCTGACGCGCCTCCGCCGGGCTCCGCCACAAATGATAGTACAAGCCGTGTCTTCCGTCGCGTCGGACACATATTGGGTAGGTATCTAAACCCTATTTGTTTGGAAATAGCCAGACATGTAAACAAAACATGAACTTCAAAATAAACTAGTTTCAATTGGTTTTCAAGTCTTAAATGAACTAAAACACAGTATTTATGTCAATAAAATCCTTGATGTCCAAATGTAAGTGATTAAGCTAAAATGATAAAATGATTTGTTTACATGTTTGGCCATTTCCAAACAAATAGATTTTTCTTTAATGTGACTTGTCCGCAAACAGGCTAAGGCCACAGTATATATATTAGTACTAAAAGGCGAACTACCTACCTACCTACTTGCTTCTTATGTCTCCGGTGATTTTCTTGGTTGACCGGCATCTACAGGTCGTGGCATACTCGTAAAAGTACCGTAATCCCGGAATCGCTGCAAAGCACCTATAGTATTGTGTGTAGATGGCATGTAGATGGGGTCTACGGCTATGAAAATCTTGAAACATGTTCCTGGTGTCTATTAGGTTGTGGTTACAAACTTCATATCACACCGCCATGTCCAATTAGTGTTGTACATGGCATTTTCACAATAAAACACTTAACTTAGGCACTTAGGTCACAATCTGTAGGTTAGGCTTTGAGAACGTAACTCAATGAGTGCGCGAGAGTAACTGAGATTATTTTTTTCGCGCACGCATCGCACTTGTTTGTTTGTAGGCGAAATGTACCTACGAGCGAGCAGCAAAATAGTTCAATGGACGAAGTAACTATTTAGTAATCTGTGTCAATGGCCTCAACGCTTCAAAGAAGCCGCTCAATTTCTTATTTTTCGAAAAGTGTAAATACCTGTTGGGTTGTATTTTACTACCTACATCTAAAAGGGGAACTATAAGGTTTTAAATAGGTAATATTCGTTTTTAAATAAGAATTGATTGAGAGAACTACCAAAGGTCAACGGCCAGGCACAGCGCAGTTTCGTTGCGTGCGGCAAGGCACGAATCCAGCGAAAAGAAAGGACCGTATACTACAACACGAGAATATTATAGTGGGCAATAATGGAATGTGGCAATTTTTTTTAGAATTCGGTATGGTCGCTGAAGAAAAAGTTGTTCAGTTTCGTTTGCTGAACTTGCCCTTAAAATAGTTTCAGCTAATTTTGTTAGACCTTATATAGATACTTAATTAATTAATACTTAACACCCACCCAGACACAGAGCAAACAAATCTGCTCATCACACAAATGTTTGTCCTGGGTGGGGATCGAACCCACAACTCTCGGATCAGTAGTCAAGCCCACTAACCACTGAGCCACCGAGTCAGTCAATAATATTAATAATATTTTGTTATTTTGTACATCTACGTATAATATAAAAATGAATCGCAAAATGTGTTGGTAAGCGCATAACTCGAGAACGGCTGGACCGATTTCGTTAATTCTTTTTTTGTCGAGTTCGTTATTGTCAGGAAGTTTTTATGTAGGGTAGGGTAGGGTAGGGTAGTGTAGTGTAGTGTAGTGTAGGGTAGGGTAGGGTAGTGTAGTGTAGTGTAGGGTAGTGTAGTGTAGGGTAGTGTAGTGTAGTGTATGTAGGGTAGGGTAGGGTAGTGTAGGGTAGGGTAGTGTAGGGTAGTGTAGGGTAGGGTAGTGTAGGGTAGGGTAGTGTATGGTAGGGTAGAGTAGTGTGGGGTAGGGTAGTGTAGGGTAGGGTAGGGTAGGGTAGTGTAGTGTAGTGTAGGGTAGTGTAGTGTAGTGTATGTAGGGTAGGGTAGGGTAGTGTAGGGTAGGGTAGTGTAGGGTAGTGTAGGGTAGGGTAGTGTAGGGTAGGGTAGAGTAGTGTGGGGTAGGGTAGTGTAGTGTAGGGTAGAGTAGTGTAGGGTAGGGTAGTGTAGGGTAGGGTAGTGCAGGGTAGGGTAGTGTAGTTTATGGTAGGGTAGTGTAGTGTAGTGTAGGGTAGGGTAGGATAGGGCAGTGTAATGTAATGTAAGGCGGTACGTAGTTCGCCGGGACAGCTAGTAATATATATAAAAAATATATAGATAGCTACCTACCTCGTCAGATTTTTATACCGGAAGACGGATTCACTGACAGGACAAAATGTCGGATTTGACAGCTTAAAGAGGAGAGGACGTAGACAGAAAAGGAGAGGATAATCGAAAAAGGAATCCATAACGAGTTTGATATGCAGGACGGAAGAGTTAATACACCAGAAGACGTAGCGTAGGAAGGCCTCCTACACGGTTACCGACGACCTGGTTAAGATCATTGAAAGCCGCTGGATGCGGGCAGCGCAAGATCTGTCGTTGTGGAAATCCTTGGGGGATGATGTATCTAAACTATTTCGAACGCCTTGAATGTTGTTTTATACGTCATGATCCTTTTGAACAAATATATATTTACTAGCTTTTGCCCGCGGCTTCGCCCGCGTGGACATAGCTTTTATGACTCTTTTTGAGAGTGAGTGGTGCGCAAGCCGCAATCAGCTCGCAAGCGTGGACATGAGTTTTCTCCAGGTACCTCAGGAACTGTATCAGGCTATTCGGATTAGCAGTCTTTGTTACTTCCCACCTCCTCAACAAATTCTATACAAAAAATCACTTTAATCCGTTGCTCCTTTGCGACGCCACCGACGTGCGCGAGTGTAGAAAACAGTTGTCCCCAGATCCCTTTGGGAGCTATGTCAGGGTATACTTAATAGTAAATAATATCATTTTCCACCTTATCTCTGTGCTAAAAACCATTTTTTCGGTACGATTTTAAATAACTTAACGAACAAAAAATATTGTTTTAGTTTCCTCAGAAACTGCATCGGGCTATGATAATTTCCACAGATAAAAAGTAGACTATTTCATTCCCAGTGATACAGGCTACCTGCATGCCAAATTTCATCAAGATTGGTATAGGTGTTGAAGTGTGAATATGTAACAAACAAACAAACACATTTTCACATTTATAATATGAAGTAAGGTTTCTAAAATCTTATAAATAACATATAGAGCGTCGGTGGCAGAACGGTGAGGGCCACTACCTCTGTCCGGAAGGCCGTGGTTCGAATCCTGCCACTTGACAAAATCTATACGAATATCGATTTCATACTGGTATGTACGTTTATCCGACTCTCTTACAGTGATAAAAACATCGTGAGGAAACCTGCACACGCCTGCGAAGAAACTCGAAGCTTATGTGTGAAGTCATTCAACCCGCAATGGGCCCGCGTGATCGTCTAAGGCCTGATCGCCCTAACTCAGAGCAGGTCGAGACCCTTGGTGGGAACGTATATAAACTGATATGATGAAATAACACATATACCTATATTATTAAAAAACTTATTCAAATCATTATATTAATCTAGTAATAAAATTTCCTAAAAATATTATTATGGGTCAAATCCTCGAGTCGTAGTCAAAGGAGTCAAAGTGCCCATGACGCACTTCTCGTTGCTGCGCTGGATGGCAATAGACAATCTTAGCAGCAGGTAGGACCCGAAGCGGGCGTCATGTCTCCTCTGTCGAAGGCGACGGCCAATCTCCTTAATGAAGGCAAATGCCTCTGAGGGTTCAGCAGCCGGTTGTCTCACAGATCAGCGGCACAAAGCAGTAATTTGCCTCCAAGACCGAGTACTTATTATGCTTCTTTCTCGCCGCAAATTGAGCATCAGTACCGTACGGGTGAGGTGTGAGGCAGAAAAAGTGGCGTCCCAGAGCAGGCACGTTCCTCTCTGCCATACCACCTGTTTAAACCCTCCGGCCTTTTGCCATCAGATCGACTAAAGCCCGGCGTCTGCATCGATGATGGAATATTCCATCTGGCCGAGACCAGTGCCCTCCGAGTGAGGTCAATAAGGAATTGGTGACGTGGGAATCTTCACAAACAACGACCGCAACTCAGTGAGTGATGGCCAATTGCCTCCACCGTGGACCCACAAATACATTGCAGAGGTTCACAGATATTGATATTGCAGGCGGAGAGCAACTGCCACACGCAAATAGTCGCCGTCAGAAGAGTTCCCATATCTGTGTCTCCTGTTAAAAGATGCTTAACACGATTTATATGTTTTTAATTTTTTTACACGATTGGAATCTGTAAAAAAATAATTATCTGTTCGTCTATGAAACACATCGCTACGTGCCATAGTTCCAGAGTTAGATTTGTGTAAAGTAGCGTATGCTGAAAAATACATAAAAGAAATCCACTCAAATGTTTTATTACAACTTATGCGCGTTTTATTATTCCTGCAGTGCCATCTATTGACATTCTGCTGCTATGATTATAATGTGTGGTATGTGTAGCTAATATGTGGAAAAAAGTACTCTATTTTTATTATTGTAAGTATCGATAGATAATTTCCCACGGGACCTCTTTAGTTTTTCGGGATAAAGAATACCCTACTATACAATGATGGTCAAAACAACCCATCCCAATGTAAAGGTTTCATATTGTTACGTTGAGCCATTCTAAAGATACAATTTTTTGCATTCCTGCAGGAACCCTTAATTTTTTTGGGATTCACAATGTCTCAGTTTTAGTTCGCGATAAGGGTATCAACGTGTAAAATTTGATTGTAATAGGTCAAGCCACATTTGCATAGTGATCCATGATATAAATGAATACTTTTGATTTTCCCACGGGAACTCTTGAATTTTCCGGGATAAAAAGTATCCTATATGTTAACCCGGGCTATAAGGAACCACTATACAAAATTTCATCAAAATCGGCCTGGTAGTTTTTGCGTGATGCGCGAACATACAGACAGACAGACAGACAGACAGACAGACAGACAGACAGACAAAAATTCCAAAAGTTGTTGTTTTGGCCTCTGTATCGTTAGTAATGTCCACCACAGTTATTATTTTCCAAAAATATTTCATGTACAGACATGTCCCCGTTACAGTTTTATTATATTATATAGATATAGATATATAGCTAGTTTGTATATTTGTTTTTGAATTTCGATTTAATTTAATTTGTATACGTCTATCCGATGCTTTTACGGTGAAGGAAAACATCGTGAGGAAACCTGCACACATCTGCAAAGAAACTCGAAGATTGTATGTGAAGTAGCACTGGGCCAGCGTAGTCGACTAAGGCTCTATCGCCCTAATTCAGCCCTTCGGTGGGGACGTAAATGAGCTGACATAATGATTTGTATGTAGGAGTAATTTTCTAAACTACTCATCAGATTTAAAAAAAAAAAAATTACCAATAATAAGAATGGAATTTCAGAGTGGACATGAGCTAAAAAAAACCCGCTCACTCTCGATATCCACGAGGGCGAAGCCGCGAGCAACAGCTAGTATCGTATACTGCCACATCTGGATTTGCCATCCTGTTTTATAAATGTTTTTTGATCGAATCGCTTATCTATATCGTTTACAGTAAATATTTCTCTCACATTTCAGGGCATGCTAGTAATCCTTGCTAAAGGTTAAGTACATTCTGTTTGTTTATGTCAGTCTAAGATTATTAAAAGGACAATGGGCAAAATGGTACGAACGTCTGTGTCATAGTGACAACGTATTTACATTCTTTTTTACCCGACAGCGCCTGCGCCAAAAGAGGGATATGTTTATCGAGTGAATGTATGTATATCGAGTGAATATTTATTTTTTTGGCACCCTGAAGCCTAAGCAGCTCGATGGATTTTGGAGTGCCAGGTGTCATTAGATTCGCCTTGATCCCGTGCGTGACATAGGCTACATTTTTATCCGACTGGCCAAAAATAGGGTTAAGTTTTGTGCAGTCAGGTTTTTAATTTTTTAACTAGTTTGGGAAGGTAGTTATTTTGGAAATCAGTCCCACACGACATAAATGTGGTAGAGTCCGGATAGTTGCCACACTTTTTGAAATCACTCTATATCACTCAGTACAAAAAGTAAAATCCTTTTTTTTGTAAAACTGACCGGTACTTTAATTTTTTACCTACAAATTTATGAAGAGTAAAAAAAAATATTTTTATTATTTCCAGAGTATTAGCGATTTTTGCGAACCCCTACATAGGGGATAGATGCCTAATACATGTTTATCTACACTTATGTCGTAAATCCTTTATTTACTTATCAGAAACGCTAAGCAAATGATATACCTTTCGATGGAGCCGTGACTAAGGATCCATACAAATTTCATTTCGTTATCGCAAAGTTGTAACAAAATGAAGTTTTTTTTTTTTAATTTTTACGCAGATGCTTGCTATTTGAGCACACTAGCGTGTTTCGGAACGCAACCTTGGCGGCGCGCATGCGCGGTGCGATATTACTGCAAATTTATTTTCGCGCCATTAACGTTTGTATTTTTCCTTATGCAGTTTGTATATAAACAATGATTACTTTATTTTGTCTTTAATTTAAATTTGTTGTATGAGTGTAGATAAACTATTGTATGCAACTGTACATAATTAGTATTTAACACTCGTGTATACTTTTATGAAACTCGCTGCGCTCGTTTCATAAACCACACTCGTGTTAAATACCCCTCATTATGCAACAGTTGCATAAATAGCTATAATTATTTAAGTGGATACTTCTTATCCCCACCGAAGGCGCATTTGCTTACGAGGTCATTTCCAAAGCTTTATTATTTCAATCAAATAAACACTACCTGGGAAAAATAACGCATCGTGCATTCTCGAATGTAGTCATAAAAAACCGGTAAAGTGCGAGTCAGAACCGCGCACAAAAGGTTCCGTACCATCATACTAGATGGCGCTAGTTTCTTCACGTTTCAAACAAAAACACGCTTTTTGTATGGAGATTTTAACTTTTTCAAATTTTTTGTATTAAAACCGCCTAAAGCGCCCAAAACGCAGCATAAAAGTTTATTATTTTTGAAATATTTGTTAAAAATTGTTTTCGCACTAGGTTTTTTTGTTTTGTATCATGTAGATACATTATCTAGCCATTAGAAAAATATCATTTTAACTGTATATATATGGTACATAAATAGATATAGTAAAGTAAAGGGAAAAAAACAAAAGTTTCAAATTTTTCGTGTTTTATTTTATCTTTTTGTAGCACAAGACATCAAAACTAGATACATTTAAAAAGTAAATTTTATCAGTTTCCTAGATCAGTAATTATTTTCATACAAAATTCTGAGAAATCCGCGAAAATATGCTGCGCGGGCGGTTCGGGCGTATATATATTTTGCTGTACACATTTATTTTTTGTTTTGTATCCTGTAGATACATAACCTAGCCATTATAAAGAGATTATTTTAACTATATACATATTTATTATATCAGCTCAAATACGTCCCCACCGAGGGGCTCGAGCCTACCCTGAATCAGGGCGATTAGGCCTTAGTCGACCACGCGGGCCCAGTGCGGGTTGGTCGACTTCACACACAACCTTCGAGTTTCTTCGCAGGCGTGTGCAGGTTTCCTCACGATGTTTTCCTTCACCGTTAAAGCAATCGGTAAGTATATGTACGTAAGTTTTTGAAAAACTCATTGGTACATTGGCCGTCCAGATTTGAACCCGGTACCTCTGGTTAGATGGACCGAGTCGTTCCCGGTTGAGCCACCGACGCTTTTACGCTATACATATATGTATATAGAAATAGTAAAATAAATGAAAAAAAAAACAAAAGTTAAAATTAATCGTGTTGTATTATATTTTTTCGTAACACAAGACATCAAAAATGAATATAATTAAAAACAAAATTGTATCACCTTACTAGATCAGTAATTCGTTTTTATAGGTTTCTTAAACTGAGAAAACATCGTATACTGCAGCGCGGGCGAGGCAGCCATGCACGGAGAAATTACTCTCCCCGCGCGAGCCCCATCGCTCATACACGTCCCTATCGAGGGGCTCGAGCTATTCGGGGTAGCGAAATAGGGCGATGCCATAGTGCTCAGTGCAAGTTGGTCGACTTAGGATATTAAAGTGAAACTCTTATTACATCGTCTCAAATTTTTTTCGCCTGTGTGTCGCGTGACGGTCGGTATGATCGTTTCCTCCTCTGTACCGTAGCTCCAAGACGAGAGCTCAGCCATGATCTTTTCATCCTCTGTAAATGTTTATAATGTGAAAAAAAGTTTCACTTTTACCGTAGTTTCATAAAACCACACACTTAGTTTTTATAATTACTTACTTAATTACGTGCCAGGATTCGAACCACGACCTCCGTCTTGCCGTTACGCCACCGACGACGCTCTTAAGGCGGTAATATTACAAACTTTCGTTATTTTTGACGTCAATTACTCCTAAAACATAAAAAACCCAAGGTTGAAAAAAAATACCCCTATTGATGATGATGTTCCTCAAAGTCAACAGCTATTATAAACACGATTGAGCAGTTTTGGCTCAATAGAAAAAAACCCAATGATATGTCCACAGCGTTCAACTCGAGTTATGACTAATATTTTGAAACATAAATTTTAAAAATGTACAACAATATTTGTTATAATAATATAAAGTGAGAAATGTTATTATTTTTATACTTTCATTCAGAAAATTGAAACTCAGCGAAAAAACATTGAAAAAGTGAAAAGTTGTGGTTATTTTCTTCACTCTTTAACGTAAAGAATAATTGAAAACGCTAAACACGTTAAAAAACCGACATTCATCGCAACAACTTAGTACATTTTTGCATTATTATTTTTGGTTTTAGTTAATTTTATAATAAAGTACTGCACCGATTTCGATAAAATTTATATGAGACCACACGGGAAGCACTAGCTTTAAAATAAAAAAGAATCATAAAAATCGGTTCACCCAGTCAAAAGTTCTGAGGTAACAAACATAAAAAAAACATACAGTCAAATTGAGAATTTCCTTATTTTTGGAAGTCGGTTGAAAAGACGGAGACAACTGTTCCAATGAATGCCTCGCCTTAAGAGTTGTGTACATAACGTTTTCTGTTACCTCATTTTTCCTCACCAGGTCATAAACAAACATATCGGAAGAGACTTAACTAAATTCCACACTATCGGGGAACACAACGTCATAATAATGTTGTTATAAGCTCCATCATAGTCGGAGTGATATAAAAAAATCGTAAAAGCGATCCCTCGTAAAAAGGCAGTCGGTTTGAATCGTAAAATTCCGGGGGGCGGCACTAGTATCTGGCTCTAGATAGTGTTGTAGGGTAATGTTTGTGGAAAACCGCCAACCGCTTCCATGGCGTAATGGTTAGTCCATTCGCTTCACACCAGGAGGTCGCGGGTTCGATTCCCCGTGGGGTCAACTTGTAAGGCTCGGTTTGGTTGGTGGTAGGGCATTTTGTAAGCCCACCTGGCTAGCTACCACCATCTTATCTAAGTCTTGCCGCCAAACATCAGTGTTAACAACATTGATGTGTTCCGGCTTGAAGATAAGATAGTCAGTTCTCCGTTGCATTAGGTAATCTTAGTAAGCCCGCTTTCATCTTCGGCATCATCGTCACTTACCATCAGGTAACGTTATTTAAGGCTTATACCGCCGCCAACGACCAACTTTGAAAACCACGTTTTACTTCAATTAAGGATATTTTCATTGAAAAAAAATTGTTTTATAATTTACAGGACATGAGGAGTAATTTTGATTTCCTCTGATTCTATTTTAATAAACAGAAATAAAGAAAATATATCCTAATGTCCCTTTTTTATTACAAGCTTTTATTTAGTTTCACCTGTCCCGGTGTCTGTAATGAAATCTTGCAAGTAAATTTGACACTCTTCCCGGTTTCCGATTGAGCTAAAATTTTGCATGCATATGTATATCACGTACCTAAAATTTTAGGTTTTCGAAATTATTAATTTATTTATTTACTAACGGTATGTATTGTTTATGTGAGTAAATTAGGTTAGTTTACATTATATTATATTAGTATTTTATATAGTATAATTTAAGAACACACAGGTTTGCCCCCCATCCTTTGAATTCTCATAACACCCGGTAAGGTTAGCTGGAAGAGATCTCTTATAGAGATAAGTCCACCTTTGTATATGTCCTTTCTAAGTGTTTTTCATGTAAATGTTTATATGCAATAAAGAATATGTATATAATTATTTTTCTAGTTGTAACCATAGAACTGCCGCAATTTTAATCGCAACATTTTGATAAATTATAACCTTCCTAACATATTTGAAAACGCTAAACACGTTAAAAAGCGACTTCTATCGCAACAAATACGTACATTTTTGCATTATTATTTTTGGTTTTTGTTAATTTTCTTATAAATTACTACACCGATTTTGATAAAATTTATATGAGACCACACGGGAACCCTAGAGAATTCAAATAAAAAAAGAATCATAAAAATCGGTTCACCCAGTCAAAAGTTATGAGGTAACACACATAAAAAAAAAACATACGGACGAATTGAGAACCTCCTCCTTTTTGGAAGTCGCTTGAAAACATTACAAAGTGATTTTGTTTTCTCACTTTTTGGGAAGTCTACTTATTTTATTTATAATGAATTAAAAACCACAATTTTCGCATGTGTCGTCCGCATCGGTTAACTTAACAGCCACGTTGCAGTACGAGCTGACAAGAACTTTATTTCCAAGCTATTTAGTTCGATGTTTGAAACATCTTGAATCGAATTGCTTTATTTTGGTTTGGAAGGGTTGTGAAATTGTGACAAACTTAGTTAGGTCCTCGTACATTTCCATGGACTTTTCCAAAAAAAAAAAGTATATCGTGATTTCCTGTTACATAAGGTTGTCTAGAACAGATTGCTCTTGACAATAAGACCGCCTACTGTCCACCAAATACACTATCCCTTAAAAATTTGCTTTAAGAAATTGTAAATACAAATAAAAATAAGAAACTATTGTACTCAAATAAATAGACAAGACAAACCGTTCAGGTTTAATGGTGCTAGATGATTAATTGTTCTGTATCTTTTTTTAAATTTGGTAAATTAAAAAAAATATATATTGTCCTTTTTCTTTGAGTCAAATAAAAATTTGCGTAGTATTATAATATATGAAGGGAGCAGTTGTCAGCTACATTTTTTTGCATTCCGTACTAGATCACGGATTCTATTACCAATCCTACGCCGCTCGTCTGTCCGTCTGTTCAACCTTTACAGGTCTGTATCTTTTAAACCTTAATAGATCTACCCGACTGATATTTTTATAGAATATGTGTTATTATATAGCGAATTTCATCATCTCATATCAGCCAGAAAGCGTCCACTGCTGGACAAAGACTACCACTAAGCATTTCCACAACGACCGATCCAGTGGCTTCCCGCGGACCTAACGAGGTCGTCGATCTACCGAGTGGGAGGCCTGCCTACGCTACGTCTTTCGGTGCTCGGTCGCTACTCGAGAACGTTACTGCTCCAACCCGCCCAATGTCTTTTTTTTATTATTCACGATCGGTCACTTAAGTTAATCGATTCTCAGACCTATGTCGGTTACTTTGGTTCTCCTGCAGATCTCTCCTCGTTTCTGATTCGATCTCGCGGGGAAACTCCGAGTATAGCACGCACCATTGCCCTTTGGCTATCAACTATACACTCATTATCAACAACGAAAAACCTTAAAACTTCTAAGTACAAGATTTTGTTTAAAAAAGACCTTAGATATTATTTAAGACCAGATTCCTTGTCAAGACGAATCAAAGGCATCCAAGTTCGTTTAGGATGTGTCGTTTCATCACAGAGTTCCCATAGCCAGAGCTTCCGGCTTTTTTTTATTAAAAATTTGATTGCATTTGACCGCAACTCACCTAGTAATAAGTAGCGATACAGCCGAAGATGTAACACGCAAGCCCAAATTGTACTTATTCACTCTCGTCTTGAAGATTCCTAAATGGAACAAATCGGGGAATACAGACGCCGGCAGGGAATTTCACTCGCATAACGAACGAAGAGGCAAAACGCTTCGTGCGCATAGGTGGAACATTAACTTCATATTCAGATCAGCCCCATGTCATAATACTATTGCATTGTCATCCGATTTACATTATACATCTAAAATTTCAGCTCAATCGGCAACCGAGAAGTGGGTCTAATTTAACTTGCAAGATTTAATTACAGACAGACGCACACCGGGACGGGTGAAACTAAATAAAAAAGTAAGTGTGCGGTTTTATCAAACCAAGGTAAAAGTGAAACTGTACAGAGGACGAAACGATCATGGCTGCTCTCGCTACGGTACAGAGGACGAAACGATCATACCGTCAGACGAAAGCGACCGTCACGCGACATGCAACACACAGACGAAAAAAATTGAGACGATATAATAAAAGTTTCACTTTAAAACACAAAGTATTAATGATGGTGTTTTTAATTGACAGTAAATAACTATGATGTTGTGATAAAGGTTTGTAAAAAAGATACCCACGTAGGCAAAGCTGCGGGCGAAAGCTAGTTGATTCCCATAGCTTGACTCGACTTGCAAAGCTAAATTTATCATTCGTCTGTTAACTTTCCCAAATCGCGTCGTCAATTTGAATCTCAACTCACGACGATTTTATTGTACGGTTCTCGGAGCTCGAACATTGGTATTAATTTTGTCTTTTGTAGAAACATAAAGTTTGTTATCTGTGTTAACCATGTCACTTTTTTATCTTCGAAATGGCATGTGGAATTTTGACATGCCCAAAACCAGACATACCAATTTACAACTAGACACAGGTATGGAAAGGCTTATGCGCATGGGATGTGACAAAATACAGACTGTGCACATATTCAAAAAAGAATATAAAATCTATGTTCCTACGAGGGAAGAATGGAGTCAAGGACTTAAGCAACAAGGGCCAAACACTCTTACATGGTATACAGACGGATCGAAAATGGAGTCTGGTGCTGGTGCAGGCGTTTATGCTAAGGATTACTCAGCGAGTATTAGTCTAGGGCAACATGCAACAGTCTTCCAGGCGGAGACTTATGCTATCATTGCATGTGCACATGAGATTATAGACAAGGAAGTCAAAGACAAAACCATCTATATTCTCAGCGATAGCCAAGCTGTTCTTAAAGCTCTTGACTCCTTCAAGGTTGACTCCGGGCTAGTGCTAAATTGTGTAAAAGTCCTCAATAAGGTTGGCCGACACAACAAACTGCAACTGGTCTTGGTTCCCTGGACACGTAGGAGTGGAAGGCAATGAAGAAGCAGACAAACTGGCTAGAATGGGATCACAGACAACAATGTGTGGTCCAGAATCGAGGATAGGGCTACCAAGGAGCACTTTTATAAGGGCATTAAAGGAACAGGCCGAGGGAAGACACAGATTGACATGGCTATCCAGAGATGGACATAAACACTCTAAGCTCTTCATCGTTGAGGTCACCACAAAGGCAACCAAGTACATTTGGAATAACAGCAGGACGCGAGTCAGGGCGGTAACAGGAGCGTTGACGGGCCACTTTGCCACAAACGCACACCTGCAAAAAATTAGCCTGACGAACGACCCGACCTGCAGGGCCTGTGGTGAAGATATAGAATCAATGGAACACTTACTGTGTCACTGCGATGTCCTGGCTAGCAAGCCTATGTACCTCCTAGGTGATGACTACCCAAAACCGGAGGACTACAAGCACCTTCCAATCAGCGAAATTGCTGCATTAATGCAGCACAACTTCGAGTAGATTGGGGTGCAAAGACTATAGGGGTAGACACAAAAGATCCCATTGGGTCGAAGTGTCGCTGCAACTGCAGCCCCCACTTACAAAGATAAGATATCTTCGACGTAAAAAGGGGAGTGTTATAAGTTTAACGTATATCTGATGTATATTTGCTTTGTATCTGTCTGTTGCATCGTAGTGCCCAAACGGATGGACATATTGTACAAGCTTTTATTTAACTTGCAATTTACGTATGTTTGTTCGGGTGGAATCTTGCAAGTTAAATTTGACTCACTTCCCGGTTTCCGATTGAGCTGAAATTTTTCATGCATAAGTATATCGCTTGACAAAGCTTGCACCTAAATGTTTTTAGTTTTTTCTAAAAGTATAAATTATATATTTATTTTGTTTGAAAGGTAACGTGATCAAGAGTGTCCCTAGTAATGATTTAAGATTATCCGTTTGAAGATCATCTCTATCTGATCTCTAGTTGATGAAGGGATGAGACCAAAGTAACCGACGTAGCTCTCACAATTAATTTATTCATATATTTACTTTCAATTAGAACTTACAGTTTCCCAAAACATTCTTACCACTAGATTACACATGTTCTGAAATATTTGTTATGTACTGTACAGTTTAGATTAGTGGAAATCTTCCCTATGTGATCATCAAATATTTCAACATCTTGGATCTCAAACACAAATCCATTAAGCAAAGCAATGACCCTACAAGAAGGTGCGTCGCGCGCGTGGCAAGTAACTATTTAGTAATCTGTGGCGTGGCTGGTACGCAGCGCGCGGCGCGGCGCTCGCGAGCAACTGGTGCCTACGCCGGCCTGCACGCACATATTGCTAAGCTTAAGTTATCTACGTTAGAACTAATTTATACAGGGTGTTACAAAATTGGTGTAGGTCCCGTTAACTGGGGCTTCTACTCGTCATACTGAACAACTTTTGTTCTACGACTTTGATGAAATCGCAAAAAAAAATTTTAGCTCTTCATACAAATCGATCAGCTGATCGACAAATTTTCTGCACTTTTGTATGCAGGGTTCATTTTTTTTTCGATAATTGACTATGGGTTCCTTGGGGAAAGTTGTTCAGTATGACGAGTAGAAACCCCAGTTAACGGGACCTACACCAATTTTTTACACCCTGTATACTTTGCTTAAGTGGCAGTGGATGGGGCACATTGCTCGTAAAACAGATGGCCGTTAGGGCAGTAAAGTTCACGAGTGGCAACCGCACACCGGAAAACGTAGCGTATTCAGGCCTCCCACTCGGTGGACTGATGACTGGTAGAAGGTCGCGGAAATCCTTGGGGGAGGTCTATATGTCCAGCAGTGGATGTCCGTCGGCTGATAGGTGAAAGGCTCTAACAGTCATGAATTTCGTGAGAAAGAAAATCCCACAAACTGACGGCATGAACAGAGAAGGGGTAGGAGTAGATGGTAATACCACAGTCTAAGTACCATACAGACGTCCAACGCCTATAGTAATCGCGTTATCGCCGATTTCACGAGTCACTGATCACAGTACCAAGGGTTGTCACAATACTTGACAATTAAATGAAAGAAAATGCCATTACGTAGAAAAATTACTTCAATGGTGTTAAATCGATATTTGAAGGTACCTTAGAACTCTGATCAAGAATCCGTTATCAGAATCAATAAATGGCGGCCATTTTGATTTTTTTTAGTTACTGAACCGATTGCTTCCAAAATCGATATCTGGAGTCTCCTCCAACTTATCACGAATCCGTTGTCAGAATTGAAAAAAGTGTCTGGAATTTTAAACTTTTTAGTTACTAAAACAATTCCAAAATTGAGGGATTGCTTCCAAAATTGAGGGTCCCTGAGATAATCACGAAACCGTTGTCAGAATTGAAAAAAGTTGCCGCCATTTTGAACTTTTTAGTTACTGGACCGATTGCTTCCAAAATCTAAACTATAAAATTCAAAACACCGGCAATTTTTTTTTACAACGTATTCTTGATAATGGACTTCAGGGTATCAGATATCGATATAAGACCAGATATCGATTTTGGAAGCAATTGGTCAATTAAATAAAAAGTTCAAAATGGCGGCCACTAGTAATTCTGGTAACGTATTCGTTATAAGGAACCTCAAGGACCTTCAGATATCGATTTTGGAAACAATCGGTCCAGTAACTAAAAAGTTTAATTTTTTTTTCAATTCTGACAACGAATTCGTAATAATGGAACTCAGGGACCCCAGATATCGATTTTGGAAGCAATCGGTCAAGTGACTAAAAAGTTCAAAATGGCGGCCATTTTTTTCAATTCTGACAACGGATTCGAGATAAGAGACCTCAGGGACCCTCAGAAATCGATTTTGGAAGCAATCGGTCCAGTAACTAAAAATTTCAAAATGGCGGCCACTTTTTTCAATTCGGACATCGGATTCGTGATAGGGGGCCTCAGGGACGCCCAGATATCGATTTTGGAAGCAATCGGTTCAGTAACTAAAAAGTTCAAAATGCCGGCCAGTTTTTTAAATTCTGGCAACGGATTCGTAATAAGGGACCTCAGGGACCCCCAGATATCTATTTTGGAAGCAATCGGTCAAGTAACTAAAAAGTTCAAAATGGCAGCCATTTTTTTTAATTCTGACAACGGATTCGAGATAAGAGACCTCAGGGACCCTCAGATATCGATTTTGGAAGCAATCGGTCCAGTAACTAAAAATTTCAAAATGGCGGCCACTTTTTTCAATTCGTACAACGGATTCGTGATAAGGGGTCTCAGGGACCCCCAGATATCGATTTTGGAAGCAATCGATCAAGTAAATAAAAAGTTCAAAATGGCGGCCATTTTTTTCAACAATGGATTATTATAGTATGTATGTCATATACGTAAAAAAACACCCCAATAATACCTATAAAATGATCCATATCAGGATCTTCAAGGCGGACTAGGCATTATTTGAGTTTGCGTGTACCATCCTCGACTACATCGTCACTTACCATGATGGGTAATGATGAGATGAGAATGAGATGTCGTCTAACTCAGACAAAATTTTAATTTTAGAAAAGTATCGATAATTATTTTAAATTATATTTATAGAATAAATTATTAAAACTCTTTGTTACAATTATTTTTTTAATAAATTTAAATTTATTAAAAAATAGTTGTTACAAAATTATTAATTTGAAATTTATTAAAAATTAATTATAAAAAAACGTTTTAATATTTATTTAAATTATATTGAATAATTTTCAAAAATTATGAACCGAAATAAATCAAAAGATAAAACAATTAGCCTTGCATGAATGATTGATAATAAAAATGCAACGTAACGACCCTCAATGAATGGGCCCACCGCACCATACAAACATTAGACAATGGTCTAGTGGGCCTTACCCGCCCCGCAGCCCCCGCACGACTGTATGATTCTTAGACTGTGGTAATACAATGAGAGGGGATGTTAAGGACGGATTTTAGGTGAAAAAAGAGGCAATTACCTACGAAATACTTTGCTTACTTTACTTTACGTAAAAAGAAATTCAAAAAACATAATCTTTCTCCGTCATATTGAGCTATTTGATTATTTGAATAACTTTTTAACACACTGATTGCCAGTGTGACCTTTAGGGATCGAACACATAATACTCAGCCTAGCAGGCAGTAGCGTTGCCACAGAACCAACGGGTCAGTCAATAGTTTGAATAACTTGTTATTATTAATGTTTCAGTGATTTGAATAACTTTTTAACACATTGATTGCCAGTGTGACCTTTGAAATAAATAAAGAAAAAAATAAAGAAATAGTCTTCGATGAAATAATTTTGTGGTTTTCTAGGTAATTCATTAAAAAAAACGAGCGAGTCTTACAGTAGTCACAAATAAATTATATCATCTGACATAACATAAGTAAAAAAACCAGTGGCCTTCCGGCCTCCAGCCTCGCATTAAGCGCCACGGTCATGTTTCCTTAGCCTTCGTGACTGAAAAAAAATCGTATTTCCTGTAACAAACTTCCGTCCCTTTTGACGAAATCACTTCCACAAATTGCAGTAAAGCAAGAGATAACACGTCAAAAACCCAAAAAAGGTATAAAAATGTTTTTTAAAGAATTTTCAGTTGTTATTTTATTTATTAAAATTTTGCGATGCTTGGTACGAAATAAATAAACAGTATGAAAGGAATCCAGATTAAAAGATGTATAAGTATTACTGGCCCCATTTAGGGAGGATTTACTAATATTTCCCCCACCTTTTCCCATTTACCGGAGTCGACTTTGTCAACAATGTTATTTATGTCGAAAAATGGGAATATTATAATGGCATTGTCTGTGTTAAAGGCAACTTGTATTTTTAGAGAGCGTCAGTGGCATAATGGCAAGGGCCGCTACCTCCTGTCAGGCAGGTCGTGGTTTTTCATTTGTATGAGAATGGAAAATAGGATCAATGAAGAACGGGATATCTTAATTTCATTCAAACACATCAATGCTGTATTTCATTATAATATGTTTGACTGTAAGACTTCCAAGATTCCCCAACACAATAGGGAACTGGCTATCTTATCTTCATGCCGGAACACACCAATGATATCGACATTGATATTTGGCGGCAAGACTTAGATAAGATGGTGGAAGCTAGCCAGGCGGGATTAGTTAGCCCTACCACCGACCATATTACAAAGATAGATGAAATCGAAACCCCCCTCTCCCCGGGAATCGAAGCCGCGACCTCCTGGGGTAAAGCGGGTGGAGTAACCACTACGGCACGGGGGTGGTTAAATCTTTTTGTGTCATTTAGTACCTAAAATATTATTGGACAACAGCTTTATACCCAGCAACAAAAAAAATTAAGTACTTATCAAATTTTGAGCGTCTTACTTAAGACGAACATGTATTTTAACTTTGGCAAGGGATTCGACGAAATAGAATAAACAACAACTTCATTCAAATCGGATTAACCTTGGCAAGAACGTTTTTTAAGTCTTCTCTTGCCAAAATATGATGTATTGGCATCAATGTTATTGGACTACTGGCACAGAATTCTCATAAACCCAAAAAGTGTGCGCCAAATTTTCTCTCGTGTTTTATGCTCTTTATTTAGCCTTAATGCTGCTATAATGGGAATAAGCTTAGAGTAGACAAAACTCGTTGCCAGAGCTGACATACGGAACTGAAACATGGTCATGCTTACTATGGGCCTCATAAGAAGGCTCAAGGTCACCCAAAGGGCAATGGAGCGAGCTATCACACCCTGGGCACTTTATACAACGGGCCAGTAATGACATTTCAAAAATAGAATGACGGAACAAACTAAATGGCGGCGAAATCCTATACGTTTGACAACCAAACTGTAACCAATCTGTATCAATCTGGGTGACGAGGGGTGAGGTCGCAATCTAGAGAGTGGCAGGGAGTGTCCATACTGTATGTTAGTACATATATATATATATATATATATATATATATATATATATTAGTACTACATAGCACCAAAGAGTGTATATATATATATATATATATATATATATATATATATATATACACTCTTTGGTGCTATGCTCGGAGTTTCTCTGCGTGATCGAATCACAAACGAGGAGATCCGTAGGAGAACCAAAGTAACCGACATAGCTCTCAGAATTGCTAAACTTAAGTGGCAGTGGGCGGGGCACCTAGCTCGTAGAACAGATGGCCGTTGGGGGCAGTAAAATTCTTGAGTGGCGATAGCGCACCGGAAAACGTAGCTTAGGTAGACCTCCCACTCGGTGGACTGATGACCTGGTGAAGGTCGCGGGAAGCCGCTAGATGCGGGCAGCGCAGAACCGGTCGTTATGGAAATCCTTGGAGGAGGCCTATGTCCAGCAGTGGACGTCCGTCGGCTGATATGATGATGAGACAAAACTCGATGTGAAAAGGGAGAAGTGACCTAAATACAGGCATCATATCAGCCGAAGGACGTCCACTGCTGGACAAAGACCTCCCCCAAGGATTTCCATAGAATAGAATAAATGTTTATTTAGTGTTAAGTAACGACGAGTGAAATAGAAGAAAAAATAAATAATAATAAGTCAAATATAAATCACTATACCTTTTTTTATTATTTAAAAAACTATTTGTGACTGCACCTCACCTGCCTATTCACTCTCGTCTTAAAGTTTCCAAAATTATACCAATCGGGGAATACAGACGGCGACAGGGAATTCCACTCCTTGGCCGTTCACATGATGAACGAAACAGTCCAAAGCATCCACGTAACAACCGCGCTTATGGTCAGTTAACGATGAGACTATGCTAGACGCACTAAGCTACGATCTTATTTAACATTAGATCATGATCATATCAGTCGAAATACGTCCACTGCTAGACAAAGGCCTCCCCCAAGGATTTCCACGACGACCGGTCCTACGCTACCCGCATCCAGCACCTTCCCACGATCTTCACCAGGTCATCGGTTTACCGCGTGGGAGGCTAGCCTACGCTATGTTTTCCGCTGCGAGGTCGCCACTCGAGAACTTTCCTATCCCAACGGCCATCTATTCTACGAGTTATGTGCCCTGCCCTCTGCTATTTTAGTTTAGCGATTCTGTGAGCTATGTAGGTTACCTTGGTTGTCCTGCGGATCTCCTCATTTCTGATTCGATCGCTTAGGGAAATTCCGAGCACACGAGTAGTTCAATATAGCATTAAACATTACATTACGAAATAAATGATTTAGGCCGAATAATAAATTTGAAGCCACTCTGCAACAACGTGTACGCCAAATCGGTCAAACTAATGTCTCAACTCATTGAAAAATAAACCAGGGCTGCGAGTGGTGTGCCAGTGTACTAAATAGGGATGGGATCAAACGGTTTCGGAACCGGTTCGGTTTTGTATTTATATCTGTTTCGGTTAAATTATTTACATAGTAAGGTTATAATCATAATAAAATAGTAGAGACAATGTAACCGACATAGCTCACAGAATCGCTAAACTGAAGTGGCAGTAAGCAGGACACATAGCTCGTAGAATAGATGGCCGTTGGGATAGAAAATTTCTCGAGTGGCGACCGCGCACCGGAAAACGTACCGTAGGGAGGCCACCCATGCGGTGGACCGACGACCTGGTGAAGATCGTTTGAAACCGCAGGACTGCTCGTCGTGGAAATCCTTGGGGGAGGCCTTTGTCTAGCAGTGGACGTTTTTCGCCTGATATGATGATGATGATGATAAGGTGCATTTTACACTGTCTTTGATTATTATAAAATAGTTTTTACATATACATTACGTTATTTATGAAAAACATTAAAAATAAACATAGCATTAGTTAATAATGTCAAAATAAAAAAATAAAAAAATTGAATGAAACAAATAGTGTCATGTCAGTCCCAAGATACAGTCGAACAACTAGTTTGGGAATTAGGGCTGCATCTGAACGTTTGCAACTAGTTAGTGCAAAACTATTTTAAACTACTTTCATTAGGACATAAAAACAACGTGACAAGTTAAAATTAGACATTAAAATTATTTATTAAGTCATTAATGCCTATGACAAGAGTAGGCTGGTTCACACGGACAACAGCCGGTCACGAGTATAACGCGAGAGTCAGCCATCGCTCCCCTCGACCATATTAGAGGGAAAGGAACGAACGTATAGCAACTCCAATGCTGGAACTAAGATCTGGAATTGTTAGACCCCAAGTACAGGGTAGATTGATTTGATTGATTGACAGATTTTAGAGTTGTCTCAAATTCTAAATTGAGAATTATTGACATCCCTAACGCAAATGTCAGTGTGGCAATACTCTTTTACTTTTTAATAAAAAAAAAAAAATTGTGGGTATGTATGTTTATTTGTTTAGTTCAAATCTTGCGATCGATTTTAGAGCGATATCCAGGGGTCCGATTGAGATAAAATTTGGAATGAAACCGTATTCCTGGTGACAATAGATCCATTTGGTATTTTGAAATTGATCTGATGATAAAATTTGGAGATGGAATCAAGGTCCCCAGAATCGCCTTTTATTTTCAATAGAATCGTAGAAAATACACTCTAATTATGTAGAAATGGTCAAATATGTAAACAACTAATGTTTTCAGTTGGTATTTTAGTCTAAAATGAACTACACACGGAGATGAAATGAATGAAGTGCTCATGCCGATGTTCAAAATTTAATGTATTTAAGATAAAAAATAATGAAATGTTTTACCATTTCCAAACAACTAGACTTTACTGTTGTAGCCTTTTTTGAATTTGGAACCGTGTTTTTATATTCATTTGCGAATTTGACAAATATTTTTCAAATGGAAGCTTGTAACTAAAACCTTTTAGATTTTTCAAAAAATATTTTATTATTACATCTACGCTTTGAGTTTGCATGTGTCCATTCTTGTTCGCATCGTCACATTCCATCAAGTTCGAAGTAGTCAAACGCTCGCCAATTTTTTTTAATTAAAGAAAAATTCACGGTGAGCCTGCATTTCATTTTACATCCCGGTTTACAAGGCATTCAAAAACTATCGAAGCAAACAGAATTAAGTAGGTACTTCGTAGTAACTTTTTAAAATAAAATAAACCAAAAAAAAATATCCTACAGCATGTATAATTTATTCTTTGACACTAAAAAGATCAAGACAACGTCAACTCGCTTTCCAAAATCCTATCAAGCCGTTCAGGTTATATGCTCGACCAAATAGACAAACAACATACACCCCAAAATGATTACCCTCCTTTTTTGACTGTTAAATGTAAGAGAATATAATGTTTAAGATGACGAGATTTACCGGGGATGACGAGGGACGGATTATTTTAGGCGTTTTTTTTGTAAGTTATGTTAGGTGTGATTTAGGTATTTTAGGTATGATTTGAGGTATTTTAGGTTTGATTTTAGGTGTGATTTAGGTATTTAAGGTATGATTTGAGGTATTTTAGTTGTGATTTATGGTTTTTTATTTTAAGTATTTTGGACATTTTATTTTAGGTGTAATTTGTAAACATTAAAGATTTTTAAGTATATATTTTTATTAACAAGTAAAGAAATGTTTTGATAAATGATTATTCCGGTTACGGATATCCAATCTCCAACATCCTTACTGTTGAGCTTGCCAAGGGGGGCCGGGAGTCACGACGTCCCCACCCTTGAAGCGACGCACCCCCATCCTAGGGCTGACAGATTTTATAGTGTAGAAAAATCTTGAATTGAACTTTATTTTACTGACCGTTGCGTTGGTTGCTGGATTTACTATATAGAAGACAGCGATTTAGTTATTAAGATGTAGCTCCTTTCTAGAGCTTTTGTTTGTTTTATAATGCTTATGTATCTTTTAGGGTTCCGTAACCAAAGGGTAAAAACGGGACCCTATTACTAAGACTTCACTGCCCGTCCGTCTGTCACCAGGCTGTATTTCACCGTGATAGCTAGACAGTTGAAATTTTTACAGATGATGTATTTCTGTTGCCGCTATAACAACAAATACTAAAAATTAAAAAAAGTGAAAATTAAAGGGGATCTCCATACAAAAAACTTGTTTTTTTTGAAACATGATGAAACAAGCGCCATCTAGTGTGATGGTACAGAAACCTATGTGTGCGGTTCTGACTCGCACTTGATCGGATTTTATTTTTTATTTTTTCGTCTTATTAAATGATAGGAAATGTTAAGATTTTTATTGTACTGACTGTTAATTGGCGGATTTACTTGTACTGTGTAGAAGACAATGAAGAAAGAAAATGTTTAGATTTGTTTAGCGGAAGAGAAAATAATAATTTTATTATAACTTTCTTGTTTGATCATTGTTTTTATTCATCAACAATTGATAAGCACTTGACGTCATCTCACCTAATGTAAGTGACGATGATGCCGAAGATAAGGGGGGTTACCAAGATTCCCCAACGCAATAGGAAACTGGCTGGATCTTAGGTTCATGCTGGGACACATCAGTGGTTAAGATTGATATTTGTCGCAATACTTAGATAAGATGGTGTCAGCTTGCCAGGGGTTACACCTGCGAAGATCAAACCCGCTACCTTCTGTTATAAAGCGAGTAGATTAACTACTACGCTACGTAGGCTGTTAAATTTTTGACGTATTTCGGCAGTAAGAACTAGATCCACAACCAAATCCGCATTGGATTGAAATTTTTGCCATCACCATCATGACTTAACATCACTTGCAATGTCAAGGGCTTGTAAATTGTGAATCAAAAAATTGTAAAACAAATGTTAAAAATAAAAACACGGATAAAGTTAGATGCAAACTTATCCCGTTCGCAAACTGTTACTTGTGGTAACACAATGAGCCAGGTTTTTTTTTAACTTCAATGTTTCTGCTAGAGATTTCTAGGGAATTCCGTTCAATTATAAGCCCCAGTTAACTGCAGACCAGATTTAGTTTTTTATTGGCGATTTTTGTAAATGTTACGTGTCCCCACCCTACGCCAGCCGAACCGCTATTTTAAGAAATTTGAAAAGTATGCCGCAGGACAACCAAAGTAACCGACATAGCTCACAGAATCGCTAAATTGAATTAGCAGTGGACAGGGCACATAGCTCGTAGAACAGATGGCCGTTGGGTCAGTAAAGTTCTCGAGTGGCGACCGCGCACTAGAATACGTAGCGTAGGCAGGCCTCCTATGCGGTGGGCTGACGACCTGGTAAAGATTGCGGGTAGCCAGTGGATGCGGGCAGCGCAGGACCGGTCGTCGTGAAAATCCTTGGGAGTGGCCTTCGTTCAGCAGTGGACGTTTTTCGACTGATATGATGATGATGAAAAGTATTGAAAATATTAGTAAACATAATGAATTTAAAAGGAAAATTCGTACAGCTTAGTAGGCTTACTTACTTTAGGAGTAAGTACCTGGGCGACCGAGCTTTGCTAGGGGCATAATATTTAACGAAAAACATTTAAAAATACGCTACATAACAAACACTTTGAACGGCATACTCCAGTGCGAAAATCTCAGAAAATAGCGTTTTCCTAGAGATGAGACCTATCTAAATCGATTTTACGCCCCTAAAAATCCCCGTATACTAATTTTTAAGCAAATCGTTGGAGCCGTTTCCGAGATTCGTTTAAAGGTATTAGATAGGCGAACAACTTCTAAGGTGTGCAATAGGATTTATAAAAAGTTCGTAGAAAACAAAATGACAAATGTGAAAACTGGATGCGAGTAGTGATTTGAGTGCGTTTGATTCATGGCAAGTAACGATGCAATCGAGAATGGTACACGCAAACTCAAATAATGCTTATTCACTCTCGCTTCGAAATTTCCTAAATTATAAGAATCGGTAAACACGGACGTTGGCCAGGAGTTCCACTTCATCGCTGTGAAGCTGAACCTAAATGGAAAGTGGGTATTGCCGCTTATAAGCAGATGTAACACCAGCTAAGTTATCTTTTTTGCCCGAATAACCAAAATCGAGGGTAATTTTTTTCGGGGACACGTTTTTATGAGTGTATCTGTTTCTTTAGCTGAACTTGTGGCCTAAACAGCTTCACTAATTCCGGAGTGCAAGATGTCGTTAGATTCGTCATGATACCGAAAGAGACATAGAATATATTTTAACCACGGCTGCTTAAAAAAGAGGTAATTTTTTGACGCAGTTAGTGTTTTTTAATTTAATAAAAATGGTTAGGTTGTTTTTTATTGGAGATTCGGGAGTTTTTGACTCCAATATCACCTGAAGTTCAGTGACGATAGACTCGGAGGTAGTACACGTAATCCCAAAGAATGCCTCTTCATTCTCGCCTTGGAGATCCCTATCTAGTGTCTCTGGAAACACAGACTCTTTCCTCTTTTCACTTCTTAGCGGTAATAATAAACGAGGAAGCTAAACGCTTCGTGCGAAAAGGTGGAATTTCTATGTCTACCACATAAAGGGTAGAAGCGCGCCCTGCGGTTGGTTGTCCGAAGATGCAACGGGGCTGATAGAATAAGATTTTTTTTTATTTTTATTTTTTATTCACAATTGGTAAACCCTTCATCTCACCTGGTGGTAAATGACGATGTTGCCGAAGATGGAAGCGGGATCATGCACTTCCTGCGGCATACTCTTCGTAACGTTACTTAAATAAATTACTCTAAAAACTTTAAGAACGACTGACTTCAATCACAGCAATTGAACAACGAGAAACGACGTATTTTTCCAGTAATTGGTAAACACATATCTAGAAAACTACAGAACCGATTTTGATTAAACTTGCACTGTTCCCTAAGCTGAAAAATATTTAATACACTAAAACAATACTGCATTATATGGAAAATCATACATACATACACTTACAAAATAATAATTGTACAATTCCAACGAAATAACATATCTACGGGTAGAATCGATAAACTCTTTTTTTACTTCGGTTAAAAAACTAAAAGGCATTCCCAACTCATTGGCAACCCTAGCATAGATCACTGCCACGTACAGACTTTACAATTGCATCGCGTACTTTGACGACCCTTGACGGCTAAAATAAAACTGCCTTGTATACCTGTTATCTCGCTTACATTCTCGCCATTCTTTGGAATGTTGGTGGCAGGCATCGAGTGAGCAGTGATACTCACTCATCACCATCATTATCATCATCATCATATCACCCGAAATACGTCTACTGTGTTCAAGTGTCCCCAAGGATTTCAACAACCATTGGTCTGGCGCTACTAGCATGCAGCAGTATGCAATATTATTATCCTTGACAAAACTATCTATTTAATATTTCAAAATTGTTACTAACATTTTTATTTTTGACATAATAATAGAATTTGACAACTTTTTTGGTAACCTAATTTAACATTAATTTTTAATCAGATTTGGTTTAATATTTAATATCATTCATTTGTTTTTAACTTAAATTATTGTTTGACCTAATTGATTATTCTTATCTTTATCTAATTTTTTTATATTCTTTTATGTAAATGTGATGTTTGAATTTTGTACTTTATGGATTATTAGTCTGACAATAAATGAATTGTTATTATTATACATTAGCAACTCGGTGTCAACCCTAGCACAGATCACTGCCACGCTCAGACTTTACAATTGCATCGCGTTGCAGCGCAGTTAATGGCCACATAGCGACGTATATACTTTAGTCACTGCGTTTTGTGTTCGCATAAAGGGTGTACTAGTTTCTGTCTCATTTGGTCACAATAATAAACAAAAATTGTCCTGAGATCCCTTGAAAATATAGTACTAGCTTAGTAGCTTTTGCCTGCGGCTTTGCCCGCGCGGACATGTTTCTATGACTGTATTTGAGGGTAAGTGGTGTTAGCTGCAAACGGCTCGTGAGCGTGGACATGAGTATTCTCCAGATCCCTCAGGAACTCACAGGAGGGTTTATTGTGATAAGCAGTCTATGTCACTTCCCACCCCCTAAACCAAATCTATACAAAAATCACTTCAATCCATTGCTCCTTTGCGACGCCGACGTGCGCGAACGTGGAAATGCGTTTTCTTCAGATCCCTCGGGAACTATGTCAGGATATGCTAATTAGTAAATGATGTCATTTCCTATCCCAAAAAAAATATTTTTCAATTCCCTCAGGAACTGCATCGGACTATGCTATTTTCACGGGATAAAAATAAGCATATGTACTTCCCAGTGACACAGGCTACCTGCATGTGCGGGAACTATGTCAGACTGTGTTAATAAGTAGCCTGTGTTATTTTCCAACACTTTCTCTGTGCAAAATATCACGTCAACTCTTCGCCTTATTGCGACTTAACAGAAATTATCACGTTGACCCTTCGCCTTATTGCGAATTAACAGAAATTATCACGTCAATTCTTCGCCTTATTGCGACTTAACAGAAATTATCACGTCAACCCTTCGCCTTATTGCGACTTAACAGAAATTATCACGTCAACCCTTCGCCTTATTGCGACTTAACAGAAATTATCACGTCAACCCTTCGCCTTATTGCGACTTAACATAAACTATCACGTCAACCCTTCGCCTTATTGCGACTTAACATAAATTATCACGTCAACCCTTCGCCTTATTGCGACTTAACATAAATTATCACGTCAACCCTTCGCCTTATTGCGACTTAACAGAAATTAACAAAAGAGTTAATATCTAACCCATGGGAACCACTCATTTGATTTAGATACATTCAGAGGTTCTGGCGCGGTTGAATAACAAAATCCATCCATCTATCGAAACATTCACATTTATAATATTACTAGCTTTTGCCCGCGGCTTCGCCAACGTGGACATCGTTTTTGAGAATGTCTTTGAGGGTGAGTGGTGCGAGGGCCGCAAGCAGCTAGCATGCGTAGGTAGATATTTACTCAAGTTGTCACTTCCTACTCCCTCAACTATTTCTATGCAAAAAAAAAACACATTGCGACATCCACGTGCGCGAGTCTGGAAAGGAGTTTACCCTAGATCCCTCGAGCATTGTCTCAGGCTATGTTAGTTAGTAGTCTATGTCATTTCCCACCCCCTAAACCAGTAAAGTAGCCTATGTCCTTCCCTGTAACACAGGCTACCTCTATGCCAAATTTGGTAAAGATTAGTTAAGGTGTTGAAGCGTGAAAAGGTAACAAACAAACAAACCAACACATTTTCACCTATATAAGATTACTAGCTTTTCCCGTGGCTTCGCCCACGTGGACATTGTTTTTATGACTGTATTTGAGGGTGAGTGTTGTTAGCTACAAAGGGCTCGTGAGCGTGGGCATGAGTATTCTCCAGGTCCCTCAGGAACTATATCGGTCTATTCTCATAAGCAGTCTATGTCACCCACCCCCTCAACCAATTCTATACAAAAATCACTTCAATCCGTTGCTCCGTTGCGACGCCGACGTGCGCGAATTTGGAAATGCATTTTCCCAAGATCCCTCGGGAACTATGTCAAGATATGCTAATTAGTAAATGATGTCATTTCCCATCCCAAAAAAGAGTATTTTTTCAATTCCCTCAGAAACTACACCGGACTATGCTATTTTCACGGAATAAAAATAATCCTATGTCCTTCCCAGTGACACAGGCTACTTGCATGTCAAATTTTATCAAGATTGGTTTAAGGTGTTGAAGCGTGAAAAGGTAACAAACAAACACATTTTCACATTCATATGTTAGTAGTGATAGTAAGGTTAAGTAGGATAGTATATACGGCGTAGACACACACACTCACATAAACGTGTATATACGCGCAGAAAACAGCTGATAATCGTAGTCAATTAAATTTAAATTCTCTGTAATGGATAATACAATTTGTTTTAGTATTTCATTAATAATATTAGTATTGAATACTGCGAGGATGCATAAAACAAATTTATATAATTTATAGCAAGAAATTATTTTTCTATCAGATATCTTGAGATTTTTTAATTAAATGCATTTGAACTATAAGTTTTTCTTATACAAAATTATAGGGTTGCTAGTTTTATACGGAGGGGTGAACTTCTCGTGCCATATTGTTTTCATGCTCAAATGACATAATTTGTTTTATATCAATAATTGTATTTTGAAGTTAATAACTAATGATTGTTTTTTTTTTCACGAACGACATGTATATGTATTTACTATTTTATGACTATCTGAAAAAGTGTAATTTGCACCTATTTTGAATAAAAATCTTGAATTTGGGTATATTTTTTCGAGTGCATGCATGTATTTTAGTATGTAAGTTTGTCTATATGTATGTGTACGAGCTAGCGCGTACAACGCAAAAATGCTTCCTAATCAGTTTATGTTTTGACCCAATTACTCATTATTTTTACAATTCAGTTAGTTTTCGGCCATCAAGCGCGCCGCGCGTACTCCTATCATTTTCATCAGTTCATTTAGTTATTAACATTTTTATACAGTTTCAATATACAGTTGTATTAATTTATCAGTATCAGAACTTTTGTTACGGACTCAACCCAGCACAGTATGTATGTCTATGTCTTTGCCTTAGCCTAAACGTCTAAATGGATTTAAGAGTGCGAGGTGACGTTAGATTTGACTTAGCCTCGTGAGTGACATAGGCCACATTTTTACCACATAACAAAGGCTACATTCATGCCAAATTTCATGAAGTTTGGCTGAGGTGTTGAAGCGAGAAGAGGTAACAAACATCATCATCAGCCGAAGGACGTCCACTTGTTGGTGATGATGATGATCTATCCGACAGATTTCGGTCATGGCGACCACTTCGACTCTTAGTCGGTTTGCCGCGCGTGCGCTCGAAGATGGTTTAAGTATCCAATCTTCGCAGCGAAACTCCTCGCGCAATGATATTACTTGTTGGTAACAAACATACAAACACATTTGTGATATTAGTAAGGATAAACCTACCTATTGTAATTAGCTCATATACGTCCCCACCGAGGGGCTCTAGCCTACCCTGAATTAGGGCGATCGGGCCTCAGTCGACCACGCGGGCCCAGTGCGGGTTGGTCGACTTCACACACAACCCGCGAGTTTCTTCGCAGGCGTGTGCAGGTTTCCTCACGATGTTTTCCTTCACCGTTAAAGCAATCGGTGAGTAAGGTAAAATACCCAGTAGATGACACCTTAATGATTTATTAGTCTGATTATTGACATAGTTTGGTATGAAATCATCTTAGAGGGAACTTCTAATCGGTAACAGTTGCGCAAATTATTCCCCTTCCAGAATGTGACAAGAATTGTAGCAATAAAACTAACGTGAATTTTTATGTTATTTTTTAATAAAATAAAGGTACTTTGCTAGTAGTTGACACTTAGTGAAAACAAATATATTTAGTAGTTGACACTTTTTGTTTTCAGTAGTTGACATAGGTATGCTTAGATTAAACTTTTTTGCAGCAGTTTTATACGGAATTTTATGTAAACGCACATCTTCTGCAACCGCTTCCACTAACTAAACAAACTGCACAAGAAAATAACAATAAATATGGCGCGAAGCGTGCGGTTATCATCAGTCGAACGCGGTAACTAGCGATGTTGTTTATGACGCCACTTTAGTTTGTATTGGTGTCACTAGATGTCTATACTATATCTCAGACGCCATCTCGACCTTTGTCTTCCTTTTTTTTCTTAATATTTAATTTTCTTCGTCAAAGTGTCAACTATTGGTGAAGTGTCAATTACTGGTGGTTTTACCTTATATGTACGTAAGTTTCGAAAAACACATTGGTACATTGGCCGTCCGGATTTGAACCCGGTACCTCTGGTTAGGAGGACCGAGTCGTTACCGGTTAAGCCACCGATGCTTCATACGTACCTACTTACGAACAAATACTGTGACCAAAAACCACTAGCAAGTTATATTTTAATACCGATTAGTTTCGACTCAACAGTGCACGTGATATATTACCAATCGGTACGTGTCTGTTAGTTTGTCTGTCACTATATAGAGTGTTGTTTTGCTATTGAACAATATTCAATAAACTAGGTAACAAAATAATAAATGGATTACGTGTATTACCTAACTACTTTGTGTGTGTACATACAACAAAGTAACACTTACAAAGTAAACCAAAGAAAAATGACGCGAATCGAAGTTGCGTATATTAAATAAATTTATTTTACGTCACAAAGTCTCGTAAAACTTAATGGTATGGAGTGCAATTTTGTCTTATCGATAGGTTTCATTATAGCTTCGCTAAGTGAACTTTTCATGTAGCTTTAAACGCCTCCGTGGGGTAATGGTTAGTCCATTCGCGTCACACCAGGAGGTCGCGAGTTCGATTCCTGGTGGGGTCATGTTGTAAGACTAGGTTTGGTTGGTGGTAGGGCATTTTATAAGCCGGCCTGCCTAGCTATCATCACAGTATTACAATATAGCGGCCATATAGGGATGACGACAGCATCACTTGATCATTAAATTGCCCTCCTACTTAAACTTCAGAAAACCTTACTCATTTTGTTTTCAAATTCAAATTCAAAAATTCAAATTCAAATTCAAAATCTTTATTCGTGGTAAACATGGTGATTTTAGATGTTAATAACATAGGAGCTCTCATGTCTAGCTGAGTACAGCATACAAATTAAAATAATAAAAATATAAAAAATAAAAATTAAGACAATATTGGCACAATTTTGTCTAAGGATGTCATTAAATAATGACTAAATAAACAGTAAAAAAAAAATATCGATTAATAAGCTGAAAAATGATTAAAGTTTAAATTGATTGTACACAAAAAAATCATTAATACTATAAAAATTCATATCTAGAAGCCACTTAAATAATTTATTACACATTTGATTAAGATTCATTGTTTTGAATTGGTCTGGTACCTTGTTATATATTTTAACACACATACTATAACCATCAAGTCTAGGATTTAAAATTCACCAATATCGCAAAATGAGTACATAAATGACGCTGCTAAACTATGACGTCACGCCTAGGTATTTCTAACATTTTTAGAACAAAATGTCGTTTTTGACACATTATAAAATGTAACTCAGATGACTAGCATTCGTCATCCCTATACTGTGCAACCACCATCTTATCTAAGTCTTGCCGCCAAACATCATTGTTAACTGCATTGATGTGTTCCGGCTTGCAGATAAGATAGCCAGATCCCCATTGCGTTGGGGAATCTTGGTAAGTGACGATGGGCTTACTAATTATTGTGAATTTAAAAAAATATATTACGTGTACTACCTAACTACTTTGTGCGTGTACCTACAACAAAGTAATATTTACAAAGTAAACGCAAGAAAAGTGACCCGAATCGAAGTTGTGTTTGTTAGATTAATTTATTTGACGTCACCAATTCTCATAAAATTTAACGCAGATACGCCTACCAGCTGTAATAACACCGGAAATTTTATTTATTTAATATTTTTAAGCTATTGCATAGTTTTTATGGCGGGCTTTGAGCGCGGCGACCGAATCAAAAAATACCGTAACGAAAAAACCTAACACCCCACACTCCGCCTACCACGTAGCTCGGCCGAGCGTGACGTAACGTTACCGCGTACTAAAAAAAACTTACAGTGCCATCTATTAGCGATTGGCGGTACTAATACTAAAAGGACTTAGTCAATTTTACTGGCTCGGCCGAGCGTGACGTAACGTTACCGCGTTCTAAAAAAACTTACAGTGCCATCTATTAGCGATTGGCGGTACTAATACTAAAAGGACTTAGTCAATTTTACTGGCTCGGCCGAGCGTGACGTAACGTTACCGCGTTCTAATAACTAACAGTGCCATCTATTAGCGATTTGCGGTACTAAAAGGACTTAGTCAATTTTACTGGTGTAACTTTCTTAGTGTTAAAAGTAGATAAAAAATGCTATGCAATAGCTTTACCGCGGCAGTCCCCGAGTGCCACACGTTTTTTTTTAAGCTAGTTCTACTAGCTTAAAAAAAAGACGTGTGGCACTCGATTACAAATCACATGTAATTATAAAAAGACAGTAATTTCCGTAGTACGTGGGTGGTGTGAATGCAATTTTGTTATATCTGTGGGTTTGATTATAGCTTCGCTAAGTGAACTTTTAATGTAGTTAGAAGTCAGATTGAAAAGAATTTAATTAGCAATTTAATTAAAAATTAATAACCAGACTGCATGAAAATACTAAGTACTTGCTTTTGCCCGCGGTTTCGCCCGCGTGGATATCGTTTCTATGACTGTCTTTGAGGGTGAGTGATACGCGAGCTGCAAGCGGTTTATGTCACTTCTCACCCCTCAAACAATTGTATACAAAAAATCAGTCCGTTGCTCCGTTGCGACGCCGACGTGCGCGAGCGTGGAAACCAGTTTTACCCAGATCCCTCGGGAACTATGTCAGGCAAGCGGCAAGACTTGGATAAGATAATGGTAGCTAGCCAGGCGGGATTAAAAAATTCCCTTCCACCAACCAAACCGAGTCATTTTAAATAAGACTCCGCCGAGAATCGAACCCGCGACCTTCTGATGTGAAGCTAATGGACTAAACTATTACGCCACGGAGGCGGTTATCATTTCCATTTATCATTGTTTGTAAGATACTTTATAAATCAAAAGTGGGTGAAGCTATTATTAAAAAGTACCTTTAAAACAACTGAATTACAGTTTCACACCGATCGATATCGATCGTCTTTTAAATTTAACCTAGGCAAGGTTCCGACTTATAATAGACAATAGACAGACACACTTACACACACAGTATAAAAAAGAGTAAAACATATAGAAACAGAAAAAAAAGCAGTAAACACAAAAAAAACAATTAAGACCACCGGAATCGGTGTAGTGCCATTGTCAAAATTCGGCATTAGCTGCAGGAGAACTGCAGCGCTGGTTTTCAGAAAAGCCCATGGTGTCGTGTCCGCGAAGCGCGTGTTTAAGACATGTCTAGATTTCCTATTATTTACGTTAGCAACACACCGCCATAAAAATGCTGACCATACACTTCTGAAACTAGACGATAACAATCTTATGTATACGTCGCAGCCATATCGTACAACACGCCGTATTACAAGTAGGCGCGCCGGATTGGAAAACGTCGCTGTTTTGTAATGCGGCTACCTGACGTTTAGTCAGATTGTGTTGGCGTTACTTTCTACAAAGCGGCGTCCAACGTTTAGCTTTATTGTCAGTGAGTCGGACGGACGGTTTTATTTATGTTATTTTATTATAGCAATAGGGACGACGAATGCTAGTCATCTGATTTACTTTTTATCATCTGCAAAAACGACAATTTGTTCCAAAAAAATGTTTGAAATACCTAGGCGTGACGTCATAGTTTTGCAACGTCATTTATGTACTCATTTTGTGATTTTGATGAATTAAAAATCGAAGACTTTGTAGAAAACAAAACGAGTAAAATTTTCCGAAGTTTAAGTAGGAGGGCAATCTAGGGATCAAGAGTTCATAATTTATTTTTAATGCTGTCGTCATCCTTATTACTTGCCATACTTACAGCGAACCAAAGCGTTCAGCAAAACAATTAACTTAAAAATTTCAGACAACATTCTACAAAATTCTTAAAACTAGTGAAAAACACATTTTTGTTTGGCTGTTTAGCAAGTAAAGCATTCAGTGATGCGATTTCACGAGCCGTGGGCGCGCGCTGAGCGGTGGCGGTGCGCACGCGCGGCCACGCCAGCAGCCGTATGGAGCGGAGGCGACACGCATTTTGCGGAGCGAATAGCCTACACCGGGACACTGTATTGCAATCATTTAAAGTACTATTCAGAAGTCGATAATATTGTATCATAAGGGCAGTTTTGCGTTGCAACTCAAAAGTGTTAAGGCCTACCATTCCTGTCATGAAAGAGACAAACGGTTAAGTTAGGTTAGTATACTGCCTTGTGATACCGTGAGTTTTTTACTCAGTAGTTTTACAATGCGGCGTGCCTTTTTGTATGTGGGCGCCACGTTGCTAAGCCCTTTGACGAACGCAAAGACGAATTTTAAACCGGCTGAACGTGAGGTAGCCGCATTACACAACAGCGACGTTTGCCAAAGTGGCGCGTCGTTTTGTAAAAAGGCTAATTTTACGATTTGGCTGCGATATATAGACGATGCCGGCACGAGCTATGAGCGCTGGACGCAATGGTGGCGAAGGTTGATATGAATGCGTAAAGGTAACGCAATAAGCCCTGCTGTCTGTTGGGCCAAGGGTCGTGGGTTCGATTCCCACTCAGGGCAAGCATTCGTATGACGAAGAGGTTTGTTTGTTCTATGCCTGGGTGTTCATTCATTCATATCAGCTCATATACGTCCCCACCGAGGGGCTCGAGCCTACGCTAAATTAGGGCGATCGGGCCTTTGTCGACCACGTGGGCCCAGTGCGGGTTGGTCGACTTCACACACAACCTGCGAGTTTCTTCGCAGGCGTGTGCAGGTTTCCCCACGATGTTTTCCTTCACCGTAAGAGCGTCGGATAAACGTACATTTGAAATCTAAATTCGAAATCACATTGGTACGCGGCAGGTTCAAACCACGACCTAGGAGGCGGCGGACCTAACTATTACGCCACGCCTGGGTGACTATATTTTATGTGTAAGCAAACCACACAACTACCTTACCACCTATCTCTTGACCGCCTCCGTGGCGCAATGGTTAGGTCCGTTAAATCCACATCAGAAGGTCACGGGTTCGATTCCCGGTGGAGTCTAACCTAGTATGTTTCGGTTTTGTTGGTGGGACGGCATTTTCTAAGCCCGTCTGGCTAGCTACCACTATCTTATCTAAGTCTTGCCGAAAAGTATCAATGTTAACAGCATTGATGTGTTCCGGTTTGAAGGTAGAATAGCCAGTTCCCTATTGAGTTGGGGAATCTTGATAAGCCCGCTTCCATCTTCGGCATCATCCGGGCTCACCAATTATGGATTAAAAAATAATTTCGAAAACCCGAAGGCTTATAGGTACAAACTTTCAATTAGCTTGCATTGTCACGCGATATACATATGCATGCAAAATTTCAGCTCAATCGGAAACCGGGAAGTGGGTCAAATTTAACTAGCAAGATTTAATTGTAGACACTGGGACAGGTGAAACTTAAAAATGTCGAAAACTTAAAAACTTTTAGGTACAAGCTTATAATATTGCATTGTCACGCTATGTACTTCATCATCATCATCATATCATCCGAAGGAAGTCCACTGCTGGACATAGGCCTCCCCCAAGGATCTCCACGACGACCGGTTCTGCGCTGCCCGCATCCAGCGGCTTCCCGCGACCTTCACCAGGTCATCGGTCCACCGAGTGGGAGGCCTGCCTACACTACGCTTTCCGGTGCGTGGTCGCCACTCGAGAACTTTACTGCCCCAACGGCCATGTACTTATGCATGTAAAATTTCAGCTCAAGAGGAAACCGGGAAGTGGATCAAATTAAACTTGCAAGATTTCATTACAGACACCGGGACAGGTGAAACTAAATAAAAGGTTGTAAAAACAGTTGACAGCTGCTTAGAACGCCAGTCGCATGTCACTCACGCTTATACCAACCCCCGGACACTGCACACAAATGGATGTGAAATGACATTTATAAAAACAAATGACGGAGCAAACAAAATCACGGTGAAATCCCATACGTTCGAGAACCAAACTGTAACCAATCATCCGCCTCCGTAGCTCAGAGGCAAAGTTCACTGGCTTTACACAGGAGGTCGCGGGTTCGATTCCCGGCGCGGTCAATTGTAAGACTCGGTTTGGTTGGTGGTAGGGCATTTTCTAAGCCCGCCTGGCTAGCTACCACCATCTTATCTAAGTCTTGCCGCCAAATATCAATGTTGATATCATTGATGGTGTGTTCCGGCATGAAGATAAGATAGCCAGTTCCCCATTGCATTGGGGAATCTTGGTAAGCCCGCTTCCATCTTCGGCAACATCGTCACTTACCACCAGGTGAGATGTTGTCAAGGGTTTACCAATTGGGAATAAAAAAAAAATCTGTATCAATATGGGTGACGAAGGGGTGAGGTCGCAATCTAGAGAGCAGCAGGGAGTCTGCATACTGTATGTTAGTACAAATATACATATTTTTGTTACAATAGTGAGCTGATCTTTACCTTTTTTTTTATTCCCTCATATTTCCAGCCTCTTGGCTGTGATGTAGACCTTCCTAATCTTTCTACTGCTGTAGTTATTAAGTGTGTTCTTCTCTCCTTTTGTTTGGAGTTATTGCGCTGGGTGGAGGGTGAATGTGTTGCTGGAAGGCGTACAGATTTACCCTTGGAGCTGAGAGTGTTAATTCTTTGATATCTACCTATACACACGTTCTCAAATATATTTTTTTATTCACAATTGGTAAGCCCTTGCCATCATCTCATCTGATGGTAAGTGACGATGATGCGGAAGATTGAAGCGGGCTTACCAAGATTCCCCGTAATTGAGAACTGGCTATCTTATCTTCAAGCCGGAACACATCGATGTGGTTAACACTGATGTTTGGCGGCAAGACTTAGATAAGATGGTGGTAGCAAGCCAGGTGGGCTTAGAAAATGCCCTACCACCAACCAAACCGATTCTTACAAGTTGAGCCCACCGGGAATCGAACCAGCAACCTCCTGGTGTGAAGCGAATGGACTAACCATGACGCCACAGCGGTGGGTAAAATGTGTACGAATATAAGTATGTATATCAGTCTCTGGTGCCCATAGTTCAGAGACCTCTTCCTTTTCTTAGGGTGCCATATCCTAGCGGATGTCAGCTACTACCTCACGGAAGTTCTCTCTATTTTCTGTCAATCTGCAGAGACTGACAGCGTCAGTACAGACGTTTTCGATTCTAGTTTTGGGGATTTATCCCAGAATATTAAAATATTACTAGCCATCCGCCCGCAGCTACACCCGCGTTGTTTTCGATTTTCCCATGGGAACAAGGCGTTCTCCCGGGGTAAAAAGTAGCCTATGTCCTAATCCAGGACCTTACCTATACGTGTGCCAAGTTTGACCCCGATCCGTCCAGTGGTTGAGCGTGAAAGTGTAACATCCATACATACAAACTTTCACATTTATAATATTAGTAGGATTATCTCCTGCCGGTATCTATAAAAACGGACAAGTGTGATTCGGGGTCACACAAACAGGGTTCCGCACCAAAATTTTAACTACCAATAAAACAAGACCTCTTAGTACATATTTTGGACGTGTGGACTTTAGAAATTTAATTTTTCCTGTGGGAACAGAAGGACTTTAGAATTTTTTATAGGTTTTCCTGTAATTTATGCATTTAACCTCGTATACTCGTGATGCTTTTAAGATTTAAGGTCTAGTAGTGTCGGAGGTAAGGGGGAATGGTCATATTTTGCCTATTTTCTTAAATAACTTCAAAACTAATATCATAAAATTATCAAATATGTATTTGAGATTCGAACAACAAGCCCTTTTATTTGATATTTAAGTCACACGATATAGTTTGCAAAATATTTTTTTAATATTCTAATTTACCCTCCAAAAGTGGCTCCCATGCACAGTATATATATTTGTCCCATGTTTAAAATTCATTTACACGTTCGTCTTTGGGTCACAGAATTACATAAGTGTACCAAATTTCAACTCAATCGGCCCAGTATTTTCGGAGCAAATTGGCTGTGACAGACGGATGAACAGACACACGAGTGATCCTATAATGGTTCCGTTTTTACCTTTTGAGGTACGGAACCCTTAAAAAACCAGTATTTATACATCACTGCACTTCAACCTCGCCATTTTGATTTTAATTACGCCTCGTTGATTACCACTTTTCCGCCAAGGCTATTAGAAACAAAAGCTCGGTGCTCGCACAAAAATTATAAGCATGGCGTAAGGGATAGGGCTGCTTCCTCCCGTCCAGGAGGTCGTGGGTCGAATCCTGAACCCGAAGGTTGTGTGTGATCGCCCTAATTCAGGGTAGGCTCGAGCCCCTTGGTGGGGACTTATATGAGCTGACATGGTTAATATAAATGATAAAGGCTAATTTAAGTTGTGCCGGGTGTTCACTTTTCTTCAATTTAATCCACTCGACTTTAAGCTACTTATTTAGAATGTGAAATCTAAGATACCCACCCAAACCTACTCTCAAGAAATAAATAAAAACATAACACGCGTGTCGCTCAGCAGCTTGCGCATCGTGCACCCACAAGTCTGTTAATATGATTACTAGAATATGTATTTCTATACGAATGGACTCACTAAGGCTAGTCCAGTACACCTGTAGGTGAAGTTAAATAATAGGTTATACTAAGTTTAGTACGAAAAGTTAATATATTAAACAAGAAAACGTTAATTTCTCATTCTCGAGTAATGTATTAAAGTTACGACTTCCAATAGTGTTTTGTCCCAACTGTGAGCAATAACCAGAATTGCTTTTAAATAACCCTCTGTTTGCCTGTAAGTATATTATTAAAACAGGGATGTATTCAGAAGTATATAAGTTTGGTGGGCCATTTTCTATTGTAAAGAAGTATTAAGTAAGTTGGTTTTCCGACAAGCTTATGCGGTAGATACGTAATAATTTCGAAAACCTAAAAACTTTTAGGTACAAGCTTTTAATATTGCATAGTCATGCGATATACATGAGCATTTCAGCTCAATCGGAAACCGCGAAGTGGGTCAAATTTAACTTGCGATGTTTCATTACAGACGCCAAGGACAGGTGAAACGAAATAAAAGCTAGTAAAATTGCCATCGCTAAACTGAAGTGGCAGTGGGCAGGGCACATAGCTCGTAGAACAGATGGCCGATGGGGCAGTAAAGTTTTCGAGTGGCGACCGCGCACCGGAAAACGTAGCGTAGGCAAGCCTCCCACGCGGTGGACCGACGACCTGGTGAAGATTGCGGGAAGCCGATGGATGCGGGCAGCGCAGGACCGGTCGTCGTGGATATCCTTGGGGGAGGCCTTTGTCCAGCAGTGGACGATTTCCGTCTGGTATGATGACGATGATGATGAAAATTGCCTTTGTCACTAAATCAGTCAATTCAAAGAGTCTCCTTTTAAAAAGTCCTAAAAGTGTTAAATTCAACGTATAGGTAAGTTGGTATTACCAATGTAATATAGGTATGTATAGTTTTACTTAAAAAACTTGAACTGCTTTTATACCGACTTAAGTAAAGAAGGTATTCAATTTGACATGTATTTATGTGATATTGTTGGAATTGCACAATTTTAGTATATGTTAGTATTTTTAAGTACCTAAACATTCTGAAGGTTAGTATTATGTGGGCTTCTAAACAGGTGTGCCTAATTTCAAAAAAGTGTGTTTGTATATATGTATGTTTGTGTGTGTGTTTGTTTTTCCGAGTATTCATCAGAGTTACGAAATCAAAATGCAATAATTCTTAACTTTTTAGATTAATTAAATTTTCATTAAAATCGGTTCAGTATCTTCCAAAATTATTATGGAATGATGTACCAATTACTGAAAAAATACGTTGTCGATTTGACACAGCAATTTTGTGATTGAAATCGGTTGTCTTTAACGTTTTAAGCATTAGAGCTGCCAATTACTTAACAATTGCTTTAAATTCTAAAAAAACCCCTCCATGGCGTTATGGATAGCCTATTCGCTTCAGAACAAGAGGTTGCGGTTTGAATCCCGGTGGAGTTCAGACATGGTTGGTTGGTAGCAAAGAATTTTCTAAGACCGCCTGGCCAGCTACTACCATCTTATCTAACGTTAATTTGTATTGATGTGTTGTGGCATGAAGATAAGATAGCCAGTTCACTTTGCGTTGGGAAATATTTATTTATTTTATTTTATTTATTTAGGACACAAACAGTCTTAAACAAATACATTTTACAAAAACATAACACAAAAAGACCTACAGAATATATTGGTAAGTAAGCTTCATTCTTTGGCATCATCGTCACTTACCATCAGGTGAGATGATGCCAAGAAATTATCATTTTTGGATAAGAAAAACTCAAAATATTCACTTGCGATATACTTTATCTATCAATGTTCATTAGCCCTAATTTGTAATGTTACCGCCTGATGGTAAAACTCACAGTCAAGGCTTAAAAAGGTTTGTTCCACAATGGCCCCCCAGAAGATACCTAAATTCGGCCCTGCTCCAAGTTAACCAAGGGGCGTATATTCTTTCCACCACTAATGGTAACTACAATGGTTTATTAGCCGTCAGATATTGCACATTTCTGTGCATTACAATGGTAGGGAGTGGTAAGTTTGTGGTACAGTGGACTTATAGCTCACATTCGAGTACTAGATGTTTATTTGCAACAGATAATACTTAAAAAAAAACGTGTGTCACTCGGGGACTGCCGCGGTAAAGCTATTGCACATTTTTTATCAACTTATGCAATTATGATTATTATTATTTTTTTATTCAAGCAGTATTTACCAGTACCATATAGAATACGGAATACTAATGGTCCAACTGTTGGAATACCTATTTTTTAAATATTTATGTTTATTACCCGTAGTACAACTGCAGAAGTTGTACACGAAAGTTGTACCAAGGGCCTTCCTGACTTAAAATAAAATAAATGTGAATATCCGCATAATCTAATCAACGGATTTTTTTATTACAGCGTCGTTTTCTCCAATAAAGTCGCAACGTTACCAAATTAGCTCAGATTACTTTTCCAGAGCTAAAATTCCGAGGATGCAAAGAGGTGACCCTTTTGACATCTCCCCCTCCCCTCTATTTCCAAGACAATTGACATTCTCACATCAGTCTGTTATTGACAGACGAACAGACTGATACGCATGTAAATTTTGTTAAGACTGTTTTATTAGACAAAAAAAAGTCCAATTTTCTCCCAGACCTATTCAAGCTATCAAGATTACTTGATAAGATTTGGATTAAACCTTTTTGGTACACTGACAAAGACCTTATGACACTCGTAAATAATGATATTACAAGAATTTGCATTCAAGTATTTTGAATTTGTTTTTTTTTTGCTGATTTGTAAATTTATGTGTCCCACCAATTTTCTACATTCGTCTAACATATTAGTTGTTTGCAAGTTTGCTTGCAGTGATTTCGAATAAAAACAGTCGGGAATATGATTTATCTTCCAATAACAAAAATTAAATATTGTATGCTTGCGATTTCATAATATGTACGTTTATGCGACGCTCTTACGGTGAAGGAAAACGTCGCGAGGAAACCTTTCATAATATGTAGGTTGATACGACGCATTTACGGTGAAGGAAAACATCGTGAGGAAACCTGCACACGCCTGCGAAGAAACGAGAAGGTTGTGTGTGAAGTCGACCAACCCGCACTGGGCCCGCGTGGTCGACTAAGGCCCGATCGCCCTAATTCAGGGTAGGCTCGAGCCCCTCGGTGGGGACGAATATGAGCTGATAAGAAGAATGCTTGCGACAGTAAGTTCTGGATGGAACACTGAATTGAACATTTTTTATGATTGCTCTTGCACTATTCCACAATTAATATAATTAAATAAAACACATTTTTTATACTGAAACCGGTTTCGTTATTATCTTCAGGCGGTGGACTACTTAATTCATCATCATGTCAGCTCATATACGTCCCCACCGGGGCTCGAGCCAACCCTGATCGGCCTTAGTCGACCACGCGGGCACAGTGCGGGTTGGTCGACTTCACACACAACATCCGCAGGCGTGTGCAGGTTTCCTTACGATGTTTCCTCCACCGTAAGAGCGTCGGATAAACATACATATGAAATCGAAATTCGAAATCACATTGGCACGTGGCAGGATTCGAACCACGACCTCCCGGGCAGGAGGCGGCGGCCCTAGCCGTTACGCCACCAACGCTCTTCTTACTTCATTCATAGTGCAAGAGAAATCATAAAAATGTTTAGTAAATTGTACAACCACGGTGTGCGTACTTTCTCGCGAAGACTTCACCGTTTGGCGTAGTCGTGCATTGTCATGTCCATATCGTAGAATTGGCCAGTTCGTGAAATGACCGGGTATATCATGAGAAACGTACCTAACCTAAACTGCTTTCCGCGACTTCGACAGTCATCATATCAGCCAAAGGACGTCCACTGCTGGACAAAGGCCTCCCCCAAGGATTTCCACGGCAACCGGTCCTGCGCTACAAGCATCCAGCGGCTTCTCACGATCTTCACCAGATCGTCGGTCCACCGCGTTCCAGGTCTGCCTACGCTACGTTTTCCGGTGCGCGGTCACAACTCGTGAACTTTACTACCCCAAAGGCCATCTGTTCTACGAGCTATGTGCCCTGCCCACTGCCACTTCAGTTTAACGATTCTGTGAGCTATGTCGGTTACTTTAATTCTCCTGCGGATCTCCTCAATTCTGATTCAATAGCGTAGGGAATCGCAAATTAATTACGTACTTTAAATAAAGACTATATTTTTAGTGATTTTATTACAAATGTACAGTTTTCAGATTTTTCCCTATAATTGTAGTATAAGACGGTATTACTTGCCAAATTTAAAATAGATTCCCTTAAAAGTTTCGAAATGTACGTTTTTTGCTGCATAATCAGCCGTATCTTTTTTTTACGTTAACTTAGCAGTTCTATTTTTTCACAGCTTCGAGGAACTGTGGACCGAATCATATGGTTTTAATTTCAACTCGATACCTTCACGCGTTCCCGAAATTAAGGGTCCTGACAGACAGATGGACGGACATGCAGACAGACGGGCAACAAAGTGATCCTTTAATGGTGCCGTTTTTTCCTTATGCGGCACAAAACCCAAAAAACAATTCGGATGAAACAAAATTTTCGTTTAGCATTGGCGAAACTTCTGGAATAACTCAGTGAAATTTTCGTTTAGCATTGACGTAACTTCTGGAATAACTCAATGAAATTTTTGTTTAGCATTGGCGAAACATCTGGAATAACTCAGTAAAATTGTCGTTTAGCATTGGCGAAACTTCTGGAATAACTCAATGAATTTTTTGTTTAGCATTGGCGAAACTTCTGGAATAACTCAAAGAAATTTTTGTTTAGCATTGGCGAAACTTCTGGAATAACTCAGTGAAATTTTCGTTTAGCATTGGTGACTCTTCTGGAATAACTCAATGAAATTTTCGTTTAACATTGGCAAAACTTCTGGAATAACTCAGTGAAATTTTCGTTTAGCATTGGCGAAACTTCTGGAATAACTCAGTGAAATTTAAAAATAGCAGGCGAAATGAAAGGTATTGTCCCCAGTATTAGCAAAGTATGTCACAAAAAGGTGGGTGTGCACAGAAACTTAGGGGTCCCCAGGAGGCTCGAGTTTCCATACAAACGTAGTTCCGCTTTAATACAAAAACTACAGGCCGGATTGTATCCAAACTTTGCGAATATATTGAATAAATACATAGCGATGTTTATAGTTAGTTTTCGATGTACTAATAAAACGTAAAAATAAGAGATATTTCAAACTTTCAGAACAAAACTAATTTAAGCCTTTGTTTAGTTATGTTTAAATTTACTACGATGAAAACTAATTACAAACATCGATATGTGTCTATACTTATTTGGGTTGCAAAGTTTTGATTCAGTCCGGCATGTAGTTTTTGTGTTAAAGCGGAACTAAGTTTGTATGGAAACTCGAGCCACCTGGGGACCCTTAAGATTAGCCGGCTAAAGTTGTTTGGGTAAAGTCCAATTATTGGTTGGTATTCGGCGTTTAACCGTACACAACAAGGTCTACCCAACACTGGCTGGGTAATGTTTTTTGGGTGGTGAGCGAGCAAAGAGAGCGATATTAGGTCCGGTCAGGTTTGATTGATTTTACAGTCGAATAGCCTCGCGAAGTGAAGCTCCCTCCCCTAGTTGAAGTTTAGCTGGCAAATACTAATTTTAGCTGGCTAATCTTAAGTTCATGTTAATATGTTATGGCCAAAGGTGGGTGTTGTATATATTAGTAAAACATACAGTATGGACACTCCCTGCCGCTCTCTAGATTCCTCACCTCACCCTCTCGTCACCCAGATTGATACAGATTGGTTATAGTTTGGTTCTCGAACGTATAGGATGTCGCCGTGATTTTGTTTGCTCCGTCATTTGTTTTTAGAAATGTCATTTCTCTGTCAGTTGTATGCAGTGTCCGGGGTGTGGTAGTAGTAAAATTAGTAAAAGTAAACATTCGCGTGTAAAAAGTGCATAAAATCTAGCTCAGACACATATCATAAACTCAAACAGGTTTACGTAATAAAAATAAAACAAGTTGATAAGTTTGTTGCAATAGTTATTTGTGCAAGAAGGGTACAAAATAATATTTTGTTCCGAGGGCATTAGTTTTAATTCGGAGCTAAGCAAAGGATTCTAAAGTAGAATCCTGAGCTTAGCGAGGATATCAATATACGTCGCCCGAGAATAAAATATTTGACTTATGAGAAAACAGTAGCACGAACGCGGACCAATGAGAAGAGAGATAGCTCGAACACGGACCAATCAGAAATGACCTATGAATAAGTGACCAGAAACAAGGTCATTGCCTGGATGGGCAGTGGCATTTATCTCGACCGTTTTCGTGTTTTGCAAAGTACTTTAAGCCATTGGTGCCGGTTGCTACCACTAGGCGGCAGTCCTTAATCTGTGTCAGAGGCCTTATTTGTTGGCAGACATTTATGGGTTGTTACAATAATATTAATTTGTGTTAATTATATGCATTTGTGACTGAGCGAGTGCGAAGCGCAATCTCAATTGGTAAGCCCTTGGCATCATCTCACCTGATGGTAAGTGACGATGATGCCGAAGATGTAAGCGGGCTTACCAAGATTCCCCGACGCAATGGGGATCTGGCTATCTTATCTTCAAGCCGGAATACATCAATGTTGTTAACACTGATGTTTGGCGGCAAGACTTAGATAAGGTGATGGTAGCTAGCCAGACGGACTTATAAAATGCCCTACCACCAACCAAACCGAGTGTTACAAGTTGACCCCGCCGGGAATCGAACCCGCGACCTCCTGGTGTGAAGCGAATGGACTAACCATTACGCCGCGGAGGCGGTTAAAAGGCGGTATTCAGCTTGGACAAAAATGCTTTCGTATGTTTGTCCCGATGTACAGATGTCCGGATGTCCGGCTGGCCTCCTCTACAGGTCGCATAACTCAACCGATTCTCGTGAAATGTTGTGGGCAAGTTCAATAATTATATGAGTTTGGTTTGTCGATTCAGTTTTTAGGAAAATGACGGAGCCAATGGGGTTAAAACGTACATATAAAAATCATGAAAATCGGTTCAAAGTTTGCGAAGATATTGCGTAACAAACATAAAAAAACATACAATCGAATTGGGGACCTCCCACTTTTTGGAAGTCGGTTGAAATAGACACATAGATAGATAGATAGATACATACATAAATCATTTATATTTCTAGCAAAACTGCACCAAAGAGCAAACAAGCGATAAAGATAAAACATTACATGTAAGTAATTCATAAATGAGCGACGTGCTTCGTTATTTAATGGACACTTCTTAACAGCTGACACTTGATGTATATGTCGCAGGCATAATGTATAATTCGTCATTATACATACGGTCGAGCAAATGTCAGGCGCATCATATAATGGCGAGGGCGGTGAGCTCGCTTCGCGAGGCTCTTTGACAGTTCAACCAATCAAACCCGACCGAACCTAACATCGCTCGCTTCGCGAACTCTTACAATCTACCGTACGGCATTTTGACAATTTGCCTGACTCGGCGTTGACCGTTTATATACAGACGACTAATTACAATTTGCCTGGCTCGGCATTTTACAATCTGCGTACAGAATTTTACATTTTGCCTGACCGTTCGCATACGAACGAATTATTACAAATTGACTGAATCGGCGTGGCTCCCAAGCGTCGGTGGCTCGGTCCATCTAACCAGAGGTACCGGGTTCAAATCTGGACGGCCAATGTACCAATGAGTTTTTCCAAAACTTACGTACATACTTACCGATTGCTTTAACGGTGAAGGAAAACATCGTGAGGAAACCTACACACGCCTGCGAAGAAACTCGAAGGTTGTTTGTGAAGTCGACCAACCCGCACTGGGTCCGCGTGGTCGACTAAGGCCTAATCGCCCTGATTCAGGGTAGGCTCGAGCCCCTCGGTGGGGACGTATATGAGCTGTAATGATGACTGAATCGGCGTACAGCATTTTACATTTTGCCTGACCGTTTACATACGGAGGAATTACACAATTTGCCTGACCGTACGTAAAATGACTAATCATACAATTTGCCTGCCACACATATAAATTATTTGAGTATGGCGTGCCGCTTGCACTGTTATTACCACTTCCGTGAAGTAGGTGGGAACGGTTGTCTGTGTTTTTTCTTTAAGTGTAAAGAGTAAAGAAAATACCACACTTATGCACTTTTTCAATGTTTTTTCGTTTCAATTAAAAAACTAAAATTAATTTTAATAACTCAAACTGGCATATTAAAATGGTGTTTAGACTAATCGCCTAAGAAAATTAGAACTTTAAATCGGTCTGGTTTGCCTGTAGAATGCAAATCCTTGTTTTAAAAGAGGTTTCTTTGATATATTTTTTCTGTTAAAAAAATTAACGAATCGTATTTTTGCAACTGAAAAAATGACGTTATTGAAATGATGAATCAGGTTACAAAATATCACTGTCATATGCTTTGTAATTGCTGAGAAAAATCGACATCCCTGAGACCAAAGTTTCCAATGCGTCGCCTTAACAGTTCAAGTGGGAATGTTTTTCCCGTTTCTACCTACATCGACAGTGAGGGAAAATATGATTAGGTTAAATGGGTGTTTCATGACACCATACAAATCATCCACGTGTGTGTCATACATATCGCAGGTTAAAAGTGTGAACTGTTGAGGATTAGCGGTGTGGATTACAAACTTCTTAAGGTTTCTGTTACTATAAACGTGCGTTGACTAATAACTTTATTACCCGACTACCCAAAAAAAGTGGGTAATGTTTTTTGAGTGTATGTGTGTATATAAGGTGTAACAAAATTAGCTGAAACTATTATAACTGGTGCTTCTACCCATGAAACTGAACAACTTTCCCCATGGAACCCATAGTCAAATCGCAAAAAAAAATTGGCTCTCCCATACTAACTCGATCAGCTGATCAGCCAACTTACAAGGAAGGGTACCCAACTGTCCGACTCCGATTTGATTTATTTTGATATATGTTATAGAGTACTCTAAAATAACGGACACGTATTTTTTTTAGCTGCCCAAACTTAACCTGTTAGGAGAAAATGACCTTCAAAGTACTGAAAATTGACCAATCCTTCTAATTTCTGAGAAGAGATTTGTTCAAAAAAAAATATAATTAATTACTGGTTGGTGACAATGAGGTGACAATGAGAGGTGAAATGACAAAACACGTCCCCATTCTTTATTCATATTCTCCAACATATAACGAAACCAGTAATTAATTATCAATTTTTTTGAACAAATCTCTTCTGGTTTAATACCCCTCATTATGCAACAGTTTCCTAAACTACTTTTTTTTATTATTATTATTATATCAGCTCATATACGTCCCCACCGAGGGGCTCGAGCCTACCCTGAATCAGGGCGATTAGGCCTTATTCGACCACGCGGGCCCACTGCGGGTTGGTCGAATTCACACACAACCTTCGAGTTTCTTCGCAGGCGTGTGCAGGTTTCCTCACGATGTTTTCCTTCACCGTTAAAGCAATCGGTAATGATATGTACGTAAGTTTTTGAAAAACTCATTGGTACGTTGGCCGTCCACATTTGAACCCGGTACCTCTGGTTAGATGGACCGAGTCGTTACCGGCTGAGCCACCGACGCTTTTTAAACTACTATTTCGGAAAAACTATAAAAACTGATTAAAATAAGGTACTTCTTTCACAACCCATAAACTTCCCCACTTTTCGGTTACGGCCTCTTCCCAATTTTGGGGAAAGTTAGGCTGTATTATATAAACGGGGCCAAGTCCAGGTCGGTGAACCCTACTGATCCCTATATATTATACCGAACCCTACTTACGAAGTAATTATTTAGTAATCTGTGACCCTACTGTCTGAAGTTTTTCAAGACGCCTATATAACTGTCTGACTGTCACTTAATGATAACACCGGCACCAACGGCTTTACGTGCCTTACAAAGCACGGAAAGGTTCTAGAAAAATGCCTCTAACAGTGTAACCCATTCAGGTCGCAAGTCACGCTAATACTACCACACCCCGGACACTGCATACAAATGGTCGTGAAATGACATCATCTTATCTAAGCCTTGCCACCAAACATCAGTGTTAAAAACATTAATGTGTTCCGGCATGAACATAAGATAGACAGTTCTCCATTGCGTTAGGGAATCTTGGTAAGCCCGGTTCCATCTTCAGCATCATCATCATTCATCACTTACCATCAGGTGAGATGTGAGATGATGCCAAGGGCTTACCAATTGTGAATAAAAAATAAATGAAAATAATCTAATAAAAAATGACGGAGCAAACAAAATCACGCCGAAATCCCATACGTTTGAGAACCAAGCTGTAACCAATCTGTATCAATCTGGGTGACGAGGGAGTGAGGTCGGAATCTAGTGTCCATACTGAATTATAGTACTAATACTTTGCTAATACTAGCGCTTCTAACCGCTAGTACCGCTACGATCGACCCAACCACACAAGTCGCGCTAATACTAGCGCTTCTAACCGCTAGTACCGCTACGATCGACCCAACCACGCAAGTCACTCGAATTCTAGCGCTTCTAACCGCTAGTACCGCTACGATCGACCCAACCACGCAAGTCACGCTAATACTAGCGCTTCTAACCGCTAGTACCGCTACGATCGACCCAACCACGCAAGCTAATACTAGCGCTTCTAACCGCTAGTACCGCTACGATCGACCCAACCACGCAAGTCACGCTAATACTAGCGCTTCTAACCGCTAGTACCGCTACGATCGACCCAACCACGCAAGTCACGCTAATACTAGTGCTTCTAACCGCTAGTACCGCTACGATCGACCCAACCACGCAAGTCGCGCTAATACTAGCGCTTCTAACCGCTAGTACCGCTACGATCGACCCAACCACGCAAGTCGCGCTAATACTAGCGCTTCTAATCGCTAGTACCGCTACGATCGCCGAATTGGGTACTTGTTATTTGACTGTATTTGAATTTAAGTACAAACAAGTTAAACCGCCTCCGTGGCGTAATGGTTAGTCCATTCGTTTCACACCAGGAGGTCGCGGGTTCGATTCCCGGCGGGGTCAACTTGTAAGACTCGGTTTGGTTTTTGGTAGGGCATTTTCTAAGCCCGCCTGGCTAGCTACCACCATCTTATCTAAGTCTTGCCGCCAAAAATCAGTGTTAACAGTATTAATGTGTTCCGGTTTGTAGATAAGATACAGCCAGTTCCCCATTGTGTTAGAGATTCTTGGTAAGCCCGCTTTGATCTTCGGCATCATCGTCACTTACCATGAGGAGAAATAATGCCAAGGGCTTACCAAAGTTTCTCTTTTTTTTATCAAAAAATTTCTTGATTCCAAAGATAATCTACAAATTCGCCCAAACACACATTATCCATGAAAATCCTATCTATTTCAGCAAAGTTAATGGGATATAAAAAAAGTATCAGTCGTTAAACAATCGCACCGGAAACATATTCCTATAAACATAATATACATACATACAAGTATATCTATGTTGCAATAATTTTGTCTGTCAGATAGGGCTGTAGAAATTGTAGGGCTGTCAGATTTTATTTAATGTAGAAGATTATATTTGCACTCAGATTTGATGTGCTCGACCGAAACCATTACTTTAACCGCCTCCATAGCTCAGAGACAATGTTCACTGGCTTTACACAGGAGGTCGCGGGTTCGATACCCGGCGGGGGCAATTGTAAGACTCGGTTTGGTTGGTGGTAGGGCATTTTCTAAGCCCGCCTAGCTAGCTACCACCATCCTATCTAAGTCTTGCCACCAAATATCAATGTTGATATCATTGGTGTATTCCGGCATGAAGATAAGATAGCCAGTTCCCTATTGTGTTGGGGAATCTTGGTAAGCCCGCTTCCATCTTCAGCAACATCGTCACTTACCTACCACCAGGTGAGATGATGCCAAGGGTTTACCGATTGTGATAAAAAATAAAATAAAAAAAACACCTGCGCCGCCGGCCATGTGTGAAGGCCGGTATACACTTTGATTAGTGCTAGTGCAGATGTTAAGTAAAAGTAGAAGTACATTGCTTGCTTCACTGCAGTGCTGAACTACACCACACAACAACCAAGCAATGTACTTCTACTTCACTTATCACCTGCAGTCGCACTAATCAAAGTGTATACCGGCCTAAGGCATTGAAGATACTCGTAGACAACGCAATAACAATTTTGCCTTTATACTTTACTAGCTTTTGCCAGCGGCTTCGCTTGTGTGAACATAGTTTCTATGACTGTCTGCGAGGGTGGGTAATTTTTTTTGAAGTACTTTATCGTGTGGGGTATCGTTGAATAGGCCTTTGAAAACAACTGTGGGTTTGCTATAACTATTTTTCGTTTTGGGATCGGTTTTCAAAATATTAAGCTTTAAATAAGTGTGTGTCCCCCCCCCCCCCACCTACCAGCTAGAAATCTGAAAAACACTTTTAGAGTAATCGCTATATCATACTTACGCTGAAAAGGGTGTGCTAGGGGTGTGCTACCGGAGCAAGCAAAAAAAAACATTTTCAAAATAAAACTACCGCTCATTTTCCCTTACGAGCTAACAAAGATGTTGACAGTAGTATAATGCTGTGCGTGCATATATCAAAATATGTAATAAATGGAAATAGCTTTTGATGATTAGTGAAATTAATAGATGAGTGACAGCCCTAGGTAGGAAGGAAAACTTTGTGATCGTTACTTGTGCAGTAAACTAAGTTTGAGCACATCACTAGAGGATGCAGCGAGGCGTCGTCGTGCATGTGTGAGTGTCTATGGGTTATTTTTTTCACTTTTATTTATTTTGAAATATTCATATAAAGAGATCAATCGTCGAATCCAACTCGGCTGGGCAGCGTTCGGGAAGCTTCGCAATATCTTTACGTCCCAGATACCGCAGTGTCTTAAGACCAAGGTCTTCGACCAGTGTGTGTTGCCAGTGATGCCATACGGAACTGAGACATGGTCGCTTACAATGGGCCTCATAAGAAGGCTCAAGGTCACCCAAAGGGCAATGGAGCGTGCTATGCTCGGAGTTTCTCTGCGTGATCGAATCAGAAACGAGGAGATCCATAAGAGAACCAAAGTAACCGACATAGCTCTCAGAATTTCTAAACTTAAGTGGCAGTGGGCGGGGCACATTGCTCGTAGAACAGATGGCCGTTGGGGCAGTAAAGTTCTCGAGTGGCGACCACGCACTGGAAAGCGTAGTGTAGGCAGGCCTCCCACTCGGTGGACCGATGACCTGGTGAAGGTAGCGGGAAGCCGCTGAATTCGGGCAGCGCAGAACCGGTCTTCGTGGAGATCCTTTGGGGAGTCTTATGTCTAGCAGTGGACTTCCTTCGGCTGATATGATGATTCATATACGAGTACATAATTGTATAACAAAGTCCCCTTGCCACGTCTGTCAATTTTGCAATTAATGCCAAAAACAGGATCTACAGTATATTTTTTACATCAAAAGTGGTAATATTTTAAAAATTTTATTTAATTAAATCAATTTTTTATTACTTGAAAATGAAAATGAAAATTTTATTAGCAACATGTTCTGTTGCACGTTAATTTACTTAAAATATAGATGTACAAAGTAATTGATTATTAATAATATCATAAATACGCATACATCTAATAACAATTAAAAGTAATAGCACTAATTTTATAAATTAATGTCAAAAAAGTAAATTAGATTTATCTTGTAATAAAAATAATAACAATAAAAATACATATAATGACTCGTAACATAGCTGACACTTTACATAGGCTGGAGCTTTTTTTTCCTAACAAGGAAGGGTACCCAACTGTCCGACTCCGATTTGATTTATTTTGATATATGTTATAGAGTACTCTAAAATAACGGACACGTATTTTTTTTAGCTTTTAGAGAGAAAATGGCCTTCAAAGGACTGAAAATTTACCAAACCTTCTAATTTCTGAGAAGAGATTTGTTCAAAAAATTGATAATTAATTACTGGTTTCGTTATATGTTGGAGAACATGAATAAAGAATGGGGAAGTGCATGAACAATGTCACAGGTACAAAACAAAACAGTGTCCCACTTCTTGATCTTTGTTTTAAATTGTGAGTCGGAATATGCCATTAATCAAAAATATTTATAGAACTCCATCACTTCGTCACTCAAGTAGAGTTTCAACAGCTTACGATTGAACGGTAATTAAGCTCAGAGAAAACGTGTTATAGTTATTGTTCAATTTTGCAAATCAGAACGCTCACTATACAATATCTTTACTAGCTAATACTACAAATGTGAAAATGTCTTTGTTTGTTATCTCTTCACGCTTGAACAGTTCAACCAATCTTAGTGAAATTTGGCACGTACGTAGCGTGTGTCATGGGAAAGGACATTGGCTACTTTTCATTACGTAAAAATGGCGTAGTTTGATACAAAAACTCAAAAACAAAAAGAAACTCTTTGGTTGATTTGTTCAATGTTGCAACGCAGCAACGTATTGTTGTGAGTTTTTGCACAGAGATAGTTGAGGGGGTGGGAAATGACGTAGCCCTCTAAACAGTATAGCCTGACGTAGCTCCCGTGGGATCCGAAGAAATCCTATGTTCTATATCCGTGTGTTTAAAGCTTAAAAAATAGTTCTAAACCATTTCATAATCTAGGGTTCCGTTTTTGAAAAAAATAGGCTTATTTGAAAATCAGATATGGAAGCGATAATGGCAACTACGGAACCCTACATTGAGCGTGACCCGACACGCACTTGGCCGGTTTTTTTAAACGTGAAGAAACTAGCGCCATTTAGTATGATGGTACGGAACCCTTTGTGCGCGGTTCTGAATCGCACTTTACCGATTTTTTTTATATACCTTCGCGATATTTACGATCAAAAAATCCTTGCCTTTTGGTGAATTATCTAAAAAGAGGGTAGAAGGAAAACGCTGACGCATCAAGGAATGCATTAGTGGAACGTAAGGAATGCTCTTAAGCAGTGTTTCTCAAACTGTTCTATCTAAGCCGGTAAAATCGAGTTTCAGAGGCTTCGTCTATTATTTCCTTTAAAATTTAAATTCTTAAGATATATTTTTTGATATAGCGGCAACAGAAATATATCATCTGTAAAAATTTCACCTGACTAGCTATCACGTTTTATGAAATACAGCCTGGTGGCAGACGGACAGACAGCGTAGTCTTATAAATAGGGTCCTAAAAACACTTATAACAAAATTCATATTTTATAAGAACTGAGAGGTTAAATATAGCACTTGCCCATCTTAGAGTTTTCGACGTCGCGTAGTAGGGTATAATAATATCCAAAATACGATTTGACAGCTTTTAAAAAAAACACGATTTGTACGAAAAATCTTCAATTAATTGAGCAGTGTATTTATGGCGTCACAGATTTGTAGGTATACTTATATGTGGCAGGCAAATTTTATGATTAGTCAGTTTACATACGGTCAGGCAAATTGTATAATTTGTCAGTATGTAAACGGTCAGGCGAAATGTAAAATGCTGTCGGCCGATTAAGGCAATATGTAATAATTCCGTATGGTTCCCGGCTAAGAATAGGACCATCCCATCTCTTCCAATGGGTGTCGTAAGAGGCGACTAAGGGACTTAAAACCGGAGGATGGGCAGCAGCGTCTTTCCGTGCATTGCAACACACCTGCAATCAAACTGCGATCGCCAACCCGCCTGCCAAGCGTGGCGATTACGGCAAAACCCCCCAATGAATCTCACACCTAGAAAACGGCCCCTAGTCCCCGGCAGCTCCGCTATTCCTGGCTCCGGTAGCAGTCATGGTAACGGCGGGGTAGGGGGTGCGAAGAATCCCCGGCAGATGCCAGGCTACCAAACCCAACGACCTTTGGCCCTGGCAACCTACAACACGCGCACACTGCGGACTGACGAGAAACTTGCAGAACTCGAAGAAGTATTGAGCAGGTTACGGTGGGATATCGTAGGTTTATGTGAAGTCCGAAGAGAGGGAGAGGACACCATGATCCTTAAATCCGGAAACCTGCTCTATTTCCGGGAGGGCGACCAACAGTCCCAGGGTGGTGTCGGGTTTCTCGTCCACAAGTCCCTCATTAACAATGTGGTCCAAATCGTGAGCGTTTCGACAAGGGTAGCATACCTTATACTCAGAATCACCAAACGGTATTCGATGAAGGTCATACAGGTATACGCGCCGACTACGGAACACTCCGACGACGAGGTAGAGAGTATGTACGAGGACATCTCTACAGCCTTACATAGCACCAGGACCCATTATACCGTTGTTATGGGGGACTTTAACGCGAAACTGGGCAAACGAAGCGATGGTGAGCTGAGAGTGGGGCAATTTGGATATGGAGTAAGAAATGCACGTGGCCAGATGCTGGCCGACTTTATGGAGAAGGAGAGCCTCTTTATGATGAACTCCTTCTTTAAAAAGTCAAAACAGCGGAAGTGGACATGGTTGCATCCCAATGGCGTAACAAAAAACGAGATAGACTTCATCTTGTCGACAAGGAGGCAAATATTCAATGATGTCTCCGTGATCAATTCAGTCAAAACAGGAAGTGATCACCGGATGGTCAGAGGCACATTGAATCTAAAGACCAAGCTAGAAAGATGTCGACTGATGAAGTCTACGCTCCGACCAGCGCCCATCCAGCTCCAAAACCCCGAGAGCTTTCAGCTCGAGCTGCACAATCGTTTTGAATGCCTAGAAGACTGCGAGAATGTGGACGATTATAATGACAGGTTCGTGGAAATTGTTCAAACGGTCGGGTCTAAGTTTTTTAAAACTCGCCGTTCAAACAGAACCAAAAAAATCTCCGACTTCACCAGCAACCTCATGGAACAAAGACGCAGACTGGTTTTGCAGTCCTCTGAAGACGCTACTCAGTATCGGCAACTAAACAGGCAGATCTCTAAGTCCCTAACTCGCGATTTACGCCAATATAATACAAATTGTATTAAAGAGGCGATTGAGCACAATAAAGGCTCAAAAGTGTTCGCGAGAGATCTGTCTGTTGGACAAAGCCAACTGACCAAGCTGAAGACTGAGGACGGCAGAACCATATCGTCTAAGACTGAGTTGCTGGAAGAAGTTGAGAAGTTCTATGGACAATTGTACACGACCACACGTTTGCCTGTCAGTGATCTGGCTGAAGACCCAAGAGCCAGACTAACCCGACACTATACCGAAGATATCCCGGACGTCAGCCTGTACGAGATTAGAATGGCTCTCAAACAGCTCAAGAACAAGAAGGCACCGGGTGATGATGGAATTACGGCTGAACTTCTGAAAGCAGGTGGATCACCGGTACTAAAAGCTCTTCAGAAGTTATTTAATTCCGTTATACTCGAGGGACAAACGCCTAAGGCATGGCACAGAAGTGTGGTCGTGCTTTTCTTCAAAAAGCGCGACAACACCCTGCTGAAGAACTACAGACCCATCTCACTTCTGAGCCATGTCTACAAGCTGTTTTCGAGAGTCATTACGAATCGTCTCGCACGCAGGTTTGACGACTTCCAGCCTCCCGAACAAGCCGGTTTCCGAAAAGGCTTTAGTACCATAGACCACATACATACGCTGCGGCAGATTATACAGAAGACCGAAGAGTACAATCAGCCACTATGCTTGGGCGTTTGTGGACTATGAGAAGGCCTTTGGATTCAGTCGAAACCTGGGCTGTGCTACAGTCTCTCCAGCGGTGCCAAATTGACCATCGATACATCGAGGTGTTGAGTGTCTGTATGAAAACGCCACCATGTCGGTTCGCCTCCAAGACCAGAACTCGAAACCTATCCAGTTGCAGCGAGGGGTGAGACAGGGAGACGTTATATCTCCGAAACTGTTCACCGCCGCCCTGGAAGATGTTTTTAAGCTTCTGGACTGGGGTGGACTCGGCATCAATATCAACGGCGAGTACATATCCCAACCTCCGATTCGCTGATGATATCGTGGTCATGGCTGAGACTATGGAAGACCTAAGCACAATGCTCGATGGCCTCAGTAAGGTCTCTCAACAAGTGGGTCTTAAAATGAACATGGACAAGACGAAAATAATGTTAAATGTCCGTGTCGCACCCACTCCTCTAAAGGTTGGAGACTCTACACTGGAAGTTATTGACGAATATGTATACCTGGGACAAACAGTCCAGTTAGGTAGGTCCAACTTCAAGAAAGAGATCAATCGACGATCCAACTCGGCTGGGCAGCGTTCGGGAAGCTTCGCAATATCTTCACGTCCCAAATACCGCAGTGTCCTCAAGACTAAGGTCTTTGACCAGTGTGTGTTGCCAGTGATGACTTACGGAACTGAGACATGGTCGCTTACTATGGGGCCTCATAAGAAGGCTCAAGGTCACCCAAAGGGCAATGGAGCGTGCTATGCTCGGAGTTTCTCTGCGTGATCGAATCAGAAACGAGGAGATCCGCAGGAGAACTAAAGTAACCGACATAGCTCACAGAATCGCTAAACTGAAGTGGCAGTGGGCAGAGCACATAGCTCGTAGAACAGATGGCCGATGGGGCAGTAAAGTTCTCGAGTGGCGACCGCGCACCGGAAAACGTAGCGTAGGCAGGCCTCCCACGCGGTGGACCGATGACCTGGTGAAGGTCGCGGGAAGCCGATGGATGCGGGCAGCGCAGGACCGGTCGTCGTGGAAATCCTTGGGGGAGGCCTTTGTCCAGCAGTGGACGATTTGTGGCTGATATGATGATGATGATATTGTAATAATTCGTCCGTATGTAAACGGTCATGCTAATTGTCAAAATGACGTACGTCAGATTGTATGAGCTCACGAAGCGAATGATGTTAGTTTCTGTCAGGTTTGATTGATTAAACAGTCATAGAGCCTCGCGAGGCGAGGCTCCTCACCCTCGCCATTATATAATTTGTCTGACTGTATACTCGTATAAAATTAAAAATCATACAGTACGCCTGCGACATATACACACAAAGCCATACCAAATTTCAACTTACTTTGAGTAAAACGGCTATGATGTACTTACGAACATATCGGTTCTATTTTGACTTTTAACCACCTCCGTGGTGAAATGGTTAAATCCATTAGCTTCACAACAGGAGGTCGCGGGATCGATCCCCAGCGGAGTCGAACTTTATTAGACTCGGTTTTGTTGGTGAAAGGGCATTTTAAGCCCGCGTGGCTATCTACCACCATCTCATCTAAGTCCTACCGCCAAACATCAAAGTTAACAATATTGATGTATTCTGACATGAAGATAAAATAGCCAGTTCTCCATTGCGTCGGGAAATCTCGGTAAGTCCGCTTCCATCTTCGACATCATGGTCACTTACCATCAGGTGAGATGATGCCAAAGGCTTACCAATTGTAAATTAAAAAAATAATAATACGGAACCCTTAAAAAAGTTGAGAACCACTGCTTATAACGTAGGCTCCGTATTTATATTGTCAATAAATATTTGCTGTTGGAGCGTTCGCGCTTTGTAAAACGAATAATTGGCAGCGAGTAGGAATTCATAAGTTTACACGACTTTTATTGTTTTGAAAACGACTTTTGGACTGTGAAATTTGATCTCGAAAACGCGTACAGTCTAGCGGGCTAGAGCACACCCCGGACACTGCATGCAAATGGTCGTGAAGTGACATTTCTAAAAAAAAATGACACAGCAAACAAAATCCCATACGTTCGAGAACTAAATTGTAACCAATCTGTATCATTATGGGTGAGGAGGGGTTGAGGTCGCAATCTAGAGACCGGCAGGGAGTGTCCATACTGTATGTTAGTATTTATATATATACTTTGGCTAGAGGATAAATTGTCATTCCACTCACCAAGAATCTCTGTCTGTCGTGTTGATGACAAGTAATATGTCTCTCTTGGCCAGCATGTCTGTTCATCATCATATCAGCCGAAAGACGTCCACTGCTGGAGAAAGGTCTCCCCACGACGTTCGGTCCGGCGCGGCGCTGCCCGCATCCAGCGGATTACCTGCGTCTTCCGTTGCGTGGTCGCTACTCGAAAACTTTACTGCCCCAACGGCAATCTATTCTGCGAGCTATGTGTACTGCCCAATGCTACTTAAATTTAAATAAGAATATGTTTTATTAATGATCTCCACAGGACAGGCGTAGCCTAGTGTGGGATTATTGTATTAATGTGCTGATTTCATGTGTTTTTGTTGATAAACCAAATTTTTATTTTTATTTTTTCATTTTTTATTTTTTATATCATCTTTTTCTTATTCGTTTTTGTCAATTTTAGATTTTTACTCAATTCTAAATCTCTTCCTTATTGGATTTTTTTGACTGATTCATCATTCCGGATTTCCATTCTATTTTCCTATTTTAATTCCACTTTGTATGTATTTGTATGTTTTTGTTTAAATTATTTTTTTCATGATTTTGTACATGAAATGTTAATTAGAGTTCTAATTAACAGTATTGTTGGTAATTCCTGTCATTATCAACCCTACCTCACCTAACCTCCAAGACTTTCACCACATCTAAGTATTCATTTTGAAAAACTTGTCATTTTGGGAAAGTGGTTATTTTGTGAAAGTAGACCTCCGTCTACTGAAGGAGCGTGGGGTTGGAGGGCACGTCGAGGCCGCGTTTGGCTACCTTAGCAGCGCTGATGGCGGCCTTCATCAGCACCTCCCAAGTGCAGGTGTCAGGGCACTTAGGCCTACACCAAACACCGCGGGTCGGACCCATCAGTAAACCCCCACCTGAACCGGTGTCTCAGCTCCGGCTGCCTTGAGTTTGGAGTCTATTAGGTGACTACCAAAGAGGCCTCGCTAACATATGGCCTAGGAAGAGACACTCAAAGGCTTTAACCGCCTCCGTGGCGTAATGGTTAAGTCGTACAGCAAAATCACCAGCGTAGCTGAGGCTTTGTCTCCGCTACATATGCTGAGCTGGGACCTTTTGATGTCGCCGGGCTTATACCTAAATTACTTGTTATGTGTATTTACTTCTACTCGTTTATTTAAAATTGACATGTCTGTCTAGTGTAATAATAGTAGTTTATGAAACTGTTGCATAATAAGGGTTCTTAGAATACGAGTGTATTTTAAGACACACATAGCGTTACACGAGTATTTTAAGACCAAATTATGTGCAGTTTCATATACTACTTTATCTAATATCATACATTGGGATTGAATCAACTAAAATACAGAGATCAAAGTTAAGAGTAAGAAAAAAATCCCACGAAATTCAGTAAGTACCTACAACAAAACGTGTCATAGCGCTGAATCCCAGCGCATCACCGCGCTTGCATTCATTTTTAAACAAGAATGAAAATTATCCACGAAATTCAGTATCTACAACTAAATTTAATGAAAAATAAACACACGACCGCGCATGCGTTATAGCGGGCGCTGACACAGACAAGTAAAAATTGGAACGAACACTTTTTGTACTGCTGTAAAAATGGCGCTAACCGCATGTGCGTTTCAATAAAAAAAAATGATATGGAACTTCGTTGGTGATATTATCTCTTTGGTTTAACTTGTATCGTAATGGAAAAAAAAATACATTATAACATTATTTCTCTAACAAAATAATTTTATATATATATTTTTTAATTACGGTATTGTGTTTATAAAGTATGCCAATATAAACTCGTTTTGAAGTTGATAATGCCAACTTTACGATATGAGAGTAGATAAAAATGTTTATTTTTAACATAACAGTAACTATGTACCATTAACTGTATATTATGTGCCTGGTGTCTCAATAAACTTATTCTATTATTCTATTCTATTCCATTAGCTTCAAATCAGAGGGTCGCGGGTTTCATTCCCGGCGGAGTCTAACAAAGTTAACAGTTTTGATATGTTCCGGCTTGAAGATAAAATAGCCAGTTCCCCATTACGTTCGGAAATCTTTGTAAGTCCCGTTCCATCTTCCGCATCACCGTCCCTTACTATCAGATGAGATGATGTCAAGAGCTAACCAATTGTGAATCAGAACTGCGCACAAAGGGTTCCGTACCATCATACTAGATGGCGCTAATTTCTTCACGTTTAAAAAAAAACGTTTTTTGAATGGAGACTTTCACTTTTTCAAATTTTTAGTATTTGTTGTTATTGGGGCAAAAATTTCAACTGTCTAGCTATCACTGTTCATGAAATACAGCCTGGTGACAGAAGGACAGACAGACAGACGGACGGACAGCGGGGTCTTAAGTTACAGGGTCCAGATTTTACGCTTTGGGTACGGAACCCCAAAAAGACTCTGAAATCTGAACAAATTCACCAAAAGGAAAATAACGTTCGTATCGCGATGTACAAATGTACGAGTACATTGATGAAATTATCTTATAACACCCATATAACACTTTAAACTTCCACGATTGTTAATAATGACAAATTGAAAGCGGGACTTGACGTGATTTTATATAACATATGAGCAGGTATTGATGTTGTTTTTACCTCAACGTTTCGACTATGCTTCGATAGCCGTGGTCGCGAGTAGAAGAAAATGAAGTGAGGGTAGATGGAGGTGTTCCTGCGATGCGCCGGCGGCGATGACAGCGCGGCTTCAGTCTACTCGCGACCACGGCTGTCGAAGCATAGTCGAAACGTTGAGGTAAAAACAACATCAATACCTGCTCATATGTTATATAAAATCACGTCGAGTCCCGCTTCAATTTGTCATTATAAGACCCATGGTTTAAGGTATCTAACACTGCTTCTTAGCGTGTCGATGGCAGACACTACACTGTAGCAGCCCAGAATTTGGCCTAGTTTACAGCATTATCAGCCGCTGTCATGAGGTCTTCCTGCGTGCAGATGTAGGGGCACGCAGGGCACGATGTTAAATGTATCATCGTTTGAACTGCACCGCACAAACAGTTTATATCACTTTCACCCAAAAATCCCCACCTGACCATGTTTTCTTTGCTCCGACCGGTCTGGGTCCGGAGTCTATTTAAAGACTTCCAAACCGGCCATGGCAAGTCATGTCCAGGGGGAAGGCTTTCTGATATCTAACACTTAATGCCGTTGATAGGTACTCAACTTTAGCATATAAAAACCGGCTCACTGTATGTCGGACCATGCATGGTGTAGGAGCAGGTAGGGTCATCATATCAGCCACAAATCGTCCACTGCTGGACAAAGGCCTCCCCCAAGGATTTCCACGACGACCGGTCCTGCGCTGCCCGCATCCAACGGCTTCCCGCGACCTTCACCAGGTCATCGGTCCACCGCGTGGGAGGCCTGCCTACGCTACGTTTTCCGGTGCGCGGTCGCCACCCGAGAACTTTACTGCCCCATCGTACAATCAGCCACTATGCTTGGCGTTTGTGGACTATGTGAAGGCCTTTGATTCAGTCGAAACCTGGGCTGTGCTACAGTCTCTCCAGGTAGGGTCATGGCACGAAATATATTGTTTAGTTCTTAAAGGCTTTTAGATGCCTCAATCTGAGCAGGTTGATATGTGTTAAAATAATATCAAACGTAAGTCTATTTATTTAAAGTTCAAATCAATGCGGGCTTCACCTCAGCTGTTATGTTGAAACCAAACGCCCAATTCTAGATTTTTCATCATCATCATATTAGCCACAAATCGTCCACTGCTGGACAAAGGCCTCCCCCAAGGATTTCCACGACGACCGGTCCTGCGCTGCCCGCATCCATCGGCTTCCCGCGACCTTCACCAGGTCATCAGTCCACCGCGTGGGAGGCCTTCCCACGCTACTTTTTCCGGTCCGCGGTCGCCACTCGAGATCTTTACTGCCCCATCGGCCATCTGTTCTATGAGCTATGTGCCCTGCCCACTGCCACTTCAGTTTAGCGATTCTGTGAGCTAAGTTGGTTACTTTAGTTCTCCTGCGGATCTCCTCGTTTCTGATTCGATCACGCAGAGAAACTCCGAGCATAGCACGCTCCATTGCCCTTTGGGTGACCTAGAGCCTTCTTATGAGGCCCATAGTAAGCGACCATGTCTCAGTTCCGTAAGTCATCACTGGCAACACACACTGGTCAAAGACCTTAGTCTTGAGACACTGCGGTATTTGGGACGTGAAGACATTGCGAAGCTTCCCGAACGCTGCCCAGCCGAGTTGGATTCGTCGATTGATCTCTTTCTTGAAGTTGGAACTACCTAGCTGGACTGTTTCTCCCAGGTATACATATTCGTCAATAACTTCCAGTGTAGAGTCTCCAACCTTTAGAGGAGTGGGTGCGACACGGACATTTAACATTATTTTCGTCTTGTCCATGTTCATTTTAAGACCCACTTGTTGAGAGACCTTACTGAGGCCATCGAGCATTGTGCTTAGGTCTTCCATAGTCTCAGCCATGACCACGATATTGTCAGCGAATCGGAGGTGGGATATGTACTCGCCGTTGATATTGATGCCGAGTCCACCCCAGTCCAGAAGCTTAAAAACATCTTCCAGGGCGGCGGTGAACAGTTTCGGAGATATAAGGTCTCCCTGTCTCACCCCTCGCTGCAACTGGATAGGTTTCGAGTTCTTATCCTGGAGGCGAACCGACATGGTGGCGTTTTCATACAGACACATCAACACATCGATGGTCAATTTGGCACCGCTGGAGAGACTGTAGCACAGCCCAGGTTTCGACTGAATCAAAGGCCTTCTCATAGTCCACAAACGCCAAGCATAGTGGCTGATTGTACTCTTCGGTCTTTTGTATAATCTGCCGCAGCGTATGTATGTGGTCTATGGTACTAAAGCCTTTTCGGAAACCGGCTTGTTCGGGAGGCTGGAAGTCGTCAAACCTGCGTGCGAGACGATTCGTAATGACTCTCGAAAAAAGCTTGTAGACATGGCTCAGAAGTGAGATGGGTCTGTAGTTCTTCAGCAGGGTGTTGTCACCCTTTTTGAAGAAAAGCACCACCACACTTCTGTGCCATGTCTTAGGCGTTTGTCCCTCGAGTATAACGGAATTAAATAACTTCTGAAGAGCTTTTAGTACCGGTGATCCACCTGCTTTCAGAAGTTCAGCCGTAATTCCATCATCACCCGGTGCCTTGTTGTTCTTGAGCTGTTTGAGAGCCATTCTAATCTCATACAGGCTGACGTCCGGGATATCTTCGGTATAGTGTCGGGTTAGTCTGGCTCTTGGGTCTTCAGCCAGATCGCTGACAGGCAAACGTGTGGTCTTGTACAATTGTCCATAGAACTTCTCAACTTCTTCCAGCAACTCAGTCTTAGACGATATGGTCCTGCCGTCCTCAGTCTTCAGCTTGGTCAGTTGGCTTTGTCCAACAGACAGATCTCTCGCGAACACTTTTGAGTCTTTGTTGTGCTCAATCGCCTCTTTAATACAATTTGTATTATATTGGCGTAAATCCGGAGTTAGGGACTTAGAGATCTGCCTGTTTAGTTGCCGATACTGAGTAGCGTCTTCAGAGGACTGCAAAACCAATCTGCGTCTTTCTTCCATGAGGTTGCTGGTGAAGTCGGAGATTTTTTTGGTTCTGTTTGAACGGCGAGTTTTAAAAATCTTAGACCCGACCGTTTGAACAATTTCCACGAACCTGTCATTATAATCGTCCACATTCTCGCAGTCTACTAGGCATTCGAATCGATTGTGCAACTCGAGCTAAAAGCTCTCGGGGTTTTGGAGCTGGATGGGCGCTGGTCGGAGCCTAGACTTCATCAGTCGACATCTTTCTATCTTGGTCGTTAGATTCAATGTGCCTCTGACCATCCGGTGATCGCTTCCTGTTTTGACTGAATTGATCACGGAGATATCATTGAATATTTGCCTCCTTGTCGACAAGATGAAGTCTATCTTTTGTTACGCCATTGGGATGCAACCATGTCCACTTCCGCTGTTTTGACTTTTTTAAGAAGGAGTTCATCATAAAGAGGCTCTCCTTCTCCATAAAGTCGGCCAGCATCTGGCCACGTGCATTTCTTACTCCATATCCAAATTGCCCCACTCTCAGCTCACCATCGCATCGTTTGCCCAGTTTCGCGTTAAAGTCCCCCATAACAACGGTATAATGGGTCCTGGTGCTATGTAAGGCTGTAGAGATGTCCTCATACATAGTCTCTACCTCGTCGTCGGAGTGTTCCGTAGTCGGCGCGTATACCTGTATGACCTTCATCGAATACCGTTTGGTGATTCTGAGTATAAGGTATGCTACCCTTGTCGAAACGCTCACGATTTGGACCACATTATTAATGAGGGACTTGTGGACGAGAAACCCGACACCACCCTGGGACTGTTGGTCGCCCTCCCGGAAATAGAGCAGGTTTCCGGATTTAAGGATCATGGTGTCCTCTCCCTCTCTTCGGACTTCACATAAACCTACGATATCCCGCCGTAACCTGCTCAATACTTCTTCCAGTTCTGTAAGTTTCTCGTCAGTCCGCAGTGTGCGCGTGTTGTAAGTTGCCAGGGCCAAAGGTCGTTGGGTTTGGTAGCCTGGCATCTGCCGGGGATTCTTCGCACCCCCTAACCCGCCGTTACCATGACTGCTACCGGAGCCAGGAATAGCGGGGCCGCCGGGGACTAGGGGCCGTTTTCTGGGTGTGGAATTCATAGGGGGGTTTTGCCGTAATCGCCACGCTTGGCAGGCGGGTTGGCGATCGCAGTTTGATTGCATGTGTGTTGCAATTCACGGAAAGACGCTGCTGCCCATCCTCCGGTTTTAAGTCCCTTAGTCGCCTCTTACGACACCCATTGGAAGAGATGGCATGGTCCTATTCTTAGCCGGGAACCATACGGACATAGATTTTTACATGTTTCTATTACTTTTCTCTACTTTCAAATAAGTTTTAAAAAATGTGTTCAATTAAAATGAAAGGTCTTAATGTAAACGATTTTTGTATGTTGGTTTCATTCATTGAACATTAACTATTTGTTTTCGAGAATTTTTGCAATTAATGCCAAAAACAGGGCCTACAATATATTTATTTTATCAAAACTGGTAATCTTTTTAAAATTGTATTCAATTAAATCGATTTTTTATTACTTTAAATATGTTTTTTTTTCCATAGTGATAGCTTTACACAGCCTTTCAATAATTTGAATTGAATATTGTCATTTGACCTACCTATCTTAAGGCCTTGAACATTGTCATTTGACCTAAAGCGTCGGTGGCTCAACCGCTAACGACTCTGTCCTCCTAACCAAAGGTGCCGGGTTCAAATCCGGACGGCTAATGTACCAAGTTTTTCGAAACTTACGCACATATACTCACCGATTGCTTTAACGGTGAAGAAAAACATCGTAAGGAAACCTGCACACACCTGCGAAAAAACTCGAAGGTTGTGTGTGAAGTCGACCAACCCGCACTGGGCCCGCGTGTTCGACTAAAGCCCGATCGCCCTAATTCAGGGTAGGCTCAAGTCAGTGTCGGCGGCGGCGAGGCGGGCGGCGCGCTTGAACTCAAGGCAGTCTCTTTGACAGAGTATTTGTCTCAAGCAATCAAAGCTGCAGTAAAATCAGCAAAGAACTTTACATAAAGATCACTTCCCAAAATGTCCGCCTTTTTATTTTCTAGTCAATTATACCATTTATAGAAAAGCTTAAAATTTTATAAAAACCGACTTCTGTCGCAACCACTTAGTACAATTTCGCATTATTATTTTTGGTTTTTGTTAACCGATTTTGATAAAATACTCGTATACAAAGGACCAATTTGGCAGCATATCCTATCGAATAAAAAAAGAACCATGAAAATCGGTCTAAAATCTGCGAAGATATCGCGTAACAAGCTTACAAAAAAAAACAACATACAGTCTAATTAGACTGAGCTTCTCAATTGAGAACCTCCTCATTTTTGGAAGTCGGTTGAAAACGTTTCTCATATATGTAGAAGAATTAATAAAAAAGAAAAAACCCGACTGCATAAAAACTAACCCCTCTTTTTAGCCAGTCGGGTAAAAATGTATCTTCTGCCACTCGCGGGATCAAGACGAATCTAGCTACACCTCGCACTCCAAAAACCATCAAGCCGTTTAGGCTATAGAGCGTGCCAAAGAAATAAACATACATACATTTACTCGAAAACCATAACCCTCGTTATGGCGCATTCGGGTAAAAATTGTACTTTATCAAAAAAAAAACTATTCCACAATGCCCACACGATGAGGTGCAATAGAAAAATAATATATATTTTACTTTTATAAAGATCTATACAGGTTGACTTTTAATTAGTTCTTGATAGCAAGAGATATGTATGTACTCGTGATTATAAACAACTTTCCCAAAGAAACTATATTTAAATCGGAAAAAAAAAATTGATCCCGATACATAACAAATTATCAAATCGGCAAAAATGTATAAAGCACCAAAATTTTTTTTTTCATATTTAATGCATAGTTTCTTTGGGAAAGTTATTTGTAATCACGAGTACATACATATCCATTGCAATCAAGAACTAATTAAAAGTCACCCCATATAACTAAACTATTTTCTTAGCAATTTCCGTACAAATAGGTTAAAAAATGTAAAAGTCATGCATGACGTTACGTTGTGAAAGTCAATACATACGAAAAGCGTGAATTATTAATCTAGATAAATAAATCGAACGATCTAGTTTCTTTCAAAACCAAACCTGTCACGGGGAAAAGTAACCTAAAATTAATACCAGCGCGTCATCCGGCGATTGAGGTTATAACACAAGTACACCGGCCTCCACGCTTCGATTCCTCGGTCAGTCAAGTCGGTACAGTCTGGTAGACTTTATAGGCAAGTGTCTGGTTAGTGACAGGAGGTCAAAGGAGCCGCCGGGGCGCGGGGCCAGAGGGAGCCAGGCAAATGATACGAGCGGGTAGTCGCCGCGCGGATCGATGCCACATGGCAGAGCTGTGGGCTGTACGCGGCCCGCAACCCCCCCTCCACGCCCCCATCCCCCAAAACACCCCCGCGCACCCCTACACGCAAACGCACACACACACCGCGGGATTCATCTAATGTGTTCTGCCAAATGATCCGTTCCGAATATTAAGTCGTCTATGTAGATAAAACGGATATTCATCGGAACGGTCTTATCATTGAGTATTGGGTGCTCTCATTAACTTTTCCTTGTTTTGTAAAGTAATTTCTAGTAGCACTTCCTACGAAGTAGTGAATTTCGATTTTGTTGAAATTTTTCCAATAAGCATTTCTAGTCGTCAATAAATTAAAACTGCATCGTTTTACATCGTGTTACCAAGACCTATAAAAACGATCTCATAAAATACAACATTTGTAACGATACCATTCATCATAATATTATAATCAGATTTAACTCGCTTAGTTTGCATTTACAATGAAGAGGTTGTGTACTAAGTTTCCGAGTAGAGGCAGCGCTCCCCTCGGGGGTTAATTGTACCACGTGGGAGCAATTATTTACTTCCAGGTGCCACGTGCTGCCCTTCGCTACCGGCTCACGGATTAACCAAACTTACCTTGCCAGTGTAACTTCTTAAACCTATATGTTACCAATTGCTAAAATCTACTTCATATTATTGTAAATTGTACATCTAGATTATATACGAATTCTGTAACTGAAATATATAATTGATACAGAACTTAAAGCTATAACCAATCACGGCTATACAAACACTAAAACACGTAGAACTACCAGCAAAGCATTGCGGAGGAGCTAACTAAAAATCAAGAAATAAGATGGTGAATTTACAGACATTTTGGCGTAATGTTTCTACTAGGATGGCAGCAATTGAAATCGACTTTAGATACAACGACATAAAGTCCAGTTTCGGTTTTCGCCGCTGAAACAGAACGTACAAATGTATGCTGCGATATAACTGTGTGGTTCTAGTAAGCAGTAAAAGGATATATTACTTCGGTAATTGATGTTTCAGTCCAAGTTTTACTAGTGCAGTTGCATTTGTAGGGTTAACCAAAATCGCTAGCATTACAAATTACTTTAATATCTCGCAAATGCCATGCTGTTACTAAATCACATGCGGTCAATAAATGACATAATATTAATCAGGATGATACTAAGACTCTACATTCATCAAGATGAGATTAAGACGGTACCTTTCTCGGACATTATAGGCTCTAGCGGGTTGATAACTAGATACTAGGACTACAGAAGCATTGCCTGGTTGTAAAAAAATGCAAAAATGTAGCATTCGAGCGGTTTGCCGACGACACCCCGAATGTAGGGCACGTGATCAGACACGCGGCTTGAGACTCACATTAATCACAAACGGGCACAGTCCTAAAAGGTTCCTTACAACTAAACTGTATAAATATAACAACACAGTCAACAGCAGTAGATTTTTCTAGGATATGGACGCGTTTTGAGGTTCCGCGGGGTCCTCATTTGGGGGCGTGCGGTTGGCACGTGCGGCGGGCGCGGCGGTCGCAACTCGACTGGGCGCCGGCGCTCCCCCTCCTACCCCCTGTCAACCCCCGCTGCATCCTTCAAATGCTCCCATGATAATCGGGAGAAAATACAACATACAATTGTTGGTTGTTGCAATTGGTGCGTCCGCAATTTTTTTTCTTTTCTTTGCCCATGCCATGAGTCGGGCAGTAATTTTATCAGCTCATTGGCTGGTTCTTTGAACCCGTTATTCGTAATTTTCGCAATGCAATTCAGTTGTATTTTGTACTGTAGTGGTTTTAGAGGGCCGTCATATTGGTGTATGACGGTTTTTATCCGACTGCCTCAGAAGGGGGGTTATGTTTTTCGAGTGTATGTTTGTATATTCTATATTCACTGTTGCAGCCTGAAAGGCTTGTTAACGTATGAGGTATCGTTAGAATCGTCTTGATCCCGTGAGTGAAATAGAACTCATTTTTACCCGACTAGCCAAAAAGAGGGGTTAAGTTTTTTTCGGGTTTTTAATTTTTAATAAATTTCTAAAGTTATTCTTAAGCTTGCTGGAATATAGTTTTGTCAGCATCGTTATGTGTGTTGTTGAATGAGAACTGTATTTTTTGAAATTGTATTTTTCTGTGTGTTGCTTGAGCTTAAAATTTATTTTGAACGTTAAGTTTGAGTTTCATCATCTACCACAAATCATAACCATCATATAAGCCGAAAGACGTCCACTGCTGGACAAAGGCCTCCCTCAAGGATTTCCATGACGACCGGTCCTGCGCTGCCCGCATCCAGCGGCTTCACCAGGGCAGTGGGCAGGGCACATAGCACGTAGAACCGATGGCCGTTGGGGCAGTAAAGTTCTCGAGTGGTGACCGCGCACCGGAAGACGTAGCATAGACAGAACTCCCACACGATCACAAATCACTCAATGTTTTTGCACAAAAATTATAAGTTTATCTTTCCTAAAACTAACTTCATAATGAGGAGCAAGACTAAAGATTTTTTAGGAACAGCCTTACACAAGTGATACTGGTATCCTAAATATTTAATACCTAATCTTAAGACAGAAAATAAAAATTAATTAGTCCTAAAAATAATATCACACAAATTGCAACACCTAGAGCGTCGGTGGCGGCTAAGGCCGCCGCCTCCTGTCCGGGAGATCGTGGTTCGAACCTGCCACGTACCAATGTGATTTCGAATTTAAATTTCATATGTATGTTTATCCGACGCTCTTACGGTGAAGGAAAACATAGTGAGGAAACCTGCACACACCTGCGAAGAAACACGCAGCTTGTGTGTGAAGTCGACCAACCCGCACTGGGCTCGCGTGGTCGACTAAGGCCCGATCGCCCTAATTCAGGGTAGGCTTGAGCCCCTCGGTGTGGACTTATATGATCTGATATGAATTGCAACACCTAAAACACCTAAATTAAAATGCCTAAAATATTTAAAATGAAACACCTAAAATTACTTGTCCCTCGTCATCCAGGATGTGAAGGTGCCGATAACACTAGCTGCATTTCAGCCTCTGCAGTCTGCACCAGGAACGATCCGGACAGCCTCTGCAGTCTGCACCAGGAACGATCCGGACAGCCTCTGCAGTCTGCACCAGGAACGATCCGGACAGCCTCTGCAGTCTGCACCAGGAACGATCCGGACAGCCTCTGCAGTCTGCACCAGGAACGATCCGGACAGCCTCTGCAGTCTGCACCAGGAACGATCCGGACAGCCTCTGCAGTCTGCACCAGGAACGATCCGGAGCGGGAGACAAAGCCAATATTAAGACTAGTTATTCTATAAAAAAAACGATGTTCTAACATCAATGACGAAAGAAAATAAATAAAGGATCGACCGTTCGAGAGACCATAATATATCGCTACTATCGACTACGTCTAAAGATGCAGACGACGGCTTCCTATAATACAATCAGATTCGTAAGAGAAATAACAGTTACGTAAACTAACTTTTCCGCATCCGTAGGTCTTCAAGGTCCTGAGTTAAGCGTATATCGGTGTGTTTGTGTCAAATAAAAATATGTCTATTGTCTGTATAAAGTGTAGTTAATGTATTGAAAAATATTTATAAAAATAGTATTTTTTTTATTCACAATTGGTAATCATTTGGCATCATCTCACCTGATGGTAAATGACGATGATGCCGAAGACGGAAGCGGGCTTACCAAGATTCCCCAACGCAATGGGGAACTGGCTATCTTTTCTTTAAGCTGGAACACATCAATGTTGTTAACATTGATGTTTGGCGGCAGAACTTAGATAAGATGGTGATTACTAGCCAGGCGAGCTTAGAAATACTCTTCCACCAACCAAACCGAGTCTTACAAATTGACGCCACCGGTAATCGAACCCGCGACCTCCTGGTGCGAGGCGAATGGACTAACCATTATTTCACGGAGGCGGCCAAATATTGTTTTAATAAACTTACATTTTGTTTAACAATGCCATTTCAAGAGCTGCAGTCAAAAGTTTTTTATTGCTGCTGTAAACTGCCACGTTGGTCCTTCGAGCCGGATATGAACTAAAGATTTATGGACCAATGGATTGTTATCAGTGATGGATAGCATATGACAAGCTGTGTTATATGCCGCATATAGTAGAAAATAAAACAAAACAATTGTTAAAACGCTGCACAATGTTGGAAATAAGATGGTGAAGGATATGAATCAGGCTTTGTCCAAATAAGTAAGTAACCAGGCTCCACGTTAGGTGAGATGATGCCAAGGGCTTACCAATTATAACTAGAAAAAAATAGATTTTAAGGAAGTAATTTGAATATTTTTTTCATCACGGGTTTTTAAATAATTTTATCACCTTATCAGCCGAAGGACGTCCACTGCTGGACATAGGCCTCCTCCAAGGATTTTTACAACGACCGGTTCTACGCTGTCCGCATCGAACGGCTTCCCGCGATCTTCACCAGGTCATGAGTCCGCCGAGTGGGAAGCCTGACTACGCTACGTTTTTGGTTATCCTTACTAATATTATAAACGCGAAAGTGTGTATGTATGGATGTTTGTTATTCTTTCACGCCACAACAGATAAACAGATCTGGATAAAATTTGGTAGGTAGACAGATTAGGACCTGGATTAACATATAGGCTACTTTTTTCCACGCTCGAAGATCTTCGAAGGCAGTCATAGAAACTATTTTCATGCGAGCGAAACCGCGGGCAAAAGCTAGTAATTTTATAATTGATAAAAAGTGATGACGTCACTGGTCTAAAAACTATGAAATAATTATTTTATTGCTTCATGAAACATTAAAGTAACAATGGCAACTCTGTTAGGATAAGAAATAATTCAACTAGTTGACAGCCATAAGTAAACAGTACGCATCATCATATCAGCTCATATATACGTCCCCACCGAGGGGCTCAGGTCTACCATGAATTAGGGGATCGGGCGTTAGTCGACCAAGCGGCCCAATGCGGGTTTATCAACTTCACACACAACCTTCGAGTTTCTCCGCAGACGTGTGCAGGTTTCCTCACGATGTTTTCCTTCACTGTAAGAGCGTCGGATAAACGTACATACGAAATTGAAATTTGAAAACACATTGGTACGTGGCAGGACTCGAACCATGACCTCTTGGATAGGAGGTAGCGGCACTTGCCGTTGCGCCACCGACACTCTCTATATGCACAAGAAGAGTTAACATAGAATAAGCATAAGTAGAAAACAAGCATTTTTGCTGAATTCACTGTTGACTTGAAATAATGTTAAATATTGAAAGAAGAAAAATAGATCCGACCATTAGTTAGTTAAGTCCATTAGCTTCACATCAGGAGGTCGCGGGTTCGATTCCCGGCGGAGTCTAACTTTATAAGAATCGGTTTGGTTGGTGCAAATGAAATTTCCTAAGCCCGCCTGGCTAGTTTCCACCTAAGAAGCCAAAAATCAATGTTATCAGCATTGAGGTGTTCCGGCTTGAAGATAAGATAGCCAGTTCCCCGTTGCGTTGGGGTATCTTGGTAAACCTGCTTCCATCTTCGGCATCATCGTCATTTGCCATAAGGTGATATTTTGTTTTTGCCGAATATGTGTAATAAATATGGGACAAACAATCCAGTTATGTAGGTCCAACTTCAAGAAAGAGATCAATCGTCGAATCCAACTCGACCCGGCAGCGTTCAGAAAGCTTCGCAATGTCTTCACGTCCCAAATACCGCAGTGTCTTAAGACAAGTGATGACATACGGAACTGAGACATGGCCGCTTCTTAATGTTCAAGGTCACCCAAAGGGCAATGGAGCGTGCTATGCTCGGTGTTTCGCTGAGGGATTAGAAAAGAGGAGATCCGTAGGAGAACCAAAGCAACCGACATAGCTCTCAAAATTTAGCTGGTTAGGGACGGAGACATATACTCGTAATAATAATAAAACTACCAATTAAAAACTGAATACTTAGTAAACGAAACATTTATTGGAAAATTAATCTTAGCAAACCCTCATTAGTTCTGAATGACCTACTCGTAAATACTTACACCATAATGTACGGTAACTAGCACACAAACATACAAACAAACATATTTTCAATTTTATAATATTAGGAGAGCGTCGGTGGCGTAATGGCAAGGGCCGCTGCCTCCTGTCTGGGAGGTCGTGGTTCGAATCCTGCTACGTACCAATGTGTTTTCTCACTTTGATTTTATATGTACGTTTATCGGATGCTCTTACGGTAAAGGAAAACATCGTGAGGAAACCTGAACACGCCTGCGATGATACTCGAAGATTGTGTGTGAAGTCGACCAACCCGCACTGGGCCCGCGTGGTCGACTAAGGGCCGATCGCCCTAATTCAGGGTAAGCTCAGCCCCTCGGTGGGGACGTATATGAGCTGATACGATGATAAAGGTGAAGGATTAGTTTTTTAATTATACAAGCTAAGTTTTTAATGGCAGAACCATGTTATTAATAGAATGAAATATGTCAACTTTTGTTATATCGCTTTATAACTACTCGTAAACCCACTATTTTTGTTCTTTCCATACAATTGTTCAGCTACGTCAATCACATTTGTATGGGGGAGGAAAAATTGGTATTTATTTAAAAAATGGTAGAACATAATTCACATTTCATCCGATTTGCAAAGTGGTTGTGTGTGTAATCCTTGTATTTATTGATATTATTACATTATTTTATAGTAATCAAGATTAACATTAAATTTTATCGTACACACATACACATAAAAACACTCACACTGGTAGCAAAGATAACACTTCTATCTACAGTACTGTTCATCTAATAGAACACTATCTTTATTCAGGACATTGACACAACACATAAATCGATTCATATTATTTTTTTCCCAGGATTTTTTTAATGTATTTTTTTCAGTAAACTTTAAAATCCCTATTTTTTAAATTTTTTTTCGACTCGAAAGTAAAGGAGCCAAGGAGAAAAATGCTTGAATTTCTTATAATTTTTTTAAATATATTTTAAACTCTGTAAAGAGTCAATGAGCGTAACGGGACAATGAGTCATCCTTTTTCGTGCGTGCAGCCGGCGTCCATCGATTTATTGGACGTTGACACGTCAATATCTGTACCACTCCAAACAAAACAAGTGCCACCTAGGTTTTCTCAGTACATTTTTACACCGAGAGGTGGTCCAAACAGCCACATTTATTTTTTTTAATCAAGAAAAGAAGGAAACTACAAAGTGCAACTACAAAAAGCGTCGGTGGCTCAACTGGTAACGACTCGGTCCTTCTAACCAGAGGTAGCGGGTTCAAGTCTGGAAGGCCAAAGTACCAATAAGATTTTCAAAACTTACGTACATATACTTACCGATTGCTTTAACGGTGAAGGAAAACATCGTGAGGAAACCTGCACACTCTTGCGAAGAAACTTGTAGGTTGTGTGTGAAGTCGACCAACCCGCACTGGGCCCGCGTGGTCGACTAAGGCCTGATCGCCCTAATTCGGGGTAGACTCGAGCCCCTCAGTGGGGACGTATATGAGCTGATATGATGATGACAAAGTGCAGTCATTGGGTGGTTAGATCCCTGGCTACAAAAGTGTCGAAGGTCACAATATTCTGCAGTTCCTCGGGAGCTCCGTTAACTCCCGAGGGTCAGCAGAATGTTGTGCTTTTCGACACATCTGTAGCCAGGGATCTAACCACCCAATGACTGCACTTTGTAGTTTACTTCTTTTCTTTTTTCTTTTTTTTTACGCTTGTTTGTCTATTTATTTATTTACTTATTCCATAGGGAAATCAACAGCTTTTTACATATAAAATACTTATTTCTAGTTATAAAATAAAGTGATGAAGCCTTTATAGATTTCCACAATTAATAAAAATATAATTCTTGATTTAAAAAAAATCGTGACTGTTTGGACCACCTCTCTGTATGAAAATGTACTGAGAAAACTTAGGTGGCCCTTATTTCTATATCTTATCAAATCTAAATTCGTTTATCTACGCTCTACGACCGAGAATGCGTCATAAAACTGTAAACAGGGTGTAAAAATTGGTGTAGGACCCGATAACTGGGGGTTCTAAAGTCATAAGTAAGCAACAGTTAACTCTTGAAAAAAAAATGGAGTTCGTCAATTATAAAATTACATTTTGACTGACTCGGTGGCTCAGTGGTTAGTGCCCTTGACTACTGATCCGAGGGTTGTGGGTTCGATCCCCACCCAGGGCAAGCATTTGTGTGATGAGCAGATTTGTTTGCTCTGTGTCTGGGTGTTAAATATCTATATATGTATGTATTTAAACGTATATAAGTATGTGTATCAGTCTCTGGTAACCCATAACACAGGGAATCCTACTTTGGGGCCAGATGACCATGAGTGATTTGTCCCAGAATATTTATTTATTTATTAAATATGAAGTCAATATAACCATCAAACGCAAACTCAAATACTTCTTTTGGTACGTCAGAATAAATAAAGTACTATCCGTTTAGTACGCCTTCGCATATAAGAACCAACCGTTTTTAACGACTTAAATATTTATGTATATACAGGCATATGTTTGGTTTTAAAATGAGCCACTACGAAAGTACATCCGCTTATGACGACTCCGCTTACAACGAGCGACCGCTTTTAAGGACGGAGTTTCACAAAAAATTGTCAATGAACAAAAGTTAAATTTGTCGGCTCATATAGTACGACTTCCGGTTAGTACGACGTAATATCACCGGGACCTTGGACGTCGTCATAACCGGATTCTACTGTACATGTACAAAATCAAAATTACTCCCTGATTCAATTCGAGATTCTCCTTCCCTAAACATTTTTAAATCGAGAGTTAAAGAGCCCTTTTTAGCGCTTTAGATTTTATAAATCTGTTATAATCTCCTACAAATTATAATGTCTCCTTGTTTTCATCATCATCATTAATTTGGTTATGTATGTACTTACTATACTATACAGGGCGTAAAAACAAATCAAAAACTTAAAAGTTCACTATGATGAGTAGAAGTCCCAGTTAACGGAACCTACAACAATTTTGTTACATCCTGTATATATGTTATGTATTATGTATTTTAGTTTATATCATCATTATTTACTTATTTATTTACGTGTGTTACGTAGTTTAAGATTGCATATTTATTAATAATAATTTTTTTTCTATGAATTACGCACTACCCACTACTACGCCACAATAATGATTTTTTGAGTTTCCTTCACCTAAAGGTTGTCTGAAAGAGGTCGCTTGTTAGCGATAAGATCGCCTATATTTACAACTTCCTAAATAATTGTATCTTTCATTTCCTCTTATGTTGTGCAATTAGTGTTTTCAATCAATCAATTAATAATTAAGAGATGTACAATTTGGGCGGTCTTAACGATGAGAGCGATTTCCACCAGACAACCCAGTTCTCGGAGAAAAGGCACGGAGACAAGTAGTGCGCAAGCAACAACATCAGAAAACTGAAATAAATAAAATAATATTGCAAGTGAAAACGCTGGACAGTGGTTGTATGCAAACCGTAATAAAATCTTTGTGGCCTTACTACGCCGCCCCTGTTTACTACGCGCTACGGCGTAGTCTGCAGCGTAGTATTTCAATGACAATCGAGAGTGTTCGGTCATATACATAAATACGTCATATTGATTTCGTTAACCCCATCAACGACCCCACTGGTGGGGCGCGAGTCTCTTCCTGACCTTTACACTATAATACTTTACACACGGTGGCGAACCCAACTGTCAGATAATGTTCAAGCCACATAGGAGGCACTGGCAAAGTTCTCGAGTAGCGAATCCGCACCGGAAAACGTAGCGTAGGCAGGCCTCCCACTCAATGGACCTATGACCTGGTGTAGGTCGCATGAGCATATGGATGCGGACAGCGTAGAACCAGTCGTCGTGGAAATACTTGTAGGAGGCCTATGTCCAGCAGTGGACGTCCTTCGGCTAAAATGATGATGAGGCATCTGAAACAGCTTAACGACTGCTATCTAGTAATAGCAACTGCCACCAACGGTTTGATGTGCCTTGAACATAAACGGTCCAGATAAATGCCAATGACAATCAAAACCATCCAGACAATGACCTTGCTGCTTGTCACTTAGCCTGCGTGATCGACGCAACCAGGCAAGGCGCGCTGGCTTACGATCAGTTCTAACTGTTATATGTACAGGGTATAAATAAATCACTTTAAAAAATTACTCAATATCCAATAAAAAATCATCATCATCATCATCATATCAGCCAAAAGACATCCACTTCCTCCCTCAAGGATTTCCACGAGGACCGTTCCTGCGCTGACCGCATCCAGCGGCTTCCCGTGACCTTTACCAGTTCTTTAGTTCACCGCGTGGGAGGGCTGTCTACGCTATGTCTTCCGATGCGCGGTCGCCACTCGAGAACTTTACTGCCACAACGGCCATCTGTTCCACGAGCTATGTGCCCTGCCCATTGCCACTTTAGTTGAGTGAGCTATGTGAATTATAGAATTGTTTGTAAATAAAAAATACAGGAATAATTTAGTAAAATATTATACAGGGTGTAACAAAATTGATGTAGGCCCGTTAACTGGGGCTTCTACCCATCATACTGAACAACTTTTGTTCTATAACTTTGCTGAAAACGCAAAAAAAAAATTACATATTTTCTACCAAAAATATTGTCATCATCATATCAGCCGAAGGACGTCCACTGTTAGTCATAGGCGTCCCTTAAGGATTTCCACGACGACCGGTTCTGCGCTGCCCGCATCCAGCGGCTTCTCACGACCTTCACCAGGTCATCGGTCCATCGACTTAAGTGGGAAATTTAAGTAGCAGTGGACGGGGTACGTAGCTCGTAGAACAGATGGCCGTTGGGGTAGTAAAGTTACCGGAAAACATAGCGCAGACAGACCAAATAATTATACTTTGACATAATGTATCAACAATCGTAAAGTATTCATGGGAAACTAATAAGGCACATCTACATTACAGTTTTTCAAAAACGTTCCTAAATAGTTGGAACTATAATGCAAAATTGTATTTAGAAAAAAAAAACATGTTTGAAATGAATAAACAAGTTGCATTGTAGCGTATAACTATTTGTGAATAAAATTATTGTTTAAATGAAACAAATCAATTTTAAATGATGTAGCCTTAAAACAAAACTGTTAAACAAACTACTTTAATATAATATATATATATACTAGCTGTCCCGGCGAACTTCGTACCGCCTTACATTACATTACACTGCCATGCCCTACCCTACCCTACACTACCCTACACTACACTACACTACACTACCCTACCCTACCCTACACTACCCTACCCTACACTACCCTACCCTACACTACCCTATCCTACCCTATCCTATCTCTCAAGTTGGATCGAACTGCACATGGTGTGCGAATTTTATTATAATCGGTTAAGTGGTTTAGGAGTCCATTGAGGACAAACATTGTGACACGAGATTTATATATATTAAGATATATTTGTGTCTCTGGATACAAGCCCTTTTGAGACAGCCTTTAATTATATTGTAGGAAATTCCTTCCATTATGCCAGATTTGGCTATCGAATTTTAATGAAGGCAGATTATGTTGACGTCTTACAATAGTGGCAGGATTTAGCAGATTTGGGAATATTTATTAACGTTTCTCTTTATAATTTTTTAAGAACGAATAGGGAGTTTATTTTTAACACAAATAACTATTGTTCACTTCTTCTTCTTTTATTCTTTTTTATCCATATTTCATAAGCCCTTGGTAACATCTCACCTGATGGTAAGTGACGATGATGCCGAAGATGGGAGCGGTCTTACCAAGATTCCCCAATGTAATGGGGATCTGGCTATCTTAATTTCAAACCGGAACACATAAATGCTGTTAACACTGATGTTTGGAGGCAAGACTTAGATAAGATGGTGGTAGCTAGCCAGGCGGGCTTTAAAAATGCCCTACCACCAACCGAACCGAGTGTTACAAAGTTGACTCCGCCGGGAATCGAACCCGCAACCTCCTGCTGTGAATCAAATGGACTAACCATTACGCCACGGAAATACTTTAATTTAACTAAGTCAGTTTACCGACCTGGTATTTGTTTCCCAATACAGTCGTTATTCGTGGATCTCCATTTTAATATCTTTTATACTAGTAATTTAAAATATAAATTATAAACTAAAATAAATGTTTGGTACTTTCTAATGTATTATTTTTCATCACACTAGCTCATATACGTCCCCACTGAGGGGCTCGAGCCTATCTTGAATTAGGACGATTGGGCCTTAGTCGATCACGCAGGCCCAGTGCCGGTTGTCGACTTCACATACAACCTTCGAGTTTCTTCACAGTCTGGTACAGGTTTCGTGCTCTTGCTCGCTGCAACCCGTCTAGGAGAACGAGAACTCCAAAATCAAACCTAGCATGGGGTCTCCTTTAGGGGGGACCTTCCTGCGGGTTCAGCCAGCTAGGCTGAGAAGGTGACGCAAGTTCTGGACAGCCTTGCGTTACAAGCCGCGCACGCAGTGGCTGTTAAGAAGATAATTCTTATTTTATTTACAATTGGTAAGCCCTTGGTATCATCTCAACTGATGGTAATTACCGTTGATGCCGAAGATAGAAGCGGGCTTACCAATAATCCCCAAGGCTTTCTATCTTCTAGCCGCAACACATCAATGCAATGGCGACAAGGCTTAGATAATGTGGTAGTAGCTGGCTAGGTGGGCTGAGAAAATGCCGTTCCTATAACCAAACCGAATCATCAAAGTTAAACTCCGCCGGGAATCGAACCCGCGACCTCCTGATATGAAGCTAATGGACTCAACCATTACGCCAAGAAGGCGGCTCCCTCCGAGATCAGACTCAATTATCTATTATAGACCTAAAATGCCAATGATGTGACAAAAAAATGAGACAAAAACGGAACAAATCGGCAGTCGGCACTCTTTGTCCCTAAAAATTATTGCTAGTACAGCCCAATGTACTACAGCGACGTACCACGTTAAGGCTTCGAAGGACCAAATACAGTGGGTGCTTGCCTATTCATTGGCTGGTGTCCAGATTGGTCCTGGATGGAGAAAGAATGTGTAGATGTGGTATTCGAAAGCTAGCTATTTTTTTTAAAGCACAAGTGACTTCGCAATTTCCACATAAGATATCGTATCTATATAAAATAATACTGAATATCTTTCCAAATGCTTAAGGGCGTATTCACAAAATCGTTTCCCTCTTCGTCTTTATCATATTAGCCGAAGGACGTCCACTGCTGGACATAGGCCGCCCCCAAGGATTTCCACGACGACCGGTTCTGCGCTGCCCGCATCCAGCAGCTTCCCGCGACTTTCACCAGCTCATCGGTCCACCGAGTAGGAGACCTGTCTACGGTAAGTTTTCCGGTGCGTAATAATAAAAAACAATGACAAACTGACAGTTGTTGCTGTGCATTGGAAAGGCGCCGGTTCAGCTTCATTGCTACAAGTACGAACTTGCAACGCTGATATTCTACCGGAACCTAAAGTGGATGTGCGCATTCCGACGCAGACGTAAAAATTACAAAAGTAACAAAATTATAAAAAAAACGGTTGTCTGTAAAGTCGGTTTACTGACGATAGTTGAACGTGACAACGTCATAAGAAAAAAGCCTTAAACGGAACGCCTCACGGAACGCCTCAGAGCGAGGTAACGACGCATTTTTCGGAACGCCTCAGAGCGAGGTAACGACGCATGGTAACGACGCATTTTTTCGTGCGTGCAGCCGGCTCCATCGAATTATAAGACGTTATCACGTCAAAACAAAACTGTTACAAATATTTTACTAAGGTTTTTTTAGTGCATTGTAATGTTAAATGACTATTGTTACAATATTTTATTTTTATCATCATCATATCAGCCGGAGGACGTCCACTGCTGGACATAGGCCTCCCCCAAGGATTTCCATGACGACCTTTTCTGCGCTGCCTGCATCCAGCGCCTTCCCGCGACCTTCACCAGGTCATCGGTCTACCGAGTGGGAGGTCTTTATTTTTATATCGTAGTTATAAAATATTATTCTAAAGGTATCAAAAACATTCAATAATTTTATATATAACTTTTCACGTCATATTGTTTTCATGTTCTAATGACATAATCTGGTTTATTTCTAGGATTTAATTTTGACATTTTTAAGTAATGATTGTTTATTTCTTGATTATTCACAAACGAAATTATGTTATTATTATTTTATGACTATCAGAAAGAGTCTAATTTACACCTAATTTGAATAAATACCTTGAATCTTGAATCTTTGGTCGACCACGCGGGCCCACACACAACCTGCGCATTTCTTCGCAGGCGTGTGCAGGTTTCCTCACGATGTTTTCCTTCACCGTAAGAGCGTCGGATAAACGTACATATGAAATCTAAATTATAAATCATATTGTTACGTGGCAGGATTCGAACCACGACCTCCCGGACAGGAGGCGGCGGACCTAGCCGTTACGCTAACGACGCTAATAACTATTATTTTAATGGTAATTATTTTTTGAGATTCATTAAAAAAAATATAACTCACCAAATGTTTAACGATTTGAATGTATGTTTTTATATATTAACGTTGTATCGTAAATAAGGATAAGTAAACTATGAAACTATGAACTATATGTACCTTTAAAAATAAAAATAAACGATTATTATTATTGTCACCACATCTGCCTACATTTGGCTCTGCGTCCGTCTGATATTCAGCTCAACCCAGTCTAAGGAATTATTAGAGCAGCCCGGCTAACGCAACGCAAATTTTCAAAAGTAACGATATTTTTAATGCACACTGCTCAACATTGCCCAGGGATATTTCAAAAATTTTCATGCAAAACATGTTTTTTTTTAAAACTATAAAAATTACCTGTGACATTTGCAGTATGAAAAAAAATGAAATGAAAAAAGTTTATTGCGGTATCTCATTGTAAAAAATAATACATGTTGCAGGCGACTTCTTTTAAGTATAAGAATACTTGTGCCAGAAGAATCCGCACTTCCATAACTAATAAACAACACAGATACAATAATAAAAAAAAACAATACTTAACAAATGTATGCGCTACGTATTAATAAGCACGCGCTCGAAGTATTTATGTGTGCATGTGATTGTGTGTGAATTTATGATTGTGATTGTGTGTGTGTGTGTGGTGTGTTTGTGTGTGTTGTGTGTGTGTGTGTGGGTGTTTGTATGTGTGTGCTATTATATTATGTTTGTATGTAGTATAGAGTATAAAAACTTTCAAGATAGGTAAGTGTTGTATCACAAAACAGATGGCTGTATTTACGAGTACCTTCTCAGTTCTTGTAAAGATGGGTTCTAGTAATTTCCTTCTATGACAATTTAAAAACTCATATTTTATTATCTGCGCGTTTTTATAAAAACCACTTAAAACTAAATTAATTATAAGACCTGAGAGGTTAAAGATCTCGAAGTTTCTACCCTACACCAGTCATGTCCTGAGTATTTTTTTATAGTTTTTCAAAAAACCATGTTTTGTATGAAAAGTCTAAAAATATCCCTAGGCAAAGTTGATGTGTGTATGTGACGAATGTTACGCCCTGATTTGTGTATTCGGCTGGCTTTGACTTTTTACCGAGTATTCAAAGTTAGGAGGACCATCGTAATTGACATAGCTCTCAGAACCGCTAAACTCAAGTCATAGTGAGCCTCATAGCTCGTGGAATGGCTAGCCGTTGGGGTAGTAAAGCTATCGAGTAGCAAGGTAACGTAGGCAGGCCTACCTTTCAATGATCGTGAGCTGGTCATGGAAGGTACAACTTCTTAACGGTTAAGAATTGGAGAATAATTTTTCAAATATGTAGGTACGTATAGACCGCTATATTTAAGTGGCAGTGGTCAGGGCACATAGCTCGTAGAACAGATGGCCGTTAGGGGCAGTAAAGTTCTGGAGTGGCGATAACGCACCGGAAGACGTAGCGCAGGCAGGCTTTCGAAACGGTGGAACGACAACCTCGTGAAGGTCACGGGAAGCCGCAGGATGCGGGCAGCGCAGGAGGTTGGGGATGGATCTTTGTCCAGCTTTGATGCATGATGACGACGATGAGACCAAGGTACGTTAATGCAAACTTAAAGAATAAAAATATGTATTTGTTTGTATTTTTACAGGTGAAACAAAATTGGTATAGGACCCATTACCCGTTAACCAAGGCTGGTCAGCCAGTAGTTAATTATCAGAACTTTTATTGAAATCTTCATACAAATTGATCAGCTGTTTGACTAATTTTGTGCACTTTTGTATAGGGTTTTATTTTATTTCTAGAAAATGACTATGAGTGCCCTTTGGAGAGTTGTTCAGTATAATGATTATTTATTATTCTCAGTAGTGATGAGCAACATTAGTCTTGGTCTTGCAGTCTTGGTCTTGGTCTTGCGAAAAAGCAAGACCAAGACCAAGACTAAATTAACAAGACCAAGACCGGACGTATTTGAGCAAGACCAGACCAAGACCGAATGAGCGAGACCAAGACCAAGACTAAATTAACAGCCCAAGACCAAGACCGGACGTATTTGAGCAAGATCAGACCAATACCGAATGAGCGAGACCAAGACCAAGACTAAATTAATAAGACCAAGACCAAGACCGGATGTATTTGAGCAAGACCAAGACCGAATGAGCGAGACCAAGACCAAGACTAAATTAACAAGACCAAGACCCAACGTATTTGAGCAAGACCAAGACCGAATAAGTCAGACCAAGACCAAGACCGGACGTATTTGAGCAAGACCAAGACCAAGACCAAGACTATGATAGTCTTGGTCTTGGTTTTACTTTGCTCATGACTAATTTTCAGTTAACAGCTCCTACACCAATTTTGCTACACCCTGTAAAGCTAGACATAAAGTGTTTTCTTGTGACTTTCCCACAAAATAAAAGCAACTTACAAACTAGCTGGGACTTCCTGATCGATTTATTGTTTCATACTAAAAAAGCGTCATGGCTCAACCGTTTAACGACTCTGTCCTCCTAACCAGAGGTCCCGGGTTAAAATCCGGACGGCAAATGTACCAATGAGTTTTTCTAAAATTACGTACATACACTTACCGATTGCTTTAACGGTGAAGGAAACCTGCACATCTGATTCCAGATGTGAATGAAGGTCGCGCTTCACACGTCCGTAGGTGTAAATCTAAATGCATGTGACCGCGGGTGATACTAAGTGCAACACCAGGAAACCGCCGCAAGCTTGGATAGCACAGTTAATAGGGATGACGAATGCTAGTCATCTGATTTACTTTTTATCATCTGTCAAAAACGACATTTTGTTCTAAGAATGTTTGACATACCTAGGCGTGACGTCATAGTTTCACAGCGTCATTTATGTACTCATTTTGTGATTTTGGTGAATTAAAAATCGAAGGCTTGATGGAAAACAAAACGGATAAGGTTTTCCGAAGTTTGAGTAGGAGGGCAACTTAGTGATCAAGAGTTCATAATTTATTTCTGATGCTGTCGTCATCCCTATTGTGCTACACGATATAAAGAAAGATGATATAGGTACTGATCAAGGTTAAGTACTACCAGGTTAAAACCGGTTGTGAGATAACGCTATTATTTTACGCCACAACTCTAAGAAAACCACTGACCAGTTGGTCCAGTGGCAGCGCTCCTGCTGACTCGGCCGAGGTTCGTGGGTTCGATCCCCACTTAGGGCAAACATTCGTGTGACGAACAGTTTTGTTTGCAGTTTTCTTTGCGCTATCGTTGTTTTACATAATATATTTGAATATATCTCATCTGCCACGGGGTTTTCTGGAAGAGATCGCATTTAGCGATAAGACCGCCTTTGTACACTTAACTCTGATAAATCTATTTTGTGATTATTCCTTGTGTGCAATAAAGAATTTATACATACAATACATACATATATTAGTATGTATATCATTCTCTGGTTCCCCTAGACAGGGAATCCTACTTTGGGGCCAGAAGATTTAAGTGTGATTTGTCTAAATAACTTTAGGAATTCATTAAAAATAAAACACTTAATCTCTCTATTTGGCCAGTCGGGTAAAAACGTATCTTATGTCACTCGCGGGATCAAGACGAATGTAACGACACCTCATACGTTAAAAAGCCGTTCAGGCTGTAGCAGGGAATATGGAAATCTATTTACATACATACATACACTGGAAAAACATAAACCTTCTTGTGAGACAGTCGGGTGAACAGAACAATCCTACAACTGAGTTGGGAGTGCATTCTTGAGCGCCAGACGTAGTAGAATATGACAGTAATTGTTATAACACGTTTCAAAGTAAATTCTGTGTCTGTAGTTTGTCAAATTTTGGTAAAAAAATGACGGAATTCCGTAAAGATTTGTTTGCATTTGTGAACGGAATTTAAAAATGTGTCAATTATTTACAGTAATCTAAAAAAAAACAGCCTAAAAACGCGTTTTTGTATGGAGACCCAACTTCTTATAAATTCCTCTAGATTACACGCACCGCTGGGATTTGGGGACAGGGGGGGGGGGGGATCTTGGCGTCAATATGTCGTAATCAATTAAAGCTCATTAAGTTTCCCACAACTAAGGTCATATTTATACTTACGGCAAAATGTATGGTTTTGAAGATATAACCAACTCAAAGACGCTAATAAAAAAAAAAAAATTGCGTCACAAATTTTCATCAAACTTGCCTGTCTAGGTCCTCGCTCGTTCGTTTTACAGAAACATCGTCATAAAAAAGTTGTAGTTGTCCTTTATGAATATATACAGGCTGTAACAAAAGTGGTGTCGATCAGCTGATCAATTTGTACGAAGAAAAAAATATTTTTAATTGATCAGCTGATCGACCAATTTTGTACATTTTAGTATATAGGGTACAAATTTTTTTTCGAGAATTCACTATGGGTTTCTTGGGGAACGTTGTTCAGTACGAAAGTTATCGGTTCCTACACCAATTTTGTTTCACCCTGTATACATATGTGCATTTATATGGAACACGTCAAGAGCCTTGTCTAAAAAACTCACACACATAGGAATAGGGGCCCACCAACCAGTGTTTTTATATAACATAATTGAATTAAAGCCCCTTTATTTATTTAATAGTTATTTATTTATTTACTAACTATAACTTCGTACCGCCTTACACTACACTACACTACGCTACACTACGCTACGCTGTGCTACGCCACACTACGCTACGATACACTGCGCTTCACTACACTACACTACACTACACTACGCTACGCTGTGCTACGCCACACTACGCTACGATACACTGCGCTTCACTACACTACACTACGCTACGCTGTGCTACGCCACACTACGCTACGATACACTACGCTTCACTACACTACACTACTTTTTCTAGATAATGCAGGAATTTTTTAGGTATTTTTTTACACCCTTTTTTACATTTTTAGAGTTTCAATAAGGATCCCTATTTTTTTGAAAATGTAATAAGCCTATAGCAACCGCGGATAGTGTAGCTTCCCAACGGTGAAAGAATTTTTCAAATCGGTCCAGTAGTTTCGGAGCCTATACAATGCAAACTAACAAACAATCAAATATTTCCTCTTTATAATTGACTAGCTTTTTCCTGCGGCTCCACCCGCATGGACATCGTTTTTATGACTGTGTTTAAGGGTGATTAGTAAATTATGTCGTTTCCCACCTACTCAACCATCTCTGTGCAAAAAATCACAACATTCGAGTATTTTTTTAGTTCCCTCAGGAACTGCATCAGATTATGCTATTTTCCCGGGATAAAAAGTAGCCTATGTCCTTCCCCGTGATACAGGCTACCTTCATGCAAAATTTCATAAAGATTGGTCAAGGGATTGAAGCGTGAAAAGGTAACAAACAAACAAACAAAGACATTTTCACATTTATATTATTATTAATATAAGTGTAGATGATGATGATAAATATTTAAATAAGAATTAAACGGTTTTATTCACCTATCTAGTTTGTGGTTGTATGGAGCGTGCTAGGAATGGAGTGTATTGATGTGAAGGGTGTAGAACAAGAAAGTCTGATCATCACGAGTCCCCTACCTATCTAATCTATCTAAAGAGTGGCCCAGAGAGAGATGCATGGAACTACACCAATTTTGTTACACCTGTTTACATATTTAATTATACAGGGTGTTTTTTTTAACCCCGAGCAAGTCGTTAAGGGTGGGCTTTACTCATGGAACTGAACAAATTTCCCCAAGAACCCCATACTGAAATCGCGGAAAAAAATTGACTCAATACAAATTTGGCTAATCGAACTAATCGATTTCTATAAAAAGTCTAAAAAAAATAATTGCGAATTAAGTATGGGTTTCTTGGGGAAATTTGTTCAGTTTCATTAGTAGAGCCCACCCTTAACGGCTAGGTCGGTGTTAAAAAAACACCCTGTATATTGGACACTAAGAAACAGAGCAAACATATTTGTTCGCCAAACGAATGTTTGCCTTGAAGCTGACTACTGGACTATCGGGTCAGTCATACAAGGTGACCTTTTATTCGTTTAAATGCCTCCGCTATTCACCCTGCTACCCTTTACTAAAGGACCCTATACAGCTGCAGTTACAGTTATAATTTTTTATTTAAAAAAATAGCTAAGGTTTTGGCGTCTAATGGAATATCAATCAATCAAAATAATTATTTTTAAATAGGTGTTTACACACACTTTTAAATAGTCAAAAAAACTTATTGAATATTACAAATAATGTCATGATTCAGATTACAGTTTCAGGTAATGGTATTTGTTACAGAATCAACATCTTTGTCATTTATATAATCTTTTATTTAATAATATCCTCTAGAGCACAAGCATTTTTTGACATGATTCTGGAATTTGTTCTCTGACAAACTATGTAGTTACATTTTCGGGAGTTTTATTGTAGAATCTTATACACTGCCCCAACAGATGTCAACTGATGAAATCCACGCTCCGATTAGCGCCCATTCAGCTCCAAAACCCCGAGAGCTTTCAGCTCGACTTGCGCAATCGCTTCGAATGCCTAGGAGACTGCGAGAATGTGGACGAGTATAACGACAAGTTCGTGGAAATTGTCCAAACGGTCGGGTCTAAGATTTTTAAAACTCGACGTTCAAACAGAACCAAAAAAATCTCGGACTTCACCAGTAATCTCATGGAAGAAATATGCACATTGGTTTTGCAGTCCTCTGAAGACGCTACTCAGTATCGGCAACTAAACAGGCAGATCTCTAAGTCTCTAACTCGCGATTTGCGCCAGTATAATACAAATTGTATTAAAGAGGCGATTGAGCACAACAAAGGCTCAAAAGTGTTCGCGAGAGATCTGTCTTGTGGACAAAGCCAACTGACCAAGCTGAAGACTGAGGACGGCAGGACCATATCGTCTAAGACTGAGTTGCTGGAAGAAGTTGAGAAGTTTTATGGACAATTGTACAAGACCACACGTTTGCCTGTCAGCGATCTGGCTGAAGACCCAAGAGCCAGACTAACCCGACACTATATCGAAGATATCTCGGACGTCAGCCTGTACGAGATTAGAATGGCTCTCAAACAGCTCAAGAACAACAAGGCACCGGGTGATGATGGAATTACGGCTGAACTTCTGAAAGCAGGTGTATCACCGGTTTTAAAAGCTCTTCAGAAAATATTTAATTCCGTTATACTCGAGGGAGAAACGCCTAAGGCATGGCACAGAAGTGTGGTGGTGCTTTTCTTCAAAAAGGGTGACAACACCCTGCTGAAGAACTATAGACCCATCTCACTTCTAAACTATGTCTACAAGCTGTTTGCTGTCTACGAATTGTCTTGCACGCAGGTTTGACGACTTCCAGCCTCCCGAACAAGCCGGTTTAAATAATACTGAGTTTGAAATTTGGTTTTTATTATCAGCTGTGTATCGTGTAGGGAAGTGCTTCCCAAAGGCGCCCTCGGGCGCTGCTGTAGTTAGAGGTTAGGGGCGTCGCGAGCTACTAGTACCTGGATTCACAACATAGTTCCCAGGAGACAGGAAGTGTTCTGTATGGAATTCTTTTTTCAATTCAATTCAATTTAATATATTTATTCAAACTAGGTGCAAATTACACTCTTTCTGATAGTCATAAAATAATAATAACAATGTCATTTGTGAAGAATCAAGAAATAAACAATAATTAGTTGATATAAACCAGTTTATGTAATTGGAACATCATTATTATGTCATTTTAATGAAAAAAATCACAAGAATCAAAAATGTTTGCACTTGCTTCGCTCGCGCATATCCTACTAATATTGTAAATGAAGTTTGTATGTATGGATGTTTGTTACTCTTTTACGCTTCAACCACTGGACGAATCGGGATGAAACTTGGCACACATATAGGTTAGGTTCTGTAATAGGACATAGGCTACTTTTTACCCCTGAAAGCGTCTCATTCCTACGGGAAAGTCAAAAACAACGCGGGCGTAGCCGCGGGTGGACGGCTAGTTTTCAATGTTGTTGTCAAAATACGCTTCCTTACTGCATTTCTAATCTCCAAAACGGCTGGACCACGTCCATGAAACTTTGTTTTAGTCTCGATCATCAAAGAAAAAAGTTCAAAAGCTAAAACTCTACTGAAAATCAAACTTTAAATTAAAAAATAATAAAAACTTACTGGATAAAAACATTACCCTTTTTTTTGGGAAGTCGGGTAAATTGTCACTGACGAGATCTAGACGAATCTAACGATACCTCGCACTCTAAAATCTATCAAGTAGTTTAGAAGATATCGTGGAATAAAGAAACATACATGCATACATTCCGACGACCTGGTGAAGATCGCGGGAAGCCGATGGGTGCGGGCACCGGGCACGATGGGACCAGTCGTCGTCGTGGAAATCCTTGGGGGAGGCCTTAGTCCAACAGTGGACGTTTTTAGATTCATATGATGATGATGTTGATACATTCGATCTGAAACATTACTCTCCTTTTTGTGGGCAGTCATAAGCATTTTTAGGGTTCCGTACCTCAAAATGAAAAGAGAACCCTGACATGATCACTTCCTTGTCCATCTGTCTGTCTTTCAACACCCTTTTTCTCAGAAGCAGGTGGAGCTGTTAAGTTTAATTCTTTTTTGATGTTCGTAAATAAAGTGTCAAAATATTTATGTTAAAAAAAACATGTCAATTAAACTAACCCACCTCCCCCTGCAGTAGTTGACCGACTCTTACAGTTTAGGGATCTTCAAGGCGAGAGTGAATAGGCATTACTTGTTAAATCGTCACTTACCATTAGGTGAGAAATAGTCAAACGCACTTTTTTTAATTTAAAAAAAAACTATAAAATACTTCAGTCTACCTACGGCCTCTATAGGCAGTAAAAAATCAAGCTTCTAAGTAAAAGCAATAAAAAAAGTAGTGTGTGGTTTTATGAAACCACGGTAAAAAATAAACTTTTTTTCACATTATAGACATTTACAGAGGACGAAACGATCATGTCTGAGCTCTCGTCTTGGAGCTACGGTACAGAGGACGAAACGATCATACCGACCTTCACGCGACACACAGGCGAAAAAATTTGAGACGATGTAATTAAAGTTAACTTTAAAACTATACGACTATTTTACGCCCACTCATGTCAAATATTATAATCAACATCATCATGCCGAAAGACGACGGCCTCCCCCAAGGATATCCACGAGGACCGATCCTGCGCTGCCCGCATCCAGCGGCTTCAAATATACAAATACACAATCATTTATTGATAAACTGGATAGTTTACACGTCATAACCTTATCTTACTTTTAATTCACCAGTTCGGCTGCCTACGATACGTCTTCCGGTCTGCGGTCGCCACTCGAGAACTTTACTGCCCCAACGGCCATCTGTTGTACGAGCTATGTGCCCCGCCCACTGTTACTTAAGTTTAGCGATTCTGTGAGCTATGTCGGTTACTTTGGTTCTCCTACGGAGCTCCTCATTTCTGATTCGATCGAGTAGGGAAATTCACATTTTGATACCGACAAGTAAATCAAAACCTATATGTACTTCCCATTAACCTTAAATCATTAAAATTTGCTAAGAAGCAAGGTCTCACAGCACAAATAAAGGCAAAGATTCCGTAAACTGTATTTTTTAGTTTTTTTTATGCCACATAAATAAAGCGATTACTAACTTATATTTGCAGTTGGAGAATATTTTTTTTGTTCTTGAATCCAATTCTTGATAAAAATTGTGTTATGTTACGGGGTTCCGTTGTCGTTTTTTATAACGCTGCTCACAATGTTTGACGGGGCTCCGTGAAAAGTTAACAATCTTGAAAGTAAAAAATATCAGTACTTACGTAAAGTACCTGGTCAAGGTCGCGGGAAGCCGCTGGAATGCGGCAGCGCAGAACCGGTCGTAGTGGAGATCCTTGGGGGAGGCCTATGTCCAGCAGTGAACGTCCTTCGGCTGATATGATGACGTAAAGTGAAAAAGTATAGTACGTAAAGTGAAAAAGTTCAGTACGTAAAGTGATAAAGTTCAGTACGTAAAGTGAAAAAATTCAGTACGTAAAGTGAAAAAGTTCAGTACGTAAAGTGATAAAGTTCAGTACGTCAAGTGAAAAAGTTCAGTACGTAAAGTGCAATAGTTCAGTACATAAAGTGAAAAAAATCAAGAATCTCTGGTTTTGGGCATTTTTTAACTACTATGGACGTGTGCAACCAGTAAGGCTTTGTTTATTCGTTTGAAAAAAAAAATGCCATTGAAAATATGCTCGGAGTTTCTCTACCTACGCGATCGAATTAGAAATGAGGAGATCCTTAGGAGAACCAAGTTAACCTAAATAGCTCACAAAATCGCTATACCAGGATAGGTTGACTGGAAGAGATCCCGAAATGGATAAGTCCGCCTTTGCTATAATATTATTCTTTTGTAAACTTATTTGTTTTTCAATTCAATAAAGAGTTTACAAACAAATCAAAGTGGCAGTGAGTTCGCAGAACAGACGGCCGTTAGGGCAGTAAAGTTCTCGATTAGCGACGCACTGGATGACGTAGCCTGGGCAGTTCTCCTACTTGGTGGACCCATGACCTGGTGAAGTTTGCGGGCAGCGCAGGACCAGTCGTCGGGGAATTCCTTAGAAGAGACCTTTGTCTAGCAGTGGACGTCTTTCGGCTGATAAAAAGATGATGATTATGACTTAAAAAATATACAGTGTTTAACAAAATTGGTGCAGGTCCTGTTAATTAGGGGTTCTACTAGTCATACTGATCCACTTTCTCCAAGGAACCCATAGTCAATTCTCAAAAAAAAAATTGGACCCTCCATACTAAAATTCACAAAATCGATCGAACAACTGATCGATTTTACTGAAAAGTAACAACATTTTTTTACGTTTTCAGCAAAGTCGTAGAACAAAAGTTGTTCAGTATGACGAGTAGAACCCCCAGTTAACGGGACCTACACCAATTTTGGTACACCTGTATACGTTTTACGTCTTCTTCTTTCTTCATCTTATCAGCTCATATACGTCCCCACCGAGGGGCTCGAGCCTACCCTGAATTAGGGCGATCGGGCCTTAGTCGCCCACGCGGGCCCAGTGCGGGTTGGTCGACTTCACACACAACCTTCTAGTTTCATCGCAGGCGTGTGCAGGTTTCCTCACGATGTTTTCCTTCACCGTAAGAGCGTCGGATAAACGTACATATGAAATCTAAATTCGAAAACACATTGGTACGTGCCAGGATTCGAACCACGGCCTCCCGGACAGAAGATAGCGGCCGCAACCGTTACGCCACCGACGCTCTTACGTTTTACGTAAATAAGAGAATACAATACAAATGCGGGCAACGTCCCTTAGAGCTATGTTTTTCAGACAACCTCGGAAATATACAGAGGCCAGCACATCAAGCTACACACTCGTAGTGCGATTTTAGTCCATACTCGTACGGAATAAGAACGGCACAAAGTCCAAAGTGTTTAGCTCGATGTGCTGGCCTCAGTACAATGAATTGAAGGAAGGAATAGATAAAGTAGTCAAATGTATTTTTTTAACCTTTAAATCGTCCGTGTGCAGTCACCCTAAACAAATCAATCACAGTAATAACGCAAATGTGAAAAATAGAAAAAACAAGCTCCTTTAGAGAAGGATGAAAGATTTAGTGTGGATTAGTTAGGGGGAGATAGAAGAGGGATAATCCAGGCTACTGTTGCCTTTACTAATGAAACCAAATATTTGGTTACACTTTCATTTTCATATGAATTAAAGAAATGACCTTGAATTGTATGTTTATTAATCATATACAGGATGTAACAAAATTGGTGTAGGTCCCGTTAACTGGACCTTCTACTCATCATACTGAACGATTTTACAATTTTGTAAATCGATCAGCTGATCGACCAATTTTGTGCATTTTTTTTATGGAGGGTAATTTTTTTTTGACATTTGACTATGGTTTCCTCGGGGAAAGTTGTTCAGTAACATGAATAGAACCGATAACGGTTAACATTAATTTTTTTGCATTCTGTATAATAAATATTCTATATCTCATTCTATATAATATGTCGTCAAATGACAATGTGGCAAAAAACAATCTTGAATCTTTAAAAATATATGTTAAAATATGTCAAAAAAGTCTTGCATAACAAAATACTTTTTCCACTAAAACACTTCATACATCTCCCAAAATTTCCATAGTTATGTACAGTCGCTGCGTTAATATAATCTTATCGTGTCTTTCGTACGAGCCCCCAACCACACCCGTAGTTTGGCTGTGGCACTCTAAATTGTATCCAATTAACAAGAAATAGGTCACATTTTTCCTTCAAAAATCTCAGTTACGCCCTTTTGGCAGTGACACTAGTTTTTCCAGACTCGCCGGCGCGTTGTTCTGGAGTTTGTTCCACTTAGTTCTGTAATAATTTAAAAAATAAAAATTACTAACATAGGTTAAGGTAGATACTAACATACATTATAATGTATTTAATTTATAGTATCTATGTCATTTTATTTTTATAAGTTTTTAATAAACAATAACAGAATTGGTGTAGGACCCGTTAACTGGGGGTTCTACTCATCATACTGAACAACTTTCCTCAAAGAAGCCATAGTCAATTCTCAAAAAAAATGTGGATCCTTCATATTTAAATGCACAAAAATACTGATAACAGCTGATCGAATAGTAAAAATAATTTTTTTTGGCGATTTCAGCAAAGTCGTAGATAAAAATTTGTTTAGTATGATGAGTAGAAGCCCCAGTTAACGGGACCTACACCAATTTTGTAACACCCTGTATATCTATTGGCCTGTACTAGTACTAAGTTTCCTGAAAATTAATGAATAATAATAATAACCGACCCATCATCACGGACAGGACGATTCCTTCGAAAAATCATGATATCGTGTTGATGGATCGAGCGCAGTCAAGGGTGTTTTTGGTGGATGTTATTATCCCATACGATGAAAACCTCGTGCAGGCTGATGCCGCAAAAAGGACTAAGTACTTGGACCTGGCGCACGAGGTTCCTGATATGTGGCAAGTGGAATCCACCGAAATCATCCCCGTAGTCCTATCCGTAAACGGGCTCATTTCAGCCGACCTTGAACGTCACCTAAGGCGGCTGGAACTCCGGGGCAGACCAATAATTGCAGCAATGCAGAAGGCAGTCCTGCTCAACAATGCCTGGATAGTCCGACGCTTTCTTTCCCCGTCGCACTGAACTCCAGCTGACTGAGCTTCCGCTGGAGGTGCTCCTGCCCCTTCGCCTTGTGCCAAGTGAGGAGAGTAGCTTAAATTTAATATATTTTTTTTTTTATTCACGATTAATAAGCCCTTGCCATCATCTCACCTGATGGTAAGTGACGATGATGCTTAAGATGAAAGCGGGCTTACTAAGATTCCCCAATGCAATGGAGAACTGGCTATCTTATCTTCAAGCCGGAACACGTCAAATCATTAAATGAATGACCGTGTTGCACGAACAATTTTTTTGAAATAAAATATCATTAGCAATTCTATGAATCCATAAGAACCGAAGCGTATAGAGGTACTTTATTTTTAAAAAGATTGCTCGCATTTGTACCTATTATGTATTTTATCTTAATATGTCCACTTCATAGTGTCCGAGAACAGACTTTGTTTATTTTAGGGGCGTGTAGAACAAATAATTTTATAGACAAAAATAAAAAAAAATGTTAAAATTTTACGGTTCCCTTAATTAGTTAAATATCACTAGTCCATTATACTGTTCTGCACACACTGCTTAAGGAGTAAACTTAAAAAACAAGTTGCACTAGCTCCATGGGATGATTTCACAGAGGAACTAACTAATGCATTGATAATATAAGTAGAGCGTAGTGGAATGGGCTTTTTGCAGGAAAACTCGAGAAAAATACTTGACTTAATTTTGGGTAAAACACTAGTTCACCCTATCATCGGACATTCAAGGTCAAAACTATTTTTTTAAGATTAATTTATTTTTTAAAAGCTAAAATAAAGATGTAAACTTAAGGTTCATTTTAAGGGTTCCGTACCTCAAAAGGTAAAAACGGAACGACTATACGATCACTCTTGTGTCTTTCCGTCCGTCTGTCACAGCCAATTTGCTCGGAAGCTACTGGACTGATTGAGTTAAAATTTGGTACACATATGGAAATTGATAACCCAAAGTCGGACGAGTAACGCAAATAAATACATTTCTAACATAGGGGCCACATTTGGGGAGGTAAATTAGATATTTTTTTAAAGTTTTTAAAATATATTTTGTGATATATCAAATGAAAGGGCTTATTGTGCATTTTTTAAATATATATTTTTTTTATATAATTTTACGATAAATAGTATTAAGGTTATTTAAGAAAATAGGGGAAAATTTACCATTCCCCCATCCCCCTTTTATCCGAAACTACTGAGCCTAAAATCTTGATAAAATCACAGTATATGGGGTGAAATGCATAGATTACAGGAAAATCTATGAGAAAACTAAAATCCTTCCTTTCCCACAAGAAAAATGAAATTTCAAGTCCAGAATAAAAAGACCCCTATTTACCAGAGCAAAGTATGTACTATGAGGTCTTGTTGTATTGGTAGTTAAAATTTTGGTAAGGAACCCTTTTTGTGTGGCCCCAAGTCGCACTTGGCCGGTTCTTTTTAACTAGACTTAGTAAAGAGGGATTAAGAATACTTTTTGGGCCACCCCTCACCATGACCTCTCGATAAATTGGTCTTTTTAGGATTCCATCTCCATAGAGTAAAAACGGGACCCTATTACTGAGACTTCGCTGTCCGTCTGTCTGTCTGTCTGTCGGTCCGTCCGTCCGGCTGTCTGTCACCAGGCTGTATTTCATGAACCGTGATAGCTATACAGTTGAAATTTTCACAGATGATGTAAATCAGAAAAAGTGAAAAAATAAGTGGGGGGACGACTCCATACAACAAACATGATTATTCTGCTCGTTTTTGCTCGATATTGATAACGGTAACAGGTAGACGCTTGAAACATTCAGAGAATATTTATTTATTTATTCACTTTAAAAATAAATATTTAAGGGGGGCTCCCATACAACAAACGTGATTTTTTTGCTCGATATTGATAACGGCAACAGGTAGACGCTTAAAATATTCACAGAGTTGTATCATTCACTTTAAAAATAAATAACTAAATTGAAATAAAAATAATATTCCTTAAAAGAAACGTGATTTTAATAGATAATGGTACGGAACCCATTTTGCTCGAGTCCAACTTGCACTTGGCCGGTTTTTTTTCCAAAGTCGTAATGTGTCCTTGGTGTTTCTTAAATGCTTAACCTATTCAGGGTGTAACGAAATTGGTGGAGGACCCGTTAACTGGGAGTTCTACTCATCATTCTGAACAACTTTCCCCATGGAACCTATAGTCAATTCTCAAATAAAAATTTGGACCCTCCATATTAAAATGCTCAAAATTGGTCGATCAGCTGAAGGATTTGTAAGAAGAGTAAAAAAATTTTTTTTTGCGATTTCAGCAAAGTCGTAGAACAAAAGTTGTTCAGTATGATGAGTAAAATCCCCAGTTAACAGGACCTACACCAGTTTTTTTACACCCTGTATACAGGTAATTTGTGTAGGAGCAGGCAGCTGAGGCTTCTACTTATCATACTGCGCAACCATTCCAAAGTGTTGATGGCGTAACGGCTAGAGCCAATCCTACCACGTACTAATTTGTTTTCGTATTTTTATTTCATACTAGCTTTTGCCCGCGGCTTCGCCCACGTGGACATAGCTTTTATGACTCTTTTTGAGGGTGAGTGGTGCGCGAGCCGCAATCAGCTCGCAAGCGTGGACATGAGTTTTCACCAGGTACCTCAGGAACTGTATCGGGCTATTCGGATTAGCAGTCTTTGTCACTTCCCACCCCCTCAACAAATTCTATACAAAAAATCACTTTAATCCGTTGCTCCGTTGCGACGCCACCGACATGCGCGAGCGTAGAAAACAGTTGTCCCCAGATCCCGCGGGAACTATGTCAGGATATACTTATTAGTAAAATATATCATTTTCCACCTCATCTCTGTGCTAAAAATCACACCAATCCATTTTTTCGTTACGATCAAAGAGTATTGTTTTAGTTTCCTCAGGAACTGCATCGGACTATGATAATTTCCACAGATAAAAGGTTGACTATTTCATTCCCAGTGATACAGGCTACCTGCATGCCAAATTTCATCAAGATTGGTAGAGGTGTTGAAGTGTGAATAGGTAACAAACAAACACATTTTCACATTTATAATATAAAGTATAGATTTCTAAATCTTAAATAAAATATAGAGCGTCGGTGGCAAAACGGTTAGGGCCACTACCTCCTGTCCGGAAGGCCGTGGTTCAAATCCTGCCACTTACCAATATCTATACGAATATCGATTTCATACTGGTACGTACGTTTATCCGACGCTGAGGAAACCTGCACACGCCTGCGAAGAAATTCGAAGCTTATGTGTGAAGTCAATCAACCCGCAATGGGCCCGCGTGATCGTCTAAGGCCAGATCGCCCTAACTCAGGGCAGGTCGAGCCCCTTGGTGGGGACGTATATAAACTGATATGATGAAATATTATCAAAAAACTAATTCAAATCATTATAGGTATCAATCTAGTAATAAAATTTCCTAACAAAATTAATATAGGTCAAATCCTCGAGTCGTATCAGCTCCAAAGGAGCCCAAGACGTACTTCTCGTTGCCGCGCTGGATGGCAATAGACAACCATAGCAGCAGGTAGGACCTCACGTCACATCTCCTCTCTCGAAGGCGAAGGCCAATCTTCTTTGTGAAGGCAAAGGCCTCTGAGGGTTCAGCAGCCGATTGTCTCACAGACCAGCGGCACAAAGCAGTAATTTTCCTCCAAGAACGCGTACTTATTATGCTTCTTTCTCACTGCAAATTGAGCAGCAGTACCGTACGGGTAAGGAGTGAGGCAGAAAAAGTGGCTTCCTAAAGCAGACACGTTCCTCTCTGCCATAGCACCTGTTTAAACCCTCCGGCCTTTTGCCATCAGATCGACTAAAGCCCGGGCGGCGGCTGCATCAAAGATGGAATATTCCATCTGGCCGAGACCAGTGCCCTCCGAGTGAGGTCATTATTAAGGAATTGGTGACGTGGTAATCTTCACAAACACGATTGCAACTCAGTGAGTGATGGCCAATTGCCTCCACCGAGGACCCGCAAGTACATTGATGAGATTCACAGATATTGATATTGCAGGCGGAGAGCAACTGCCACACGCAAATAGTCGCCGTCAGAAGAGTTCCCATATATGTGCCTCCTGTTAAAAGATGTTAAACTCAATTTATGTGTTTTTATTTTTTTACACGATTGGAATCTGTAAAAAAATACCTCTCTGTTCGTCGATGAAACACATCGCTACGTACCATAGTTCCAGAGTTTAAAGTAGCGTATGCTGAAAAATACATAAAAGAAATCCACTCAAAAGTATGAAATAATATTTTAATGTTTTAATACAACTTAAGCGCGTTTTATTATCCATGCAGTGCCATTCTGCTACTATGATTATATTGTTTGGTATGTGTAGCTAATATATAGAAAAAAGTACTCTTTTGTTATTATTGTATGTATCGATAGATAATTTCCCACGGGATCTCTTTAGTTTTCCGGGATAAAGAATACCCGACTATACAATGATGGACAAAACACCCCATCCCAATGTAAAGGTTTCATATTGTTACGTTGAGTCATTCTAAAGATACAATTTTTTGCATTCCTGTAGGAACCCTAATTTTTTTGGGATAAACAATGTCCCAGTTTTAGTTCGCGATAAGGGTATCAACGTGTAAAATTTGATTGTAATAGGTCAAGCCACATTTGCGTGGTGAGCCACTCTATAAATGAATACTTTTAATTTTCTCACGGGAACTCTTGAATTTTCTGGGATAAAAAGTATCATTTATGTTAACCCGGGCTATAAGGAACCACCATACAAAATTTCATCAAAATCGGCCTGGTAGTTTTTGCGTGATGCGCGAACATACAGACAGACAGACAGACAGACAGACAAAAATTCCAAAAGTTATTGTTTTGGCCTCTGTATCGTTAGTAATGTCCACCACAGTTATTTTTTTCCAAAAATATTTCATGTACAGACACGGCCCCCGTTACAGTTTTATTATATTAATAGAATAGATGTACGTTTATCCGACGCTCTTACGGTGAAGGAAAACATCGTGAGAAACTTGCACACGCCTGCGAAGAAACTCACAGGTTGTGAGTAAAGTCGACCAACCCGCACTGGGCCCGCGTGGTCGAATAAGGCCCTATCGCCCTAACTCAGGATAGGCTCGAGCCCCTTTGGTGGGGACGTATATGATCTGATATGATGAACACTTCCGAAGAGACACACTTAATTCTCAAAAAAAATGAACTTTTCATTCAAATCGATTAAATTAGCGACCAGTTTTGTTTACTTTTGTATGGAGAGGTTTTTTTTAAGAATTGAATAGGAGTTCCTTGGGGAAAGTTATTCAGTATGATGAGTAGAAGCCCCAGTTAACAGGTGACCAGATTGGTTTACACCATGTGGGAGGTATTTTGTACTTTATTTTGATATTTTCAAAGAGGGATTAAAATATTTTTGAATGTTTTTTTATATGTTTGATGGTAAGAGACGATAATGCCGAAGATGGAAGCGGTCTTACCAAGATTCCCTAACGCAATGTGGATCTGACTATCTTATCTTCAAGTCGGAACACATCCTTGCTGTAACACTGATGTTTGGCGGCAAGACTTGGATAAGATGGTAGTATCTAGTCAATGTGAATAGGTATCATTGGCATTATTACTATGTAGTTATGTGGAGAGATGGTACGGAACACTCGGAGAGCTAGTCCGACTCGCGCTTGGCCGGTTCCTTTATACTCTACCAAAATGGCGCGGTCTCGCCATACCTACGTTTGTTTAACATAGCTAAAGCGCTGATTTTCAGCCGGCACCAGAAGGCTGCGGATAGACCCACAAACGAAATAATATATCATTATTATCATTATTATATCTGCCGAAAAACGTCCACTGCTGGACAAAGACCTCCCCCAAAGATTTCCACGACGACTGGTCTTGAGCTGCCCGTATCCGCGATCTTCACCAGGTCGTCAGTCCACTGGGTAAGAGTCGACTAAGGGACCTAAAACCGGAGTATGGGCAGCGGCGTCCTTTCCGTGCATTGCAGCACACCTGCAACCACACTGCGATCGCCAACCCACCTGCCAAGCGTGGCGATTACGGCAGAACCCCGCCACCCTATGAAATAATATACATTTTGTACCAAATCAAATAACTAACTATAAGTTTAGGCGAGGAATTGATTGGAACAGTTGTCTCATTCAATAAATAACCACACTTTTGAACTTTTTTCAATGTTTTTAAATCTAACCGGCATATTGCAGTGTTTATTTAGACTAATCGACTTACAAAATATAGAGGTACTAAGTCGGTCTGGTTTGCCTGTAGAATGCAAATCTCTGCTTTAAAAGAGGTTTGTTTGATATTATTATTTTTCTGTTACAAAAGTTTACGAATCGTGTTTCTGCAACTGACAAAATGAAGTCATTGAAAAGAAGAATTAGGTTACAAAATATCACCTTCATATGTTTCGTAATTGCTGAGATCCCTGCGACCAAAGTTTCCAATGCCAAAATATACGTATCTATATAATACATTCATCATCATATCAGGCGATGGACGTCCTCTGCTGGACATAGGCCGGTTATGCGTTTCCAGCAACCAGCGGCTTTCCGCGTCATTCGCCAGGTCATCGGTCCACCGGAGGCCTGTCTAAACTACGTTTTCCGATGAGCGGTCGCCACTCGAGAACTTTACTGCCCCAACTTCAATCTGTTGTGTGCCCCACTGCCACTTAAGTTTAGCAATTCTGTGAGTTATGTCGGTTACTTTAGTTCTCCAGCGGAGCTCCTCGTTTTTGATTCGATCACGCAGAGAAACTCCGAGCATAGCACGCTCCATTGCCTTTTGGATGACTTTGAGCCTTATAAGGAGGCCCATAGTAAGCGACCAGGCAAGTGCCGGAGATGCTTTCCCGCCGGTAAATAAACCAGCAATTCCGCTTAATGGACAACTCACGTGCCCCGCGTTGTTTTCGCCGAGAGCCCGTGGCCAGCTACAACAACACTAGTTGCGCGCGGGGAAGGACGCCCTTACGTAACGTGCTTGCCAGGCAACACACATTGCCCAACCCCTGCAACTAACCACATACCACTACGAGTCCTTGACCCAGTCGGGGGACCGACAAGCCAGAGTGCCGAAGGCGATAGATCCAACGGCAGGCAAGCGGTGGGCTACCCCCGATCCCGTAGTACCCTGATCCAAACAGCCGGACTCGAGTTCCGGCTGCGACCTCCACCTAGCCGGGTAGCTCTAGGCAGAGGCCTTCGAGGCAGTAAGTCTCGACTGTGCACCGGAAGACATAGCGTAGGAGACTTCTCACTCGGTGGACCGACGACCTGGTGAAAGCCGCGGGAAGCCGCTGGATGCGGTCAGCGCAGAACCAGTCGTTGTAGAAAAGAATGAATCGAAAGATGTCCACAAGGTGGAGAGGCCTTTGTCTAGCAGTGGACATCTTTCGGCTGACATGACGATCATAAAGCAGACATTAAAAACACTCATTCACAATGTAAACAAACCTGTACGTTACACGATGGTTTGCCCTGGATGGGGTCAAACCAACGACTCTCAGCCCAGCAGGCCTGCTGCCTGGACCAATGATCAGTCAAATGTAACAAAAGTAAAAAAAAAACACCGATAACCATTTATTCATTTATTAATATTAGTACGTGACTTAATGTATTCGTTATTGCTTCACGGACTTACATAATTATTGTACTTAGTTCTATTGTGATCTCCATTATAATGCAGTTAAATAGATGATATGGACTCTTCAAGAGCAGTTCTTTCAGTTCACTGTAAGGCGGCACCTGTGGCGAACTGTTGTTACGCCTCTATTTTGAATGAAAATCAAAGATTTATGTATGTCGCAGCCATATATCTCGCCGTATTAAAAGTAGCCGCGCCGGATTGAAAAACATAGCCGTTTTGTAATGAGGCTACCTCACGTTCAGACAGATTTTGGTGGCGATACGTTCTACAACGTTAAGCAATATAGGGTGACGAACGGCACGCTGCGTTGTAAACTACTGAGTAAAAAACTTCGAAAAAGACGGACGGACGGACGGTTAGGTTAGTTTAACATATCTTGTTCTACTGGGAAAAGGAGCCCCACGAAGCGGCGGAGCTCCGTCCGGCTCGGTTTTATTCGGAGTTTTTACTCAGTATTTTTGGAAAGCGGCATATCGACGATACGCCCGTTTTTGTGTGGGCGACACGTTACTAAGCCACTTTGACGAACACGAAGTGCTCATACAATGCAGCGTACATTATTTAAACCGAATGTAAATCCGACTGAATGTAAGGTAGCAGCATTACGAAACAGAGACGTTTTTCAATCCGGCGCGCTGTTTTTTAAAACGGCTAATTCTACAATAAGGTCGCGATACTGTATATTTCATCATTATACATACGGTCAGGCAAATGTCAGGCAAATTATATAATGGCGAGGGCGGGGAGGCTCTCTGACAGTTAAATCAATCAAACCTGACTGAACTTAACATCGCTCGCTCCGCGGGCTCATTTAACATCTGCCGTACTTACAGCATTTTGACAATTTGCCTGACTCGGCACTGACCGTTTATATACGGACGAATTATTACAATTTGCCTGGCTCGGCATTTTACAATCTGCGTACAGAATTTTACATTTTGTCGCACCGATTACATACGAATGAATTATTACAAACTGCCTGAATCGGCGTACAGTATTTTACATTTTGCCTGGCCGTTTACATATTTGCCTGTCCGTATATAAAATGATTAATCATACAATTTGCCTGCCACATACACACCAAGCAGAAACAGTCTCATCTATCTAAAAGTACCCAGTCAAATTCAAAATTTGTTTGCAAAAGTGAACATAAGGCAGACAGTTTCTTCTAACGTTTCGTATGAGACCCGTAATCTACTTGGTGAGAACTGTTTAAATATATCAATGATAAAAAAAACCCTTGATTTAAGAGGGAGTATAAAGCAAAATGTTTTTCCTCCTCGCTCACGCGCGATTTTTAACTTGCAATCCCGCTTTAAACACAGCAGACTTCGCAAAAAAATTGAGTTTTTACTATAAGAAAAATTGTTAAAAAAAATCAAGAGTGGCCCTCGATCGCCTTCAGAAGTATTTAATGTAAGTTTGTAAGAGTTGTACTGTAAGTACAAAATTGACATTAGCGTTATTTTAGAGTATTTTTGCGATTTATTTTTATCGAGTAAATAAGAGCAATCATGTTATCGCTTAAGTCAGCCCTCAGTCAGATGGCCTATGAAATTGATTGATTTTAAAAATTTATAAAGATATTTTTTTTCACCCGCAATTGGTAATGATTTCTAAAATGTACCCCCTCTTAACCCATGAGCATTCATCCTGTACCGTCAACATTCAAAGTACTATTTTTAATCTGTTACAGTTCACAGGTGCCTTTTTGCAATGAATGATCTGTAACCACAATATTCTTGTTTTTGAAATAGGAAAACAACGAATTAAATCCAATTACCTACGCAGTTAAAAGAGAACACACTTAAATACATAAAGAATATATCTCTAAATTTAATAAATGATGCACTTGAAGATAAGAATATCGAAGGATATTCATATTTAAATTACATTTTTGATAAAATATAAATAAATAAAATTCAAGATACCTATTGTATAGACCGCACGGCACAAACCGTTAACGAGGATATACAATTATTATTTATTACTTTTAATATTAATAATATTAATTAATTAATTATTATACATTTTATTCCATTAACAATATCACATTAATTATAACTATATAGTAAGAGTTTAATATTTAAGTATGTATTATTAATAAATAACAATTAATAAAATACCATACGATCCACGATATAATAGTATTTCTTGAAGTTCATTATCATTACGCTTAAGATTAATTCGTATTTTTATTATTGTAAGTAACAATGTACGCAAAGAAAATAGCACAAACTAGGTATAATGATGTTGATAAAATTATTTTTAATATTTTGTAAGTAAATTTAAATCATAATTTATGAATTACACAACCTTCAAAAATGAAACAGAAGTAGGCAGCAAGAAAAGTTTGTTTTTGCCAAAAAAATTATAAACACCAAGTAGAACTGTAATTTACAGTGTCAAATGTCCGGGCAAATACCTTTAAAGCAAAGCGGACAGTTTTTGTCATTGATTTCAACCGAGACCCGTTATCTACTTGGCAAGAACTTTAGTATTATATCAATGTTCTTTGCATGTTTTGTATTATTAAATATAATTTGTACCAGCAGAAAATTGTTTTTCACTTTACATTCATGCATTAATGTTTCATCAGTTTTATTTTTTGATAAAAAAAATCTCCTGTACATTTTTCTTTCTATTTTTTTCTATAAGTACACAATAGTAAGAGTATTTCATGCCATAGCGACCTAAAGAAGTTCTTAAAAATAGTCAACGTTAAAATGTTATTTCGAAATTTTATTAAACAACAAATTTATTGTTTTTAATATAATTTAATTTAATATGAATCTAAAATGGAGTAAACATATAAGTAAGATTTTTATAAACATAAAAGGTATATCTAGAAACAGTTTCTGTAAAGGTTTCTCAAAATCTGTTGTTTTAACCTCATGTTTCACGAAGGTTTTAATTTACTATTTATTTTTTGAAATGTTATTGTTTAGAGTAAAGATCGCGCTTATTTGAAATGTTTTCAAGTATTGACAAATTGAAAGCGGGGCTTGACATGATTTTATAGAACATATGAGAAGGTATGAATAATCGTGAAAGTTTAAAAGGTTATGTTTTTTAGTATTTTATGATGATTATGTAACTACCTATCATAAGAGAACGGAGATTCAATGACATTTAAGGATAATAATAATATGTAGTGTGACATACAATGCGATATCACAAAATTGTCTATTTCGTGAAATCGAGACATCTACATTGAGTTTTTCGCAACTTACGTACCTATACGTACCGATTGCTATAACGGTGAAGGAAAACATCGTGCGGGAACCTGCACTTCCAATTCCAGATGTGTATGTAGGTTGCATTGCACACGTCCGTAGGTGTAAATCCAAAATGCCCTACACATGACCGCTTGTGATGCTAAGTGCAACAGCAGGCAATTGCCGTCTATGCCTTGGATACGGTTAATTGTGCCACACAATAAGAGAAGAGTGACAGCGTAGTAGCGGAGAATGAGAAGGTAGTTTACTGCGATGTCGCAAAGCGCGCGCCGCGTGCACACCCCGGTCCCGCCACGCCCAGAAATCACCGAGAAATCGCCAATCATTTGTACAAGGGCCCTAAGGATCTATAGTCACAAACTTTTTGAATACGGCATCATACAAAATTACTGCTCAATCAGACCCCTGGAAGCGCAGTACCGATCTTTGTGGAAAAACTGGAAATTAATTAAAAGCTTGTAATATATTCAATAGGAAAATGTTAAATGAGTTAATGAATGAAAGCTTATCAAACATTCATGATTAAATGACATTTTTTGTAAATGTCAGGCGCCAGCTGAAACTTTCCACGCGATAAAGACTTTAGTCTAGAATGTTCATTTAGATCAATATGGAAAGACTTTGTAGTTACAAAAAAAGCGAAGTTCAATAAACTGAATTAATAATAATATAAAATACCGAAATGTTAATTGCATATGCAATGCTTTGCAGTGCAGGTAGATGATGATATGCCTACAAAACAAAATAATTTCCGAACAAGTAATTCTGACGTAATACCTTGAGGTGAATCAAGGCTCAACTGTCATATAACATTTACCAACGAAACTGTAGTATATTGTCATCCTCCCTGTATATGAAATAGCAACATAATTTTTTCGCAATACTTACTATGTATTATTGCCCATTTTTGATTATTAATTAACCTGGTTAGCACAATACAACATGGGCTATAAAATATTGTAATATTTTTAACAGATTTTTGTAATATTTATTACCAGATCTTTTTATATCTACAAGAATTTTTAGATATATATATATATGTCGCCGGAATATTGTCAAAACCGCGAAATTACAATCTCACTACACTAAATTCAGTTAGATTATAATATGACGGTAAATTGTCAATCGACTAACAATTTCAGGGCCCATCCGAATAAAACTGATGATTTCTTCTTCTGCGAAGCATTCTGCTACCCAGAGGGACAATCGCTTCGCGAGGCTCTTTGATTGTTTGATCAGTCAAACCTGACCGAACCTAACATCGCTCGCTTCGCTCGCTCATTTATTTAATGTTATTCACTTCGCTTAGTGTTATTGTAATGTCACTAGTGAGATTACAATGACACTAGTGAAATGTTAAGCAGCATGTAACGGTTCACAATCTTTCGATAGTTCACAATCTCATGAGATAGATCCCGTTAGATTAATCTTTACAATTTTACGGTGACATATATATAGGAACATTATACTCGATGAAATAAAAGTTTAATTAAGTAATTTATAAGGGTCAATTAATAAGAAAATTATTAAGGGTCGATTTCAAAATGATATTAACGTAAATTACAAATTTCACTAATATTAAGTCATAATATTATACCTGCTTGGTTATGAAATTAATTTTCAAAATATCGAAATATATTTGCATTTTATTTTCCACAGTGACGGATAATTTGTTTTTTTGTGGCTAAAGTGAGTGCCTAGTAATTTAATTATCAAACTAAAATATGAATATTATTTACATTCAATAGATACTGACATTGATTTAGATAGCTTTTAATACCTTATGAAAGCGAAGCAATGCTGTTTGATATGACAACGAAACAAAATTAAAATTAATATCTAAAGAGCATTCAAAGCATTATCTTGTGACGGCTATTTAAAATCACATTTTAACAGAGCTATACAAATGTTATAATTATATAATATAAATATATGATTTAATTAAAATAATTATAATTCATATTAATTTTTATGGCTAATTTTGTTAGATTTATTTATATTATATTAAATAGTATGTTATTTCCAATAAAATTTTAATATTTTAGTCTATGATAAACATGATAATTTGTAAAATACGCTTCATACTTAAGAACTTATCAACAATTTTCGATACATTTAATATTGTCTAATTTCTTTTTAGAGCCTAAAACTAGCAAAAGTTTTAAATAACTACAATACATAGATTATACAAAAAAATAAATAACTATAGATAGCATTACGATACAGCTAATCTGTGTTCGATATGTAGGCAGTAAGGACATAGTATAGGCCACAAAATGCTGAGTATAGGAAGGAATTCATTAAAAATACATTATACTGATAAAAAAAACGGTTGTCTGTAAAGTCGGTTTACTGACGATAGTTGAACGTGACAACGTCATAAGAAAATACTGATGGAATGGTTTCATAATATCGAAAGAATCATTACCTTTATCGCCGCAATTATCATTGCTATAAACAATTGACACCACATTCACTTTTCACTGCACTTCATACTTGACGAGAACATGTAAATGTATTGTATAGCAGCTGTCCACGCGGACGCATCGCTCACTCAAGTAGGAGAGAGACAGATGTCGAACGCTGCCGAACGCGGAGGCCAATTGTGCCTCTTTGTCGCTCGTTGCACGCTCTCGCTTGCACTTCAAGCCTTAAACGGAACGCCTCACGGAACGCCTCAGAGCGAGGTAACGACGCATTTTTTCCTGCGTGCAGCCGGCTCCATCGAATTATAAGACGTTATCACGTCTATAAAAATACAACAAAATACTTGAATAAAATTTATTGTTTAAATTTCTAATCAATTGTTAAAATTAAAATTTTGATTTTATTATTTTAATAATATAATTAAATTTTTTCAATTAGTTACTTAATTATTTTTGCAAATTTAATTGCAATTTGTTATAAAAAAGTAATATTTTTATATAATTCATTATAAGAATAAACAATCATTAAATTATTGTTTATAAGTCTTACATTTAAAATTTAAAATTTGGAAATATTATTTTAATAATATAATTAATTTTTTTCAATTAGTAACTTAATTATTTTATTAATATTATTTTAATAAACATTATTTTAATAATATAATTAATTTTTTTCAATTAGTTACTTAATTATTTTTGCAAGTTTAATTGTAATTTGTTATAAAAAAGTAATATTTTTAAATAATTCATTATAAGAATAAACAATCATTAAATTATTGTTTATAAATCTTACATTTAAAATTTAAAATTTGGAAACATTAAAATTTTCGTAAATCTAGTTTTTAAAAAGCCCGCCTCAATGTGTTTAATATAGGAGAAAATGTTCCCTTTTGATGGAAATAAAGCAATGCTTGTAACTAGCGGTTAAATATTTTTATTTAATATTTTACAAAAATTATGTGGCACAGTATATGACGTAGTAGCGGTAAGAGAGAGAAGCGCCCGGCAGTTATCCACAGCTAGACGTTGTTGTAATATTTTGCTCAGCGCAAAACTATAGGCGTTTGTGTTCTCATATTCCAACACGCCCCTCTGAACACAAACCCATTGCATACATGAATGCCTGGTGCTTCGGTCGTGGCAGTCCCTTGGTGAGAGCATCGGCGACCATTTCTTCAGTGCTCTTGTAGAGAACAGTGATTTGCTTCATTGCGATTCGCTCTCTGATAAAGTGATAACGTACATCGATGTGCTTGCTTCTCGCCCGCCATGTATCGTTATCTGAAATGCTGATAGCACTCTGATTATCACAAAATATAGACATTGGTGTACCTGACAACATGGGCCAAAAATCTTCCTCTAATTGTTTGAGCCAAATTGACTCTTGTGTGGCCGTAGCAAGTGACATGTACTCTGCTTCGGTACTCGACAGAGCTATAGTAGGCTGCCTCTTTGAACACCAACTAATGGCAGCACCCTGAAAAATAAAAATGTATCCGGTACATGACCTTCTGTCTTCAGTATCAGTAGCCCAATCCGCGTCACAGTACCCCATGATATTGGCATTGTTCTTCTTGAAGGTAAGTTTTGTTTCCATTGTACCCTGTAGGTATCTTAAAACTCTTTTTGCAGCTGACCAGTGTTGTGCGGTTGGCTCATTATTAAATCGACTTAGCTGATTCACTATGTAAGCTATGTCCGGCCTGGTTCCCTGTGATAGGTATAGCAAACATCCAATTAGTTCATGGTATGGTATATTTCTATTTATTTCCTCTTCATTTTTAGCCTTCTTTAGTTGCAAATTAGCTTCACACGGAGTATAGGCAGGTTTGCTGTCGCTCATATTAAAACGTGTTAGTATTTTCTTGATATACAAAATCTGATCCAGTGAAATTTCATCAGTTGAATTTTGACTAATTTTAAATCCAATACAACACTTAGCTGGTCCCAAGTCCTTCATATGAAACTTCTCATTTAATTTACTCTTTATCATTGTGACTGTTTGTTCATTGTTATAGAAATATAAAGTGTCATCGACATAGACGGCTATAAACAATATGTCTTGTTCATTTATAATTCTGTAGTAAATACATGGATCTACTTTTGATCTTGTCATTCCTATTTCCAATAAAATTGTATTTAACTTTTTGTTCCATTGCCTGCTCGCTTGTTTAAGGCCATATATAGATTTATTAAGTTTACATACTTTTTGTCCTTCTTCAAAATATGGAGGCTGTGACATAAAAACATCTTCTTCAATATCACCTTGTAAAAATGCAGTCACTGCGTCCATCTGGTGGATTTTGAGGTTATATTTTACTGTCAATCCAAACAGGTATCTAATAGAAGAATACCGCACCACAGGTGCATAAATCTCATGATAATCTATGCCCTTTTTTTGATGAAAGCCTTTAACAACTAAACGTGCTTTGTATCTTGTAACGTTACCATTCTCATCGGTTTTAGTTTTGTAAACCCATTTGCATGGAATAATTTTCTTATTCATCGGTGGTTCAACCAGTGTCCATGTTTTATTATGAAGTAGAGATTGATATTCTTCCTTCATTGCTTCCATCCATTTGTCTGCCTTATTGCTTTCAAGTGCTTCGGAAAGGCTTTGTGGGTCTTTGTCTAAGATCCCCATAGCTGTCTCGCCATTCATGCAAATAAATGAAGCTTCAGTTTCGTTATTGTTTTCATTTGCATCTGAAAAATAAATTTCTTCTCGTCGATTAGATTGTGTTGTTTGAATTAAACTTTCATTGATCATGCTTGAAGTTGAACTGTCGTTTGATGGCACATAAGTTTCATCATTAGGATCAGTATAGTTCGATGAGGTTGTCGACGAATTCCAATTCTCATTACTGTTAGAATTCTCTACTTCGTTATTCTGCACTTCGTCTTCAATTTGGACTTCATCTGGTTGAAATAATGGCAAACAAATTCTATCTGACAAAGGTAAGTCATTATTTGTATTATTACTTTTATATGTATTTTCTTGTTTGCCTGTTATTACTTTTTCTGTGTTATTAATTTTAATTTTTCTTTTTTCAGGTTCATTATCTTGTTTTTCTTTTTCAGATACAGATGATTCATTTTTAATAATATTTTTATTTATAGCGGTTTCCAGAAATGTAACATCTCTACTCATTACAGCTTGTTTCGTCTTAGGGTCTATAAAACGGTAGCCTTTCACACAATTACTGTAACCAACAAAAATCAACTCACGTGATTTGGCATCTAATTTTTGGCGACGTTCTTTAGGTATGTGCACCATAGCCCGGCACCCAAATATTCTTATATGGCTTAAATCTGGCTTCTTGCCGGTCCATACTTCTTCTGGAGTGATGTACGAGAGTGATTTCGTCGGTGAGCGATTGATGATGTGCGCTGCCGTGACAACTGCTTCACCCCAGTAGTAATTCTGTAATTGTGCATTAATAAGCATGCATTTTGACCGCTCAATTAATGTTCGATTCAAGCGCTCACTTAAACCATTTTGTTCTGGCGTATAAGGGTTTGTGGTTTGATGCAATATACCAAATTTCTTTAAATAATTGTTAAAATTATTGTTTACATATTCCTTGCCATTATCCGTTCTTAATTTCTTTATTTTCTTATTCAATTCATTTTCCACATTGTTTTTATATTCAATAAATTTTTCTAATACTTCAGCTTTACTTTTAATTGGATAAACATATACTTTACGTGAGAAATCGTCTATAAAAGTTACAAAGTACCTGGCACCTCCAAGTGTTGCAGTTTGCATCGGACCACATACATCGGAGTGGATGACTTCTAGCAACTCGGTTGCTCGGGAGCCTTCACTTGGAAATGACTGCCTTGTTTGCTTTCCCTCTATGCAATCTATACAAGTTATATTTTCTTTCTTCGGAGACAATTTCACACCGGTAGTACAATTAGGAATCTTATCCATATCAGCAAAATTCAGATGGCCCATTCTCTGATGCCACAAGTAAGTATCGTTCTCCGTCAATGCTGCCATGGCTTGGCCTTCATTATGTTTGACATTTAACCGATACATGTCATTTATTAAATGTGCATTAGCTACTTTCTGACCATTCTGATTTGAAATAATACAGCCATTTTCCTTAAACTCAACTTTGCAGCCACTTTTTATCATTCTGCTCACGGATATCAGATTAGTTGATAATTCTGGTACAAAAATAACATTTCTAACCTGTATTTTATTGATACAACCTTTTGTGTCCGGAACTTGAAGTGTAATGTCTCCACAACATTCAACTTTTAACACTTTGTCGTTAGCAATTCTTATTTTTGATACAGGTGGAGCCTTAATGTCACTAAGCCACTCCCGGTGCATGGTCATGTGCATGGAGGCGCCGGAGTCAACATACCAGTTCAAGCTGTCATTCATTGATGTAGCTGAAAAAGCTGCCACAAATCCTGTTTTATTTTCATTTTTATTGCTTTTTTTGTACCAACAATTTTTACTCATATGACCATATTTATTACAGTTGTAACACCTGGGACCTTTTTTATATTGCTGTTCATTTTTTGTTTGTTTAGTTTTAGCATTTGTATAAAGTGCGGTAGTGTCTGAACAAGTAACTTCTTGTAATAATTTATTTTTAACTAAGTCAGCACTAATCTTTAAACCGGAGCTTTCTAAACCCATGATCATTGGCTTGTAAATGTCAGGCAAGCCGGCCAGCATCAAAGTCCCAAGCCACTCATCATCTACTTTGAAATTTATGTTTCTCAACTTGTGTGCCGCAGACATAATTTTGTTGACATAGTCTTCCACTGATGAACTATTTTCCAAGCTTGTGTTTATTAAATCTTTTAAAAGTCCAACTTTTCTAGTCAACCCGCTGTCCGCAAATGCTTTTTCCAAATTTTCCCATACTTGCTTTGCATTGGTAGCATCTTGAATGTGCACATACAATATTGGATCAACTAACAAAATCAATTTTGATTTGGCTTTGATGTCCTGTTCGACACTTTTCGAGTCGGTTACTATGGGCTCAGTTAAAATGCAGTTGTACAAACTTTCAAGTTGCAAGTATGCTTTGACTGCAAAACTCCAACTTGCCCAATTTTCTCGTCCTTTTAGTTTCTCAATGGACACCGGATAACTTCTATCACCCATTATTTTGACTGAAATAGATAGCTGGAAAAGAAAATTCACTGGTTCGCGATCGCAGATTATTGAGGTTATGTTCTACACGCTTTTTTTTATTTTCGCTTTTTCCTGTAATTACTTCACTTTTACTTTTGCAAACACTAATCGGCAGGTATGGGACGGCCCATAACCTGATGGAAATAAAGCAATGCTTGTAACTAGCGGTTAAATATTTTTATTTAATATTTTACAAAAATTATGTGGCACAGTATATGACGTAGTAGCGGTAAGAGAGAGAAGCGCCCGGCAGTTATCCACAGCTAGACGTTGTTGTAATATTTTGCTCAGCGCAAAACTATAGGCGTTTGTGTTCTCATATTCCAACACCTTTGACGGATGGCTGGTCCAACCTGTCATTTCAGACACGTTGTTGTGATATATGGAAGATTTAATATTTATGTTTTAATTTTTTTAAATCATAATAACACTCGATAATTATTTCGATTGAATAGTAAAGTCATCGATTTTTTACTCATCGTGAAATAGTTCTGTTAACTTATTGTTTTAATTTTGTCAATTACGAGTATAGCATAACCTATAATCGCTGCACTAGCGGACCGATGCTATTCATTTTAATGATGAAAGCACGAATATTCGACAATATATCACTGAATATATAATTAATATCGAAAGAATCACTACCTTTATCGCTGTAATTATCGTTGTTATAAACAAGAACAACACATTCACTTTTCACTGCACTTGATACTCGATCAAAACATGTAGATGTACTATAGTATAGCAGCTGTTCACACAGACACATCGCTCACTCAAGTAGGAGAGAGACGGATGTCGAACGCTGCCGAACGTAAAGGCCGATTGTGCTTCTTTGTCGCTTGTTTGCCCTCTCGCTTGCACTTCAAGACTTACACGGAACGCCTCAGAGCGAGGTAACGACGCATGACGGAACGCCTCAGAGCGAGGTAACGACGCATGAGTCATGTTTTTTCGTGCGTGCAGCCAGCTCTATCGAATTATAAGACGTTGTCACGGAACGCCTCAGAGCGAGGTAACGACGCATGACGGAACGCCTCAGAGCGAGGTAACGACGCATGAGTCATGTTTTTTCGTGCGTGCAGCCAGCTCTATCGAATTATAAGACGTTGTCACGTCAATAACAAACTATACGCGAGTGCGAAGGATTTATATATTTAGTGAAGTTGGCCAAAATCATACGGAACGGAGAATACTGAAATTACAACGGAAATATTTTTTAACAGTGGTTGATATTCTACTTCAATACATTAAGCAGAATGCAGCTCAATCGGTACATACAGAGACACAAAACCTGACAGAGACTATATATAAAAGTATAAAATGAAGAAAGAGCTGAGCAATATTGCGACACAAATAATTATTTTTACAAGCTTTTATTTAAGTTGCTATCTCCGCATGTAAATATGTAAGTTGTCCGCTTCAAAATCGGCAAGTTAAATTTGACCCGGTTCCCGATTGAGCTAAAATTTTGCATACAACTAATTTAAATGACAAAGCATAGTTAGCTTAGTGACGTAATTCTAAATCTAATATAGCGGACTCCCTAAGATGCTGGACCAGTTTTTTTTACACCCCGTGTAATGATTTGCTCAGAAAAATACGAATAATTAAAAATATTTTCAAATAAAAGCTTGTAACTGAAAGTTTTAAGGTGTTTTGAAATGAATTCAGACCCAGAAGATTTGTATTTTTTAAGGCCAACCAACGTTTAGAAAGTTATGCAATACTTAAGACATTTCATTTGGACAATAACATCAAGGACTAAAATAATGTTAGTGTAAGGTGGTCCTGAGATTTAACGGCGCAAAAAAGGTTGAGATATTGCAATGTACAAATTGCTTTCATTACAAACTCGCGATAATACTTTTTAACGCATACAATTTTCCATCAATAAAATGCATGTTTTTATCACGAATTTGTATACCATATGTATGAGAAAGAAGCGTCTCAAAAATATTACCATTTTAATCTAGATTATCTTAATTAATAACAAGTAGTATTAAATACAAGACAACAAATTGACAGTTTTTTTTTAGGTTTTTATACTAGTCGTATGTATTTTGTATAATAATTGAAGTGAAGCCTTAAGACTATTAGAATAGCATACAAACTGCATTGACTAGACGCAACCGATCACATGGATTTATGATTTTGTAGAGGGTCCTTCTGAAACGGAACAATTCTTTTTATATTTAGTATTGGTTAGCCCTTGGCGAGATGCACCTGATGGTAAGTGACGATAATGCCGAAGATGAAAGCGGGCTTACCAAGATTCCCCAACGCAATGGAGAACTGGCTATCTTATCTTTAAGCCAGAACACATCAAGTTGGTAATACTTATGTTTGGAGGCAAGACTTAGATAATAAGATGGTGGTAGCTAGCCGACGGGCTTAGAAAATGCCCTACCACCAACCAAAGATCGGGTGTTGGAAAATTTTGTAAGGCAAGTCCATTTTTAGTGTTCCGTACCCAAAGGGTAAAAACGGGACCCTTTTACTAAGACTTAACTGTCCGTCCGTCCGTCCGTCTGTCTGTCACCATGCTGTATTTTATGAACCGTGATAGCTAGACAGTTGAAATTTTCACAGATAATGTAGTTCTGTTGCCGCTTTAACCACAAATACTAAGAACAGAATAAAATAAATATATAAGGGGGGCTCCCATACAACAAACGTGATTTTTTTTAAAACGTGAAGAAAGTAGCGACATCTAGTATAATGGTTCAGAACCCTTTATGCGCGATTCTGAGTCGCAATTTACCGGTTTTTTGCGAATTCAGTTGTTTGGGGTATTTTTTTTTACATTTTCATAAGCGAATCCCCTCCCCCCTGGTTTTTTTTCAGGTTTTTATTACATTTCGGTACCAATTGACATCTTAAAGAAGTCATATTTCAATTTACGACAGTCAATGCAAAGTATGTGATTATAAAAAGATCAACATTTAATAACAATGACATACGTATTAAAGATTGTTCTTCAATTTAGACGATAATTTGGTTTCTAATTCTTTTGGTCCTATTTTGACAAAAAAAACGATTTTGTTTAAAATCTATTTATGAAAAGTTGTAATATTTTTTTTATGTTGTTGTGGTTTGCACATATCTCTTTCATTTTCCTCCGAGCACTGAGTTGTCTGGTTGAAATAGCTTTCAGTGATAACACCGTCCCTCAGTTTTCCTTTTTGTTTTGTACATAAAAATTGTCTGTCTCTGATGAGCAGTACAGAGTATTTTGAATTTGAATAATCAAAAGCATGCCTAAAAACTAAACGATTAAACAATTAAATATTAATTATAACACTAATAGAAACAGAGTGATAGTTACTATTTCTAAGTTAATGCATATCACAATCTTGACGAATCATAACAACATTTGAAGTAATGTTTCTATAATTGTTTTATATTTTGCTATAAATATTCAATTCTAAAAAAGTCTACGGGTTGGCATCACGTAAAAATGACAGATAACTGGAAATAATTGTAGCCATTTTATGATGCCGAGTGCTTATTACCAAACACAATCGTTACATGAATAATAACATTCCTGTTAGGAGTAAATAAGTAGCAACAATTATATAATATTTTTTAACAAAATATCATTTCTCGATCTGGGTAGATAATGTGAAAAAGATTCGAAAGCAGTGTTGTTAAAAGAAAATTTTCAATCTTAATTCTATCTATTTGTCAAAGGGGAATTGCTTATTACTATGTGTTTTTTATTTCTTTTTTTCTATTTTATGCTACGGAACCCTTGGTAAATGAAAAGAACCACACTTAACTTTGTTTGTTTCATGCCCCCTTAATTGCCTACGGATATCCTTACGGACTTCAACGAAATGTAGATTTGAATTTCTTATCAACATCATTTATGAAGTTGCACTGAAGTTTCGTCATGTTAAATCCAGATCTCTACAAAATTGGACCCATAAATTTTGTTTTTATAACCCGTGTAGATAAAGAAGCAATCTGTGAATGGCGGCGGCTACTTCCGGTATAGTCAGAAAAATAGATTGTAAAGTAAAAACAATATTTTATTTATATTCATTTTAGATAAGCAACAGCTTACTATCAAAAACGTCACAAAACTAGAATAAATATAACCATTAACAAAATAACGGTAACAGAATTAAAACATTGCAACAGAGCGAATCAAGACAGCAGCGTGAATGCTAATCTAGACTGACTGTTTTTTTTTGTTGTTTACAGTACCGCGCTGTGTGAGTATAGACGGATATATGGGTGAGCGAGATAACATGACCACCGCCGCCATTGACAGATTGTTTCATAATCTTCGCGGGTTATAACTGTGTTTTTCAGAAATGGTCAACAATCATATATTATAGGTAAGGTATATGTTAAGTCCTTTGAATGTTATAATCATTAAAAGAACAATAAATACATACGAACTCTAACTTACCATTTGATGTTGTTAGAGTCATAAATATGACGTAAGTAATACGCATTTTTTCATAAATATATCACTAAAAAGATAGATGCTTAATTAATAATAAATAGCTATCAATATTTAAAGAAAAAAATTTATTAAATATAAAGAATGTTTTAAATATGAAAAAAAATTTTTACTTCAATTAACAACCGTGTAAAAAAATAAGAAATACTAATTAGGTGAGTAATAAACGTATTAATTCAAATTACCTACTCAACACTTAAATGACCTATGGATTCTAAAAAAACCAATCACGCGTTTCATACGAATATCTAGTAACAAACTAAATTCCTTCTGAAGGATAACAAGCAATAACAAATTTGTCTTTTATAAGAGGTAATTTCGTTATTCTAGCAACGTATCCATTTAGTTGTGCTTTTTCGTTGCGCTTACGGTGCACATCACAATAAAATTCACAATATCATTTCCCTGTTGGGTACAGCAAGAGAATTGTGTCAATTAAATGACTGTTGACTCTCGTTATTTTATTTTTACCAGTTCAATTCTTTATTTTATTCAGTTTTTTTTTAGTTTTTCGTAAATTAGTTTGACGCAGGTTACACTTTTTTTTATTATTTACAATTGGTAAACCTTGGACAACATCTCACCTGGTGGTAAGTGACGATGTTGCCGAAGATGGAAGCGGGCTTATCAAGATTCCCCAACGCAATGGGGAACTGGCTATCTTATCTTCATGCCGGAACACACCAATGATATCAACATTAATATTTGGCGGCAAAACTTAGATAAGATGGTGGTAGCTAGCCAGGCGGGCTTAGAAAATGCCCTACCACCAACCAAACCGAGTCTTACAATTGAGCCGCTGGGAATCGAACCCGCGACCTCCTGTGTAAAGCCTTTGAGACTTTGCCTCTGAGTTACGGAGGCGGTTAAAACCTTAGAGAATGAGCGTTGCCGACCGAGTTTTAAGGAATATAAAACAAAAATGTCTTACTACGCTCTTGTACGCAAAGTTACGACGCACTGGAAGATCATAACACTTCTAACTGGCAGAATAAACGTTCCACCAGTAATTGTTCGATATTTTTCGTAATTATTCCATAAATAGAAAAAAAAACTACGCAGCAATAGATCTATATTCAGAATTTGTATCACTTTTTTTGCTGCGCGTTAATGGAAAAGCTTCTAGTAAGGTTAAATGTGCGCCAAGCTTCTTTATTGTTTCAGTTTTTTAAATAAAAAACTAAATTCGTCTTTTTATGCAATTAAAGATGCAATATTTGTCTTCAATTAAAGTAAATCTTGTTTGCATTAATAATAGAAAAACAAATCTTGACGCACTTTCACTTTACTAGAAGGAGTAAGGTCAAACGTACGTCAAGCTTCTTTTTTGCTTCGGTTTTTTTCATCAGTCTCGTCAATGGAATTAAGCCGAGCTAAAGTCTCCATACCATTATTTAAACAAAAACTAAATTCGTCTTTTTATGCAATTAAATATAAATATTTGTTTTTAATTAAAGTAAACCTTGTTTGCATTAATAATAGAAAAACCAATCTTGACTCACTTTCACTTTACTAGAAGGGGTAAGGTCAAACGTACGTCAAGCTTCTTTTTTGCTTCGGTTTTTTTCATCAGTCTCGTCAATGGAAGTAAGCCGAGCTAAAGTCTCCATACCATTATTTAAAGAAAAAAAATAAATTCGTCTTTTTATGCAATTAAATATAAATATTTGTTTTTAATTAAAGTAAACCTTGTTTGCATTAATAATAGAAAAAATATCTTGACTCACTTTCACTTTACTAGAAGGGGTAAGGTCAAACGTACGTCAAGCTTCTTTTTTGCTTCGGTTTTTTTCATCAGTCTCGTCAATGGAAGTAAGCCGAGCTAAGGTCTCCATACCATTATTTTAACAAATACTACATTCGTCTTTTTTGCAATTAAAGATACAATATTTGTTTTTAAGCCGCTGGATGCGGGTAGCGTAGGACCGGTCGTCGTGGAAATCCTTGGGGGAGGCCTTTTTCCAACGTTAGACGTCTTTCGGCTCATATGATGATGATGATTTCTCGTTAATTAAAGGTTTATTGTTTTTCTTTTGTTTTGTGCTAAAATTGTTTGATTGTTATATGTCACTGGGCAGCATCAAAATTTTATTATTTTCAGTATGTAGCTGGTAACACTCTTAAACCGGTCTTGAAAACCAATTATCGTTTTTAAAAATATTTTCTACATAATTATTGTGATGATCAAAGCCTTATGTGATACCATAACAATTATACGTTAACAATCATACAATGCGATTTGTAACACACATAAAATACTATAACATTTAAAAGTAGCACACAAATTCACGATTTTCTCTCACTATTACACAGAGTTTAGAAGCTACAATAATAATCACCTTAGACCTACCTAATAAATATAATGGAGAGATAGACATTCAGACAATATCCTAAAGACAAAATTTTCGAAAACACACCCAGACAAGAGTCTACAACCATGAACACTTGTGTCATCACGAGTAGATAATCTTCACTCTCCTTACGTACAGTTCAATCGATTTTGTTACAGACATCGATATTCTTTGAAAAATATTCGTTAAGTTAGAACTCAAACGATAACTAAATGATTAAGATGTTTCAAAAGCTATAACGAACGCGAAAATGTTTCTCGATAATATCAATTATCTTTGAATGAATTGTAATGTTTTATTTCAAATACTTAATGGAACAATTCTTTGCACGTCACTGAATAAATTAATAAGACAAATGATAAGAAAACCAATTCAATGATATACTTGTAAATGATGCCAGTCGCCAAACAGATTCTAGCATTATTTAGGTAGGTACTTTGTAAAATACTAAAATTTAACGATTCATTATAGGTACACCTAAACAAGCTATTGAGCACGACAACGATTGGAAGACTTGAGCAAAAGGAATGGTTTTAACTAAAAACATTTAAAATCACAATAATATTACAATTAACAAATACATAGTGTACTTAATAACTACAGGATAACAGGAAGTTCATTTATCCTTTCCATGTTAGGTCTTCCAGCAAAATACGGATTTCAAAATACTTTTGTCATTGGAAGTGAACTTCTCGAGTATACTTTTACCTTTTTTATTACTTGATCATACCAGTTTTAAACATGTGAATACAAGAAATTTTATAAGGATCCTAATTAAATCATTAAGCGCATGGATTTTAGGGATTTCATCTAAACGTAGACGCTAGAAGCAAATTAGCACTAAAATTAATTAATATAGCTAAGAATTTAGAAGAATATTGCAGAAGAGCCTTCAAGAGCTACTAGGATCCTAAGAGCGGTGAAGAGGTCATCGCCTAGTAGATAAATGCGGGGTGGAGAGGCGGATGCGGGAGGCGGGGGGCCTTGTCGGCCGGAGCGCAGCAAGCTGGCTCGCAGCAAGGGGTGCTGTAAGGCGCTGGTACTAAAGTGTACTGCGCTGGAGGCCCGTAGATCGCAGGAGTAGCTGTAAAGTTTTTAAAGCTGTGAAATCTTTAAGATTTATATTTAAAATAACAATAAAAAACATAACCCTAATTCAGGGTAGGCTCGAGTCCCTCGGTGGGGACATAATATATGTGCTGATATGATTGACGAACATGTAAAAAAAATCACAGAGCATTTGAGTAGAATTTGTATATGTCGGAGCGCAAGGACGTGGCGCCATCTATGCATCCGTCGAAGCACCGTGTGTTTTATCTTGAAACGTCAAACGGTTAGCTAGGGTAGTAATAATAGTCATCTTTGGCCAAGGCGCGGTCTGTGCGAGACCGGAACCCGGAAGTTGGTAGTGTTGGTACTTGTTAGTTAGCCAATCAGAATCGTTGTGATTATCGAACCATTAAAGACAATGCAGCCTCCCTACAGAGGCTACGACACTCCAAAACTTCTCAAAGACGAGTTTATTTCTTAGATACGGTCAAAACCCTTCTGACGATCCGAAATATATATTTTCTGCGTTCGCACTCCGATGCATTGAAAGTATAACACAAGCACTTTTGCAATACTTTTGTATTGATTACTACTTGTACCTATCACTATGATTACTATTTGTACCTCTAAAACTAATTTTCAATAATATTTTTGTAATAAATAAATAACTTTTTATTATCAGATTAAAAATCCATAGTTACGTTAGTAGTAGACTTATTGATTGCTAATTGTACCTATTATTAAATTTACTATTTGTACCTATAAAACTTATTGCCAATAATATTATTGTATTGATTGCTACTGGTACCACAGAATAGAATAATTCTATAGAACGCTGATGTTGATTTTTTAGTACTAACACCGAGCGAGCCATTACACATACGCACACTACAATAAGGTTGATGCTATTGGGTGTTTTTTTTAAAGTAACCTTCCCCAAAAACAAAAAACAAACTATAAAATCATTAAATAAAAGTAGACTTATAACTGTAAAACATAAGATTGAGTTTATGAAAATTGACAGAATGACATTGGTGAGGTGATACCAGAATAGTAAAACTGCCCAGTTTAATTGATGAGCACTAAAAGTTTAAAAAATAATGTGATTATTTAGAACTAAAGAAATAATATGTAATGTTGTGCAATTCGTTAAAAAACATTGATTTCGAATTAAATTTCAGATCGTAAGATTAAAAGTAAAGTTATTTAATTGAAACTTTCCGTGCAATATTTTTTCCAAAGATAGTATCATTTTCATAGTTTATAGTTAGGTATTTTTTAATATCGATAGATTATATTAGGAATGCAAGGTATGATAGGTTTTTTAATTACTACGCCGATTTCTTCGAAAGTGACCACGGATTCATGGTCATAGACCACAAGGACCTTCAGATATCGATGGTGTTTATTAAAATTTCATTCTTATAACCTTCATTTTATTATAACATATATTTTAACTACTATAACATTATAATTATAAACTATATATTTTCATTAATTTAAAAATACACAGGATGTTTGTGATAGATATAGCGCAGAAACAAAACAAAAGTACAACGGTTTACAGTTTCTTAAAAAAAATTTCATGTTCTGTTCTTTTGCATGGTGTAACTTGGCACGTTTTTAGAATCCAATTTTATTCTATATTAATATTTACTTTTAAAAAGTAAGCTTTGCTTGCTTGGCGCCTTGACCATTTAAACTTGCCAAGTTACACCATTTAGTAGAACAGAACATATTAAAAAAAACTGAAAACTGTTGTACTTTTTCTATTATTTGGAGAAGTCTAAAATAAATATTTCTATTTGAAGTTTCGTAGCTATAATTTAGAAATCACTATAGAACTGGGTACCTACCCATTATTTCATTTACTTATACCTGTGTAAATATTTATTTATATTTATTTATACCTGTAAAACTAATTTCCATTAATATTTTTTGTTTTTTCCAGTCAATTTACCAACAGAACAATACTTTGCTCTAGGTAATAGGGGTCTACTTATTTTGGAAATTTTATTTTTCCCATGGGAACGGAAAGACTTTAGACTTTTTTCATAGGTTTTCTTGTAATTTATGCATTCTACTTCAAGTTTTTTTTCAAGATTTTGGGCCGAGTAGTTTCTGAAATAAGGGGGAAAAGGAACATTTTTGCCTATTATCTTAAATGACTTCAAAATTATTTATTTTAAAGTTAATAAAAAAAAATAAGATTCTCACAACAAGCTCTTTAATTTGATATATCAAAAACAATTTTTTTTCAATTTTATAATTAACCCCCATGTTTACAATTCATTTATTTACGCTACACATCCGTCTTTTTGTCACTGACTTACATAATTATGCGCGACAAATTCCAACTCAATCGGTTCAGAAATTTCGGAGGAAATTGGCTGTAACAGACAGACACACGAGTGGTCCTATAATAGTTCCGTTTTTACATTTCTACGTACGGAACCCAAAAAGTGGCCAAGTGCGTGTCGGACCACGCGCAAAGTACGGTTCCGTAGTTTTTTCAAAAAGTAAATATTAATTTTGAAAAGTAATGCTAAGCCGTTGGTGCTAGTCGATATCATCCTATCAGCTCGTGTACGTCCCCACCGAGGGGTTTGAGCCTACCCTGAATTAGGGCGATCGGGCCCGGGCCGGATCGGGGCCGGGACCACGCGGGCCCACTGCGGGTTGGTTGATTTCACACACTACCTTCGAGTTTCTTCGCAGGTATGTGCAGGTTTCCTCACGATGTTTTCCCTATACCATAAGAGCGTCCGATAAACGTACATATGAAATCGAAATTCTAAAACACATTGGTAAATGGCAGGATTCGAACCACGACCTCCCGGAAAGGAGGTAGAGGGCCCTTGCCATTACGCCACTGAGGCTCTCAGTGGATCTTACTGTTGGTATTAATCCTATAATATAATAACGTATAATATACCAAAAAGTCGTATAAGATGCCTTATAGAAGGCTTGAAAAACTTCTGACAGAAGGGTTTTCCACTAGTCCTACAACCTACACCACGGGCTTGACCCCCGTGTGTGGAGTATGGGCTAAGCTTATCCCCAGTTTGGGAAGAGACTCGTGGCCCAGCAGTGGGGACGTTTATGGATTGTTAACGACGAAGGACCAGCTGGTAGTACCTATAGGTGCTGTAGTGTTTATTCATTAAACAGATAATAACAGAGTTAAGAGGATTTTGAAGCTGCGACTTTTCATACAAACGGCGTTAACGATTTTCACACCTCTTAAATGTAAATCGATTTGGACCAATTTTTGATAGGTTGTCAGTCAAAACAAAAGCTAGGCTTATACGTTTCGTTTTGAAATTACTGATTATCAATAAACAAAAAATGGCCGAAATTAGTTTTGTATGGAAACGCGTGAACGACAATAAAATTAAACTTATTAACTTTATCGAAAAAACAAAAACGTAGAAGCCTAGCTTTTGTTCTGACTGACAAGCGATCAAAAATTCACATTGAAGAGGTGAAAATCATTAACGCCGTTTGTGTGAAAAGTCTCAACTTCACAATCCTCTTAACTGGGGCTTCTCTACTCATCATACTGACCAACATTTGTTCTGCTGAAACCGCAAAAAAAAACTCTTTATACAAAGTGATCAGTTGCTCGAGCAATTTTGTGCATTTTTGTATGGAGGGTCAAATTGATTATGGGTTCCTTGGGGAAAGTTGCTCAGTGTGATGATTAGAACCCCCAGTTAACGGATCCTTCACCAATTTTGTTACACCCTGTACAGTGATTCTTTAAGGTGGGCTTGTACTCATCAAACTGAACAGTTTTTGTTATACAACTTTGCTGGAATCGTGTTTTTTTGGGGTTTACATACAAATCGGTCAGCTGATTGGCCGGTTTTGTATGAAAAATCAAAAAAAAATCGCGATCTCAGCAAAGTTTTAGAACAAAAGTTGTTCAGTTTGATGAGTACAAACCCACCTTAAAGAATCACTGCACCATTATGTTACACCATGTATACTTGTTGAACTTATAGAGACACATTTATGGGGCAGTGGTATACTTGTTGAACTTATAGAGACACATTTATGGGGCAGTGGTATACTTGTTGAACTTATAGAGACACATTTATGGGGCAGTGGTATACTTGTTGAACTTATAGAGACACATTTATGGGGCAGTGGTATACTTGTTGAACTTATAAGAGACACATTTATGGGGCAGTGGTATACTTGTTGAACTTATAGAGACACATTTATGGGGCAGTGGTATACTTGTTGAACTTATAGAGACACATTTATGGGGCAGTGGTATACTTGTTGAACTTATAGAGACACATTTATGGGGCAGTGGTATACTTGTTGAACTTATAGAGACACATTTATGGGGCAGTGGTATACTTGTTGAACTTATAGAGACACATTTATGGGGCAGTGGTATACTTGTTGAACTTATAGAGACACATTTATGGGGCAGTGGTATACTTGTTGAACTTATAGAGACACATTTATGGGGCAGTGGTATACTTGTTGAACTTATAGAGACACATTTATGGGGCAGTGGTATACTTGTTGAACTTATAGAGACACATTTATGGGGCAGTGGTATACTTGTTGAACTTATAGAGACACATTTATGGGGCAGTGGTATACTTGTTGAACTTATAAGAGACACATTTATGGGGCAGTGGTATACTTGTTGAACTTATAGAGACACATTTATGGGGCAGTGGTATACTTTTTGAACTTATAGAGACACATTTATGGGGCAGTGGTATACTTGTTGAACTTATAGAGACACATTTATGGGGCAGTGGTATACTTGTTGAACTTATAGAGACACATTTATGGGGCAGTGGTATTTTGAAAGTCATGTAGGTAGATCGTGTGTAGTAGATAGTTATATTTAGCAGTTGTAGAAAGGTTTTATTAGACACTTCGTCGTAAGCGTTGGTGGCTCAACCGGTAACGACTCGGTCCTCCTAACCAGAGGTCCCGGGTTCAAATCCGAACGGCCAATGTACCAATGAAGTTTTTCGAAACGTACATACATATACCTACCGATTGCTTTAACGGTGAAGAAGAACATCGTGATGAAACCTGCAAATCTGATTCCAGATGTGTATGAAGGTCGGGTTGCACACGTCCGTAGGTGTAAATCTAAATTCCATACACGTGACCACGGGTGAAGTGCAACACTAGGCAACCGTCGTCTATCCCTTGGATAGCACGAGAGAGATGAAAGAGAGGTTAGATGCTTACTGTCAAATGGTAGCTGGTACACAGCGTATGGCTGCGGTGGCATCTCACAAGGGGCGCATGGTACTGGCGCCAACGGAGGCGCGCATACCAACTGGTAGCAGAGCGGCGCTTGCATGGCGGCTTCGGTGCCCAGCACTGGCAGTTGACTCATCTGGAAGCGATAATAAAACTTCATCATCATCATATCAGATGAAAAAGTCGACCGCTCCTTTGCTGCCCGCATCCAGCGATAAATGTTTGATGAAAAATGGAGCTTCAACCTGAAGTTATGATTATAACCTTCCAGCTGTATTTGATCTACTAGGCGATGCACGCGTGACGATACGAGTCATCTAAGGCAAGGAATTGTTAATGTATTTCATGCATCTCTGACTATCGTTCAATGGTTTTATTGATATGTGGATCAACCTTTCTGGTCTGTTTGGTCGTCAGGATAACTTAACCAATCTAATTAAAAGTTAATAATTCGACTGCATAACAACTTAACCCCTCTTTGTCGGAAAAATGTATCCTATGTCACTCACGGGGTCAGGACGAATACCGTCGACACCTCGAACTCCAAAATCAATCAAGCCGTTTAGTGAACAGAGCGTGCCAAAGAAATAATTCACCTCTTTTTTTGGCCAGTCAGGTAAAAATCCTTACTAATATTATAAACGCGAGAGTTTGTATGTATGGATGTTTGTTACTATTTCACACAAAAACTACTGAACGTATCTGGATGAAATTTGGTATGTAGACAGTATATGACTAGGATTTACATATACCTAGGCTTCTTTTCTCCACGCTGGCGAGCCGATTGCGGCTCGCGCACTGCGCACTCTCGGAGGCAGTCATAGAAACTATGTTTACGCTAACTGAGCCGCTGGCAAAAGCTAGTATATCGTATAACACTTATGGGATAGACGAATGTAGCGATACCTCGCGTTCCAAAATCCATCAAGCTGTTTAAGCTACAGGCTCAGCCAAAGCAACATACATACGCATGCACCCATAAAACATTACCCTTCTTTACGAGCAGTCGGGTAATAAGAAGGGACACAAGTAAAACATGTGTAGAATGCAAAGGACACAAGTGGTGGAAATTGGTAACTTCATAATTTCATAAAAGAACAAGAAAATACTGAGATAAGTAGGTACTTACGGGCTGTGATTGTGTAAGTATGTGATGTAGGTAATGCCACATAGTTATATACCTACCTTTATCCGATATGATCGCTCACTATTAGGGGTCTTAAAAGAAGGCTCCAGGACACCCAAAGGGCGAAGGAGCCAAAGTATGCTTCGAGTTTCTTTACGAGAGCGATTCAGAACATACTTTACATAATCATCACTAAAAATTATTGGAAGTGGGTGGGGTAGTAATGTTCTCAAGTGGCGACAGCGCACCGGAAGAATCGGTGGACCGACGAATTGGTGAAGGTCGCGGAAAGCCGCTGGATGCGGGCAGCGCAGGACCGGTCGTTGTGGAAATCGTTGGGAATGGCCTTGTCCAACGGTGGGCATCTTTCGGCTGATATTTTGATGATGATGATGAAGCATACCTGCTTTCTGACTGCTTGAGCTACTCTTAAACGGCCAAGCGGTGAGAACATGACACCACCACTCTGAAAATAAAAGAAAAAATACATAAGACAAAGCTAAAAATAATATTTATAGGTTGTCTAGTAGGAATCGCTCTCAGCGAAAAGATCTCCCAAATCGTACGTCTCTTATCTGTTACTTTGTATAATATGTATTTTTTTATCTGATTAGCAATAAAAAGTTACTTGACTTTTATGCCGTCGTCATCCAATAAACTCATTGAGAAATCAGTCCAAGTGCAATGGTCTAAGTACTTATCGGGCATTATGAAGTCCCTTAAACTCTCTCCTGAATTCTTTCTATAGATTTACAACAATTCTATAATCTTATAAAAATGAATCGCAAAATGTGTTGGTAAGCGCATAACTCAAGAACGGCTGGACCGATTTCGCTAATTCTTTTTTTGTCGAGTTCGTTATTGTCAGGAGAAGGTTTTTATGTAGGGTAGGGTAGGGTAGGGTAGGGTAGTGTAGTGTAGTGTAGGGTAGGGTAGTGTAGGGTAGGGTAGGGTAGGGTAGTGTAGGGTAGGGTAGGGTAGTGTAGGGTAGGGTAGGGTAGTGTAGTGTAGGGTAGGGTAGTGTAGTGTAGGGTAGTGTAGTGTAGGGTAGTGTAGTGTAGAATAGTGTAGGGTAGTGTAGTGTATGTAGGGTAGAGTAGGGTGTGTAGTGTAATGTAAGGTGGTACGACGTTCGCCAGGACAGCTAGTAATATATAATAATTGTAGCTAACGATAGACATCCGAGCACTTGCACATAGGTACTGAAATCTCGACGACCTTTTTGCCTGTGTGTCGCCCTACGTACGCGAACTTATCCTTTAAAGTTTACGTTTAGTGCGTTTGGGGCATTACTTCAGTTAATCAGTACACCTGAACGGAGTTCTGGAAATGATTTGAAGGCTAAAACAACTTCACACAAAAATAACATTACATGAGTATTTTTTAAATTTAGAATTTATCATTAATTTTAATCACTTTTAGCGTTGGACGAAGTATCTTTAGAATGGTTGCCTACTTTAATAATTAAAGACTCAACAAGATACGCGCGACCCCGTGCCGGTCTAACGTCGGCGTCGCCGCGATTGAACTCAGGGCTACCACTTCGAAGTAATGTTTGACGCGAGTCGGCAGCGGCGGAAGCGTTTATTAAAGCTGACAGCTAATTCGGCGAACGAACTTTACTCAGGGTGACACACAAGCGGAAAAGATCGTCGAACTCTCATAGTACGTGAACTTGCTTGCACCTCGATCGCTAGCTTAATGCTTTAACATTCAGGTCAATCAAAATTGACTTTGCAAAACAAGTATGCAGATAGCTGAAAACAAACAAAATAAAGATTTTTTTTCAAACATGCGCGAAAACATTCTTGTTATTAAAAAAAAAAGAATACGCAAATTGTGACATTTACGCATAGAGCAATACCACTCCATTTAAGTTTAACGAAATGGTGTCTCTTTTGAATTTGGAACAAAACAGTGTAAAAAGTGTTGGTTTTTGCGGCGGGCGGCGCACCCTCCGTCTGCGCCGTCGGTCGCACGAGATTAAATTAAGATTATGCAGGGTAGGGCCAAGGTTTATTTTTTAAAAAATAGTTGAAACCACCAGAACTGAATATTTATATTAGAAAATATTGAAAATATAGAAAAATAGCCAGAAATCTTATGAAATCTTATATGATGGGAAACTGAATTGAATGGCAGAATGACAACTTGAAAAACTAACAAAAATAACATAAGTAAAAATTTACAAAAAAGATGATATAAAAACAGGTTGAACGTAAAAATAACTAAAAAGGTCGACTTCGTCACATTTTTAAGTTTTTCTGAAGTTTCGATTCTCTGTTATAATAAAAAGAAACACGAAAATTTCTTTTGATTGTGAAAAAAGGGCGTTGAGGTAGTAAAGTTTTCGAGTGGCTACCGCGCACCGGAAGACGTAGCATAGGAAGGCCTCCCACTCGGTGGACCGATGACCTGTAAAGGTCGCGGGAACCGCTAGATGCGGGCAGCGAATGAACGGTCGTCGTGGAAATCCTTGTCCAGCAGTGAACGTCTTTCGGCTGTTAAGATGATGATGATGAAACAATCCTTACTTATATTATAAATGTAAAAAAAATGTGTTTGTTTGTTTGCTTGTTTGTTACCTTTTCACGCTCCAATACCTTGACCAATCTTGATGAAATTGAGCATGCAGGTAGCCTGTGTTACTGGGAAGGACATAGACTACTTTTTAGCCCGTGAAAATAGCAAAGTCCGATGCAGTTTCTGAGGGAACTGAAAAATATATTTTTTTCATTAATTTACTTAAAATCGCAACGTAACTATGGGTTGTTGTGTTTTTTTGCACATAGATGGTTAGGGAGGTGGGAAATGTCATAATTTACTAGTGAGCATATCCTGACATAGTTCCCGAGGGATCTCGGGAAAACTTATTTCCACGCTCACGCACGTTGGTGTCGCAAAGGAGCAACGGGTTGAAGTGTCTTTTTTGTACAGAATTGGTTGAGGAGACAGGAAGTGACATAGACTACTAATCAGCATAGCCCAATATAGTTCCTGAGGGATCTGGAGAACACTCATGTCGCTTGCGGCTCGCACACCACTCACCCTCAAAGACAGTCATAAAAAAACCGACTTCCATCGCAACAATTTCGAACAACTTTGCATTGTTATTTTTGGTTTTTGTTAATTTTCTAAAAAAGTACTACACTGATTTTGATGAAATTTATGTGGGACCACACGGGAAGCACAAAAAAAAAGAATCATCAAAATCGGTTCACCCAGTCAAAAGTTCTGCGGTAACAAACATAATAAAAAAAACATACAGTCGAATTGAGAACCTCCTCCTTTTTGGAAGTCGCTTGAAAACTATGACCACGCGGGCGAAGTCGCGGGCCAAAGCTAGTAGGTACCTAAGTAAAATGTTCTTTAAAACAATGTATACGGCCGGAGCTCGTAATTTATTCAATCGCAGAGTTGCGGAAAATAGCTCTGATAATCCTGCCACACCAAACCCGTCCCTAATTGTACCCACTCGCTTCAGTTTGCGGCGAAGTGGGTCTCATCAGTAATTACAGGGATCATAAATCATTCATAATTATTGGACGACGGTAGACAGTGACAGAACCTAATCCATAATTATTGTATTATCGCACGCGGTTTGTTCACGCAATACAAGGTGTTAGGGTGAACACCTTCAACCTTGAAACTGGTGCTGGTGAGATTTGACTATGGGTTCCTTGGAGAAAGTTGTTCAGTTTCACGGGTAGCAGCACCAGTTTCAAGGTTGAAGGTGTTCACCCTAACACCCTGTATATTCTAGGTACTCGTATGTATTTAAATTAACGAAATAATTGGTAGGCACAAAACAAGGCAGGTTAAGGTGAAACAATCTCATCATCATCATCATTAAGCCGAAAGTCGTCCACTGCTGGACATAGGGCTCCCCCAAGGATTTCCACGACAACCGGTTCTGCGTTGCCCGCATCCAGCGGCTTCCCGCAACCTTCACCAGGTCATCGGTCCACCGAGTGGGAGGCCTGCCTACACTACGTTTTCCGGAGCGTGGTCGCCACTCGAGAATCTCACTGGCCATGGCCATCTGTTTTACGAGCTATGTGCCCCGCCCACTGCCACTTAAGTTTAGCAATTCTGAGAGCTATGTCGGTTACTTTGGTTCTCCTACGGATCTCCTCGTTTCTGATTCGATCACGCAGAGAAACTCCGAGCATAGCACGCTCCATTGCCCTTTGGGTGACCTTGAGCCTTCTTATGAGGCCCATAGTAAGCGACCATGTCTCAGTTCCATATGTCTTGACTGGCAACACACACTGGTCGTAGACCTTGGTCTTAAGACTGCGGTATCTGGGACGTAAAGATATTGCGAAGCTTTCCGAACGCTGCCCAGCCGAGTTGGATGCTACAATTGATCTCTTTGTCGGAGTTGAACCTACCTAACTGGACTGTTAACGTATCCCTGTCTCACCCCTCGCTGCAGCTGGATAGGTTCCGAGTTTTGATCCTGGACGCGAACCGACGTGGTGGCGTTTTCATACAAACACTTCAGCACTTCGATATATCGATAGTCAATTTGGCACCTCTGGAGAGACTGTAACACAGCCCTAGATTCGACCGAATCGAAGGCTTTTTCATAGTCCACGAACGCCAAGCATAGTACCTAGCTGATTGTACTCTTCAGTCTTCTGTATAATCTGCCGCAGCGTATGTATGTGGTCTACGGTACTAAATCCTTTTTGGAAACCGGGTTATTCGAGAGGCTGGAAGTCGTCAAACCTGCGTGCGAGACGATTCGTAATGACTCTCGAAAACAGCTTGTAGACGTGGCTCAGAAGTGAGATGGGTCTGTAGTTCTTCAGCAGGGTATTGTCGCCCTTTTTGAAGAAAAGCACGACCACAATTCTGTGCCATGCCTTAGGCGTTTGTCCCTCAAGTATAATGGAATTAAATAATTTCTGAAGAGCTTTAAGTACCGGTGTTCCATCTGCTTTCAGAAGTTCAGCCGTAATTCCATCATCACCCGGTGCTTTATTATATTTAAGCTGTTTAAGAGCCATTCTAATCTCGTACAGGCTGACGTCCGAGATATCTTTGGTATCATCATCATCATATCAGCCACAAATCGTCCACTGCTGGACAAAGGCCTCCCCCAAGGATTTCCACGACGACCGGTCCTGCGCTGCCCGCATCCATCGGCTTCCCGCGACCTTCACCAGGTCATCGGTCCACCGCGTGGGAGGCCTGCCTACGCCACGTTTTCCGGTGCGCGGTCGCCACTCGAGAACTTTACTGCCCCATCGGCCATCTGTTCTACGAGCTATGTGCCCTGCCCACTGCCACTTCAGTTTAGCGATTCTGTGAGCTATGTCGGTTACTTTAGTTCTCCTGCGGATCTCCTCGTTTCTGATTCGATCACGCAGAGAAACTCCGAGCATAGCACGCTCCATTGCCCTTTGGGTGACCTTGAGCCTTCTTATGAGGCCCATAGTAAGCGACCATGTCTCAGTTCCGTAAGTCATCACTGGCAACACACACTGGTCAAAGACCTTAGTCTTGAGACACTGCGGTATTTGGGACGTGAAGATATTGCGAAGCTTCCCGAACGCTGCCCAGCCGAGTTGGATTCGTCGATTGATCTCTTTCTTGAAGTTGGACCTACCTAACTGGACTGTTTGTCCCAGGTATACATATTCGTCAACAACTTCCAGTGTAGAGTCTCCAACCTTTAGAGGAGTGGGTGCGACACGGACATTTAACATTATTTTCGTCTTGTCCATGTTCATTTTAAGACCCACTTGTTGAGAGACCTTACTGAGGCCATCGAGCATTGTGCTTAGGTCTTCCATAGTCTCAGCCATGACCACGATATCATCAGCGAATCGGAGGTGGGATATGTACTCGCCGTTGATATTGATGCCGAGTCCACCCCAGTCCAGAAGCTTAAAAACATCTTCCAGGGCGGCGGTGAACAGTTTCGGAGATATAACGTCTCCCTGTCTCACCCCTCGCTGCAACTGGATAGGTTTCGAGTTCTGGTCTTGGAGGCGAACCGACATGGTGGCGTTTTCATACAGACACTTCAACACCTCGATGTATCGATGGTCAATTTGGCACCGCTGGAGAGACTGTAGCACAGCCCAGGTTTCGACTGAATCAAAGGCCTTCTCATAGTCCACAAACGCCAAGCATAGTGGCTGATTGTACTCTTCGGTCTTCTGTATAATCTGCCGCAGCGTATGTATGTGGTCTATGGTACTAAAGCCTTTTCGGAAACCGGCTTGTTCGGGAGGCTGGAAGTCGTCAAACCTGCGTGCGAGACGATTCGTAATGACTCTCGAAAACAGCTTGTAGACATGGCTCAGAAGTGAGATGGGTCTGTAGTTCTTCAGCAGGGTGTTGTCGCCCTTTTTGAAGAAAAGCACGACCACACTTCTGTGCCATGCCTTAGGCGTTTGTCCCTCGAGTATAACGGAATTAAATAACTTCTGAAGAGCTTTTAGTACCGGTGATCCACCTGCTTTCAGAAGTTCAGCCGTAATTCCATCATCACCCGGTGCCTTGTTGTTCTTGAGCTGTTTGAGAGCCATTCTAATCTCGTACAGGCTAACGTCCGGGATATCTTCGGTATAGTGTCGGGTTAGTCTGGCTCTTGGGTCTTCAGCCAGATCACTGACAGGCAAACGTGTGGTCGTGTACAATTGTCCATAGAACTTCTCAACTTCTTCCAGCAACTCAGTCTTAGACGATATGGTTCTGCCGTCCTCAGTCTTCAGCTTGGTCAGTTGGCTTTGTCCAACAGACAGATCTCTCGCGAACACTTTTGAGCCTTTATTGTGCTCAATCGCCTCTTTAATACAATTTGTATTATATTGGCGTAAATCGCGAGCTAGGGACTTAGAGATCTGCCTGTTTAGTTGCCGATACTGAGTAGCGTCTTCAGAGGACTGCAAAACCAGTCTGCGTCTTTGTTCCATGAGGTTGCTGGTGAAGTCGGAGATTTTTTTGGTTCTGTTTGAACGGCGAGCCTTAAAAAACTTAGACCCGACCGCTTGAACAATTTCCACGAACCTGTCATTACAATCGTCCACATTCTCGCAGTCTTCTAGGCATTCGAAACGATTGTGCAGCTCGAGCTGAAAGCTCTCGGGGTTTTGGAGCTGGATGGGCGCTGGTCGGAGCGTAGACTTCATCAGTCGACATCTTTCTAGCTTGGTCTTTAGATTCAATGTGCCTCTGACCATCCGGTGATCACTTCCTGTTTTGACAGAATTGATCACGGAGACATCATTGAATATTTGCCTCCTTGTCGACAAGATGAAGTCTATCTCGTTTTTTGTTACGCCATTGGGATGCAACCATGTCCACTTCCGCCGTTTTGACTTTTTAAAGAAGGAGTTCATCATAAAGAGGCTCTCCTTCTCCATAAAGTCGGCCAGCATCTGGCCACGTGCATTTCTTACTCCATATCCAAATTGCCCCACTCTCAGCTCACCATCGCTTCGTTTGCCCAGCTTCGCGTTAAAGTCCCCCATAACAACGGTATAATGGGTCCTGGTGCTATGTAAGGCTGTAGAGATGTCCTCGTACATACTCTCTACCTCGTCGTCGGAGTGTTCCGTAGTCGGCGCGTATACCTGTATGACCTTCATCGAATACCGTTTGGTGATTCTGAGTATAAGGTATGCTACCCTTGTCGAAACGCTCACGATTTGGACCACATTGTTAATGAGGGACTTGTGGACGAGAAACCCGACACCACCCTGGGACTGTTGGTCGCCCTCCCGGAAATAGAGCAGGTTTCCGGATTTAAGGATCATGGTGTCCTCTCCCTCTCTTCGGACTTCACATAAACCTACGATATCCCACCGTAACCTGCTCAATACTTCTTCGAGTTCTGCAAGTTTCTCGTCAGTCCGCAGTGTGCGCGTGTTGTAGGTTGCCAGGGCCAAAGGTCGTTGGGTTTGGTAGCCTGGCATCTGCCGGGGATTCTTCGCACCCCCTACCCCGCCGTTACCATGACTGCTACCGGAGCCAGGAATAGCGGAGCTGCCGGGGACTAGGGGCCGTTTTCTAGGTGTGAGATTCATTGGGGGGTTTTGCCGTAATCGCCACGCTTGGCAGGCGGGTTGGCGATCGCAGTTTGATTGCAGGTGTGTTGCAATGCACGGAAAGACGCTGCTGCCCATCCTCCGGTTTTAAGTCCCTTAGTCGCCTCTTACGACACCCATTGGAAGAGATGGGATGGTCCTATTCTTAGCCGGGAACCATACGGACCATTGGTATAGTGTCGGGTAAGTCTAGCTCTTGGGTCTTTAGCCAGATCGCTGACAGGCAGACGTGTGGTCGTGTACAATTGTCCGTAGAATTTCTCAACTTCTTCCAGCAACTCAGTATTAGACGATATGAGCCTGCCATCCTCAGTCTTCAGCTTGGTCAGTTGGCTTTGTCCAACAGACAGATCTCTCGCGAATACTTTTGAGCCTTTGTTGTTCTCAATCGCCTCAATCGAAACAATCGTAAAAAAACCCAAAACTATCCATTTTTAGGGTTTTTATTTTGTACGTCCGTCAGCGGGCTGTATTACATGAACCGTAATAGAAAGACAGTTGAAATTTTCACAAAATGTGTATTATTGTTGACGTTATAAAAGCTAATATGAAAAATTAGAAAAAGCGTGTTTTTTAAGGTCTTTAGAAGTATTTTTGATTTAGCTCTGTCGTAAAAACGGTATTACATACAAGGGTGAAACTTGGTGTTATTATAGTGCTAATACTGAAGTAAAACAACGAATAATAAAAATCGGCCAAGTGTGAGTTGTACACGTGCTAAGGAGTCCGAACTGAATGACAAAAAAAACCTATCTTTGTAGCTCGCGTCGATGTCTTCTGTTTGTAATGTAAATAGGTATCATTGTCATTACTACTATGTAGTTGTGTGGAGAGGTGTCGCGATACGGAACCCTCGGAGTGCTAGTCAGACTCGCACTTGGTCTTTTTTTTGTAACCACTAAAGCCTCTGGTGATTAAAAACCTTGCCAATACCGACATTTTGACACTTAGATCATTACGATACCCTAAATACTGTCAGAGTAATTGTTATGTCGTATAATCGCTGAAAAAGGTACCCTACCGGAGCGAGAGAGAAAAAAATGTCAAGACCGCTTATTAGATAAAAATGTCAAGACCGAAGTCGAAGCTTCTTTATTTAATACTAGCTTTTTCGGCTGCGGCTTTGCCCGAATTAATTATTTATGACTGTCTTCGAAGTTGAGTTGTGCGCAAGCCGCAAGCGGCTCGCGAGCGTGGACATGAGTTTTCACCAGATCCCTCAGGAATAGTTCCTGAGGATCAGATGAAAACTCTCAGGATATTCTAATTAGTAAATTATGTTATTTTGACCCCCCCTCCCCCAAACATCTCTGTGCAAAAAATATCAACAATCCATTGTTCCGAACTAACCAAAAAAAGAGTATTTTTTCAGTTCCCTCAGGAACTGTATCGGACTATGATATTTTCACGGGATAAAAGTAGCCTATGTCCTTCTCGTTACACAGGCTACCTGCATGCCAAATTTCATTAAGATTGGTCAAGGCCTTCAAGCATGAAAAGGTAACAAACGAACAAACACATTTTCACATTTATAATATTAGTAAGGATGTGAAAATGTGTTTGTTTGTTTGTTACCTTTTCACGCTACAACACCTTAACCACTCTTGATGAATTTTGCCATTCAGGCAGACTTTGTCTCTGGGAAATAGCATAGCCCGATGCAGTTCCTGAGGGAACTGAAAATATACTCTTTTTTGGTTAATTTCTTTAACATCGCAACGGAACATTGGATAATGGATTGTATGATTTAGTGCACAGAGATGGTTGAGGGGGTGAAAAATGACATGATAGCATATCCTGACATAGTTCCCGAGGGATCTGGAGGAGAGTCATGTCCACGCTCGCGAGCCGCTTGCGACAGTCATAAAAACGATGTCCACGCGGGCGAAGCCGCGGGCAAAAGCTAGTTTATAATATTTGTATGGATACTCTCATATCCTCTCAACTCCTATACTCCCCTATACCATTATTATCTTGTTATACTTATTAATATTGGGTTTTCTTCACACACGACCTACTCCCCCCATTTTCCTGATAAACATTCACGCAAGCTTGCGAAAACCACGACAGTGCTGAGCGTTAAACTACCTTTTGCCACAAAAGCGTTACAAAGAGAGTGCCGATGCCAAAGACCTTAATTTAATATTAGCGGGCCCGACAGAAGTTGTCCTACCCGAATCATTAAATGGCGAAAACTTTTTTAAAATAAAAAAAAATCCTAAAACCTGATCGCGGTGCAACCTACCGAGCCCAATTAAGAATCTAAACCGTCCAGTAAACTTAATCACACAAAAAAATCATCAAAGTCGGTTTAGCCGTTATGGAGGAGTACAGCGAAAAAAACAAGTACAGAAGAATCTATATATATAATAAAACTGTTACGGGGCCGTGTCTGTACATAAAATATCGGCACTTTCTATCAAGTGAGGTGGAGCCAAACGCACTTAAATTTTTAATTAAAAAAAATATACATATTTTTTGGAAAATAATAACTTTGGTGGATATAACTAACGATATAGAGGCCAAAACAACAACTTTTGGAATTTTTGTCTGTCTGTCTGTATGTTCGCGCATCAAGCAAAAACTACCAGGCCGATTTAAATAAAATTTTGTATGGTGGTTCCTTATAGCCCGGGTTAATTTATATGATACTTTATATCCTGGAAAATTCAAGATCTCCCATGGGAAAATTCAAAACCTACATGCGGAAGAAGTCCCGGGCACAGCTAATAATATATAAAATTTTGGCCTCGTAACTAAGTGTGGTGATGCCTGAACTCACAACCGAATGTCCTGTTAATAGGAGTAAATAAAACTTAAGATAAACTCGCGTGTAGAGGATTCCGTAAGTTGATCCATAGACTTCTTTTAGGTTTTTCTGAAGTGTATAATTAAAGTACTATTTTCTTTATTTTTTTCAATATGTAAGGTACTGGGTAGTTTCGGAGTTACGGGGGGAATTGAAAAAAAAATTCTTTTTTTTTGTTTATCATTTTCCCCCAAAAGTGGCCCTCGTGTTTCAAACTCATTTATTTACGTTACACGTCCATTTTTGTGTCACTGATTTAGATATGTGCATCAAATTTCGACTCAATCGGTTCAGTACTTTCGGAGCAAATTAGCTATGACAGATGAACAGACAGACACGCGAGTGATCCTATAATGGTTTCTTTTATTTCCTTTTGAGGTACTAAATCATAAAAATAATGTTATCTCAAGTAAAATCATTTAAAGAAAAATTTTCAAGATTCAAGACATTTATTCAAAATAGGTGCAAATCACACTCTTTCTGATAGTCATAAAATAATAATAACATAATGTCATTTGTGAAAAATAAAGAAATAAACAATCATTAGTTAATAACGTCAAATCCAACCCTTGATATAAAACAAATTATGTCATTAGTAAATGAAAACAACATGACACGAGAAGTTATTACATAAAAATCATTGAATGTCATTGATACCTTTGACAAAAGTAGGCCAGTTCACACGGTCATCACCGGGTCACGAGTATAACGCGAGAGTCACCCTTCGCTCCCCTTTACCATATTAGAGGGAAAGGCATGACCCCGCTCCCGATTCGCCACCATCCGCACGAACATTTTTTGTTCCTGCTCTATCTTAAAAACAGTATTACATACCTACAGCTAGGCGTTCCTTTATGTAAATTATGTGTTTTACAAACTAAAAAACCTAGAAAAAAGACGTTTGATCGCCTCCGTGGCATAATCTTTAGTCCATTGGCTTCACATAAGGAGGTAGAACGTTTGTTTCCCGGCGGATTAAAAGTTTGTAACGATGACCTGGTGGTGAAGGTCGCGTGAAGCCGCTGGATGCAGAGAGCGAAGTACCGGTCGTCGTGAAAATTTTTGGGGAAGGCCTATGTCCAGCATTGGACGTCCTTCGGCTGATATAATGATGATGATACATTTGTAGGACTAGGTTTGGTTGGTGGTAGTGCATTTTTCAAGCCCGCTTGAATAGCAAACAACATCTTATGTATGTAAGTCTTGCCATCACCAAACATCAATGTTAACAGCATTAAAGTGTTCCGATTTGTAGATAACATAGCCAGTCTCCTATTACTTTGGGGAATCTTGGTAAGCCACTTCCATCTTCGGCATCATTATCACTTTTTTTTATTAATAATTTGAGTGTGTTTGACCACTACACCTGATGGTAAGGGACGATGCGGTCGAATATGGTCACTTATCATCAGGTGAGATGATAACAAGGGCTTACCAATTGTGGATTAAATAACTACACTAATTAATTAAAAAAACGACTGCATAAAACTTAACCCTATATTAAAACTTAAAACTATGTTACTCACGAGATCAAGACGAATCTAACGACACCTAAACTAGTAACTAATTAGTAATCTGTGCCTAAACACACTCCAAAATCTATCAAGCCGTTTAGACTACAGAGCGTGCAAAGAAATAAATAAACATACATACATACACTCAAAAACATAACCCTCCTTCTGATCCAGTCGGGTAAAAAAAATATAATAGTAAAATTTTAACGTTTGAAGAAAAATGTTCGTTTGGAAGGCCGGTTCATAGATAAATGTCTTTGGTCGAAGTGGTTTACCCTGTCGTGACGTAATATTCAGGCTTTTCCACGGCAGAATATGTGGATAATATTAATTGAAACCAATATATTGACAACAAATTAAATGTATTTTCTGCAAGTAAGTCTGAATATAGTTATTAACCGTTTTCAACCGCTTCCGTGGCGTAATGGTTAATTTCATTCGCTTCACATCAACTTTGTAAGACTCGGTTTGGTTGGTGTGAGGGTATTTCCTAAACCCACCTGGCTAGCTATTGCCATTTTATCTAAGTCTTCCCGCCTAACATCAATGTTAACAGCATTAATGTGTTCCAGCTTGAAGATAAGATAGTCAGTTCCCCATTGAGTTAGGGGATCGTGGTAAGCTCGCTTCCATCTTCGTCATCATCGTCTCCTATCATCAGGTGAGATGATGCCAAAGGCTTACCAATTATGTTGAAAAAAAAAACGTGTTTTTAGCTCGGGTGTTCGCCTTAAGCTGCTTCGTCCTGGGTTTGTTATTGAACACATTTTCTTTTAAGTTACTCCAGCTAACAGTCTTTGTGGACGTCCTTAGGCTGATATGAAGATGCCGATGATAATGATCTCCATCTTCTTTTCTTATCGTGTGGCACAATTAACCATGCTATCCAAGGTATAGACGGCGGTTGCCTGGTGTTGCACTTAGCATCACCCGCGGTCTCGTGTAGGGCATTTAGATTTAAACCTACGGACGTGTGCAACTTGCCCTTCTTACACATCTGGAATCAGATGTGCAGGTTTCGTCACGATGTTATCCTTTATCGTTAAAGCAATCGGGAAGTTTATGTACGTAATTTTTAAAAACTCATTGATACATTGGCCGTATAGAATTGAACCCGAGACCTCTGGTTAGGAGGACCAAGTCGTTACCGGTTGAGCCACCGACGCTACCATAAATGAACCCCATCTAACACCTATACTCGTATGTATGTAACCTGTGAGTAGTAAATAAACTGCTTGTATTGTATTGTAGAAAATAATTTGGCGCTGTAAATCTGCAAAGCGAGCGGGCCAGCAAAACTTTGAAAACCCCGAGAATAATCTCTCGTTGAAAGCTTAAAAATAAAATTATATGATTTTGTTTCCCAACGGAAAAAAGTGAAATTATCCTGCTGAATCTCAAAAACCTGGTTCAGAGAGGTTTTGACTCCCTCGCCGGATCGTCCCTGGTGCAGAGGCCGACATTCAGCGCGGAAATATGGCGACTGTTATGGGCACCTTTGCACCGGGGATGACGAGGGACAAGTTATTTTAGGTTACATTAGGTAACGTAATGTTATTTTATTTATGATTTCCTATTACTATTTAATCATTTAAATGTCATAGTGTTACACAAAAAAACTTGTTAAAATAAAAAAAATGTATGGCAGCCCGCACTAAAATTTCTAGAAATTTTATTTCATTATTTTTGTAAAACGTTTTTTTAATAATTCTGATAAATTCATAATGCATGACCAAATATATACTCATTCGTAATATATTTCAATTTAAAAGCATTTGTGAGTAATTCGCAAGTTTCAATTTCATTTTAACCGCCTCCGTAGCGTAATGGTTAGTCTATTCGCTTCACACCAGGAGGTCGCGGGTTCGATTCCCGGTGGGGTCAAGTTGAGAGACTCAGCTTCATTGGTGGTAGGGCATTTTATAATCCCGCCTCTAGCTACCACCATCTTATCTAAATCTTGCCGCCAAACATCAGTGTTTATTAATATTGATGTGTTCCGGCTTGAAGATAAGATAGCCAGGTCTCCATTGCGTTGGGAAGTCTTGGTAAGCCCGCTTCCATCTTCGGCATCATCGTCACTTACCATCAGGTGAGATGATGCCAAGGGCTTACCAATTAGGATAAAAAAAAGCTTCTAATTGTGTTGTTCTGTTACACAAGGCACACAGACCTAACCTACATCATAAAAACCTTTTGGTGCTTGAATAAAATATTTTATTTTTAATTCTAATAATCTATTCTTAGAATATAGCTGGAAAGTTATTAACTGAATTGGCTCCGTTTGCTCGATTTTCTCGGCAATTGTGAATTTTTCATTTCGCTTAATGAGAAAATTCGGTTATTGAACTTAACACTCTCCTTATACAGAATGTAACAAAATTGGTGTAAGTCCAGTTAACTGGGGCTTCTACTCATCATACTGAAAAACTTTTGTTCTACGACTTTACTGAAATAGCAAAAAAAAATGTTCACTCTTCATACAAATCAATCAGCTTGATCGAACAATTTTGTGCATTTTAGTATGGAGGGTCCAATTTTTTTTGAGGATTGACTAAAGGTTATTTGGGGAAAGTTGTTCAGTATGACGAGTAGAAGCCCCAGTTAACGGGTCCTACACCATTTATTTTACACCCTGTATAGTAGGGTTATTCTCTTTCTTATCGTGTGGCACAATTAACCGCGCTATCCAAAGGATATACAGCGGTTGCCTGGTGTTGCACTTTGCATCACCCGCGGTCACGTGTAGGGCATTTTATATTTAAAGACTACGGACGTGTGCAACGCGATTACGCGACCTTCGTACACATCTGGAGGTTTATTCACGATGTTTTCCTTCACCGTTAAAGCAATCGGTAAGTATGTTATGTAAGTAAGTTTCAAAAACTCATCAGTAGGTTTAATAAAAAGGCCTTCTGTCTCCAAAAAAAAACTCGCCTTGACCTCATGAGTGACTCTTAAGAAAGTCACTCATGAGGTCAAGGCGAATCCAACAGCACCTCGCACTCCAAAATCCACCAGGCTCAGCCAAAGAAACAAACACACAAATATTCATACATACGTACAAACATAAATACGCTCACAAAACCTTACCCTCATTTTTGAACAGTCGGGTAAGAAATGAAACTTGGCCATGCGCCCTGCCGTGCGCACAGATTAACAGACACCAGTCTCGCATCTTTCCTAAGCCCAACGTTTCGCATCGCATGGCAGGTAAGGATAAAAGGATTAGACATTGAGGTAGCGAAACATTCTGCATAAATGAGCAAAATACTCTGGACAGTGCTATCTCAAATTTTTCGATGATTACACTGAAATCCTATTAGGGAAACAACCCCAGCCCTTGCATTGTACGCGCTTCCTCCCTTTCCAAACTTTTCCTCATTACGCCTTCACGAGATCGAGGAAGATCAAGAAAACCAACTCTTCCGCTCCAGAGGGCATTTTGTGTTTATTAAAAAATAAGAAAAGGTATTTTTTTTACGTGTTTCACTTTGTTCGAGAGCGTAACGATTTTGCTGGTGCCCTACTTTTAATAAAGCTTCGCTGGCGAACGCAAAATACGTAACCACACCCCGGCCACTTCATACGACGGGCGAGAAATGACATTTCAAAAATCTAATGATGGAACAAACAAAATTACGGCGAAATCCTATTTGTTCGAGAACCAAACTGTAACCAGTCTGAATCAATCTGGAAGACGAGGGGGTGAGGTCGCAATTTAGAGAGCGGCAGGGAGTGTCCATACTGTATGTTAGTATTAATATATATACTTTGACGTACCTTCGAGTATACCTACTGGGTACTAAGGCCCGATCGCCCTAATTCAGGGTAGGCTTGAGCCTCACGGTGGGGACGTATATGAGCTGACATGATGATACTGGGTATACTCGTATATGATTAAGGGGATCCCCCTACCTAACTAGCGCTGCCATTAGTTAAAAAATAATTTGGTACTTGCTGAGTACATACTTTATCGAAAACTAGCTTTAGCCTGCGTCTTCACCCGCGTGGATATCAATGGTCACCGTTATTTTGGCTTGAAGATAAGATAGTCAGTTCCCCATTGCGTAGGGGAATCTTGGTAAGCCCGCTTCCATCTTCGGCATCATCGTCACTTACCACCAGGTGAGATGAGGCCTATCATCATATCAGCTCATATATCACGTGCCCGCCGAGAGGTTCGAGGTTACCATGAATTAGGGCGATCGGGTCTTAGTCGACCACGCGGGCCCAGTGCGGGCTGTTCAACTTCACACACCACCTCCAACAACAACAAAGGGCTTAACAATTGTAGATTTTTGAAATAAAGTTTTTTTTCTCTCACGAAATAATGAATTTTCATCAAACTGCCCACCTCAGAAAAGGTTAGGTACGATGGGCCACACGTCAGGTGTAACACTACTAGTGTTCTACCAGTATAAGCTGAACCGGAGTTATGCTCCGTAAGCTATCGAGACCAGGTTAAGTTCCAATTTTTACCACCGATGTGCGGCTGAGTGTACGTATTCCCACTTCTAACCTATAAAAATTTTACTTTATTATATCTACCTATATGGTGAAACCAGGAGAGTTGCCCCAGAGGTATAGTTGCCCCGATTGTAATTTCTCTATATTCGCAGATGAATCGCATGCTATCATAAAAATATATCGAAAGATTATCCAACTAACACTTTGACTGTATCTCATGTCTCTGTGTAATTGCATGGAAAGGCAAAATGCGATCGAAGTTTTTTCGGGTTAAATATTATATTTCTCGGCGGGGCATTTAGCCTATATATAATTTACATGGATTCGGCAATTATCCCCTATGTGGGATAGATGTCTCAAAATATAGAGGTCCGCAAAAATCGCTAATACTCTAAAAATATTAAAGACAATGTTTTGTACTTTACATGAGTTTGTAGATAAAAATCCCAAAGTACCGGCCAGTTTTACAAATAAAGTATTTTGCTTTTTGTACTGAGAGATATAGAGTGATTTCAAAAAGTGAGGCAACTATCCGGCTTTTACCCTATATCCCGAACCTATACAACTATTTTACAAGGTGTTTATGTAAAATCCGTTATCTGGGGCCTCTGCACATCGTACTGAGCAACATTCCCCACGAAACAAAATTATCAAAAAATCATCACACAAAAAAAAATTCGAGCGAGACCTACAGTACTCGCATATGATGTGTAACATGTGACAAAATACTTTAGGTTAGTTAGATTTGATGACGATATTGTACCTGGGTGGCGGATCTGACAGTAACGAAAAAAACCGACCAAGTGCGAGTCGGACTCTCGTAAAGTAGAATTCCGCGCTTTCGCGACTTCCTGTTACACATTTCCGTCCCATGTTACACATTTCCGTCCCATTTCACGAAATCACTCCCACAAATTGCAGAAAAGCGAGAGCAAAGATGTTACACATCAAAAACATACGAGTTTAGTCAGTCAGCTGATCGATTTATACCTATCAATTTATTTTACAAAGAAGAAGGGCCAAATATACTTAAAAATTATAAAAACATAAAAAATGGCCAGCCTTATTCTATAAACTTGTAAATAGAAAATGACAAAAGAATGGCAGGAGACTTGTACGTAACAAAGAATACAATTTCAGACAACAGGAATCGCTATTAAGAGTAAATATTATTTATTTTTGCAAATTTACTAGGTATGTGTTCCTTGGAAAAAGTTGTTCAGTATCATGACAAGAATTCCCAGTAAACCGGTACTACAACAATTTTGTTACAGCCTGTATATCACACCTATCTACTATTTTGTTACAGCCTGTTTATCAGACCTATCAATAATGTTGTTACAGCCTGTTTATCAGACCTATCAATAATTTTGTTACAGACTGTTTATCAGACCTATCAATATATTGGTTACATCCTGTTTATCAGTCCTATCAATAATTTTGTTACAGCCTGTTTATTAGACCCTGTGATTAGACATTTCAATAATTTTGCTGCAGCCTGTTTATTAGAACTATCAATAATTTTGTTACAGCTTGTTTATTATACCCTATCAATAATTTTGCTACAGCCTGTTTATTAGACCCTGTGATTATACCTGTCAATAATTTTGCTACAGCATGTTTATCAGACCTAACAATAATTTTGTAACAGCCCGTTTATTAGACCCTGTGATTATACCTATCAATAATTTTGCTACAGCCTGTTTATTAGACCCTGTGCTTAGAGCTATCAATAATTTTGCTACAGCCTGTTTATTAGACCCTGTGATTACCTATCAATAATTTTTCTACAGCATGTTTATTAGACCCTGTGATTAGACCTATTAATAATTTTGCTACAGCATGTTAATTAGACCCTGTTATTATACCTATCAATAATTTTGCTACAGCATGTTTATTAGACCCTGTGATTAGAGCTATCAATAATTTTGCTACAGCATGTTTATTAGACCCTGTGATTATACCTATCAATAATTTTGCTACAGCATGTTTATTAGACCCTGTGATTATACCTACTAATAATTTTGCTACAGCCTGTTTATTAGACCCTGTGATTAGACCTATTAATAATTTTGCTACAGCCTGTTTATTAGACCCTGTGATTATACCTGTCAATAATTTTGCTACAGCATGTTTATCAGACCTAACAATAATTTTGTAACAGCCCGTTTATTAGACCCTGTGATTATACCTATCAATAATTTTGCTACAGCCTGTTTATTAGACCCTGTGCTTAGAGCTATCAATAATTTTGCTACAGCCTGTTTATTAGACCCTGTGATTACCTATCAATAATTTTTCTACAGCATGTTTATTAGACCCTGTGATTAGACCTATTAATAATTTTGCTACAGCATGTTAATTAGACCCTGTTATTATACCTATCAATAATTTTGCTACAGCATGTTTATTAGACCCTGTGATTAGAGCTATCAATAATTTTGCTACAGCATGTTTATTAGACCCTGTGATTATACCTATCAATAATTTTGCTACAGCATGTTTATTAGACCCTGTGATTATACCTACTAATAATTTTGCTACAGCCTGTTTATTAGACCCTGTGATTAGACCTATTAATAATTTTGCTACAGCCTGTTTATTAGACCCTGTGATTATACCTATCAATAATTTTGCTACAGCCTGTTTATTAGACCCTGTGATTAGACCTATCAATAATTTTGCTACAGCCTGTTTATCAGACCTATCAATAATTTTGTTACAGCCTGTTTATTAGACCTATCAATAATTTCGTCTCATTTATTATTACTTGGAAATACGCGTATTTCCAAACTTTTCGCTAAGTAAAAACCCACATCAATCACGACATAGTCCAATTACTATAAATCGCCGAACAGAAATGTGTCGCACCACAAACTGTATAGGATTCTCTGCAAGCATAACTCTATAACTTGTAAACTATTTATCACTGGTGGTCTAAATAGATATAACTATACCTAGATGCTAGATTTGATATTCTATATTCAACGATACACCAAACGAGGATATATCTTATATTTCCATATCTATAATATAATAAAACTGTAACGGGGCCGTGTCTGTACATGAAATATTTTTGGAAAATAATAACTGTGGTGGACATTACTAACGATACAGAGGCCAAAACAACAACTTTTGGAATTTTTGTCTGTCTGTCTGTCTGTCTGTCTGTCTGTATGTTCGCGCATCACGCAAAAACTACCAGGCCGATTTTGATGAAATTTTGTATGGTGGTTCCTTATAGCCCGGGTTAACATATAAGATACTTTTTATCCCAGAAAATTCAAGAGTTCCCGTGGGAAAATCAAAAGTATTCATTTATAGAGTGGCTCACCACGCAAATGTGGCTTGACCTATTACAATCAAATTTTACACGTTGATACCCTTATCGCGAACTAAAACTGGGCCATTGTGAATCCCAAAAAAATTAGGGTTCCTACAGGAATGCAAAAAATTGTATCTTTAGAATGACTTAACGTAAGAATATGAAACCTTTACATTGGGATGGGGTGTTTTGATCATCATTGTATAGTCGGGTATTCTTTATCCCGGATAACTAAAGAGGTCCCGTGGGAAATTATCCATCGATACTTACAATAATAAGAATAGAGTACTTTTTTCCACATAATATTAACTACACATACCACACATTATAATCTTGGCAGCAGAATGTCAATAGATGGCACTGCAGGGATAATAAAACGCGCTTAAGTTGTATTAAAACATTAAAAGATTATTTGATAGTTTTGAGTGGATTTCTTTCATGTATTTTTCAGCATAAGTTACTTTACACAAATCTAACTCTGGAATTATGGCACGCAGCGATGTGTTTCATAGACGAACAGATAGGTATTTTTTTACAGATTCCAATCGTGTAAAAAAATTAAAAACACATAAATCGAGTTTAGTATCTTTTATCAGGAGGCACAGATACGGGAAATCTTCTGACGACGACTATTTGCGTGTGGCAGTTGCTCTCCGCCTGTAATATCAATATATGTGAACCTCATCAATGTATTTGCGGGTCCACTGTGGAGGCAATTGGCCATCACTCACTGAGTTGCGGTCGTTGTTTGTGAAGATTCCCACGTCACCAATTCCATAATGACCTCACTCGGAGGGAACTGGTCTCGGCCAGATGGAATATTCCATCTTTGTTGCAGCCGCCGGGCTTTAGTCGATCTGATGGCAAAAGGCCGGAGGGTTTAAACAGGTGCTATGGCAGAGAGGAACGTGCTTGCTTTGGGACGCCACTTTTTCTGCCTCACTCCTCACCCATACGGTACTGCTGCTCAATTTGCGGCGAGAAAGAAGCATAATAAGTACTCGGTCTTAGAGGCAAATTACTGCTTTGTGCCGCTGGTCTGTGAGACAACCGGCTGCTGAATCCTCAGAGGCCTTTACCTTCACAAAGGAGATTGGCCGTCGCCTTCGAGAGAGGAGATGTGACATGAGGTCCTACCTGCTGCTTGGGTTGTCTATTGCCATCCAGCGCGGCAACGAGAAGTGCGTTATGGGCTCCTTGGAGTTGCTACGACTCGCGGATTTGACGCATATTAATATTTTTAGGAATTTTTTTACTTGATTGATATAATCATTTGAATTAGTTTTTTGATAGTACAGGTATATGTTTTATTTCATCATATCAATTTATATACGTCCCCACCAAGAGGCTCGACCTGCCCTGAGTTAGGGCGATCAGGCCTTAGACGATCACGCGGGCCCATTGCGGGTTGATTAACTTCACACATAAGCTTCTTCGCAGGCGTGTGCAGGTTTCCTCGCGATGTTTTTCTCACCATAAGAGCGTCGGATAAACGTACATACCAGTACGAAATCGATATTCGTATAGATATTGGTAAGTGGCAGGATTCGAACCACGGCCTTCCGGACAGGAGGTAGTGGCCCTAACCGTTACGCCACCGACGCTATATATGTTATTTAAGATTTAGAAATCCTTACTTAATATTATAAATGTGAAAATGTGTTTGTTTGTTTGTTTGTTACCTATTCACACTTCAACACCTCTACTAATCTTGATGAAATATGGCATGTAGGTAGCCTGTATCACTGGGAATGAAATAGTCTACTTTTTATCTGTGGAAATTATCATGGCCCGATGCAGTTCCCGATTTTGATTTTGATTTTTTGATTTTTAGCACAGAGATGAGGAGGATAATGATATAATTTACAAATAATAATAATCAGGTGAGTTGCAGTCAAACGCACTCAAATTTTTAATTAAAAAAAAAAAGTATCCTGACATAGTTCCCGAGGGATCTGGGGACAACTGTTTTCTACGCTCGCGCACGTCGGTGGCATCGCAACGGAGCAACGGATTAAAGTATTTTTTTGTATAGAATTTTTTGAAGGGGTGGGAAGTGACAAAGACTGCTAATCCGAATAGCCCGATGCAGTTCCTGAGGTACCGGGAGAAAACTCATGTCCACGCTTGCGAGCTGATTGCGGCTCGCGCACCACTCACCCTCAAAAAGAGTCATAAAAGCTATGTCCACGCGGGCGAAGCCGCGGGCAAAAGCTAGTACATAAATATATATAAGAAAGTCGTGTTAGTTACACCATTTATAACTCAAGAACGGCTGGACTAATTTTTATGATTTTTGTGTTTTTGCATTTGTCTTCGTCCGGAATAGAATAATAAGTATTAAAATATGATATTCATCAATAAAAAAAATATTAGTCAAAAAATAATTGGTTTTAGGGTAGGGTAGTGTAGGGTAGGGTAGGGTAGGGTAGTGTAGTGTAGGGTAAGGTAGTGTAGTGTAGGGTAGGGTAGTGTAGTGTAGTGTAGGGTAGTGTAGTGTTGGGGAGGGTAGTGTAGGGTAGGGTAGTGTAGGGTAGGGTAGGGTAGTGTAGTGTAGTGTAAGGTGGAACGAAGTTCGCCGGGACAGCAAGTAATTTATAATTACTTTGATTTTCGCATTTTGTAGTTACCGCAGTTGGGCGAGATCATCCCACGCTAAAACCACACCCCGGTGACATTTCTAAAATAAATGACGGAGCAAACAAAATCACGGCGCAATCCTATACGTTCGAGAACCAAACTGTAACCAATCTGTGTCAATCTGGGTGACGAGGGGGTGAGGTCGCAATCTAGAGAGCGGCAGGGAGTGTCCATACTGTATGTTAGTACTAATATATATACTTTGCTAAAACAGTGGACCCCTGACCTAAACAAAACATGGCGATTAATCACGAGCACCTTAAAGCCCACTCTAGTATATTACTAGATATAGTTATAAATACCTACGGTGAATGGTGAATTTCAGAAGCTGTGATAGACGATCATTTTATGGGTCCCTTGTTTGAGTACTTAACCCTAAAAAAGTCGTATTCAAAGAAAAATCGTAGGCCATTCCGTAGCCTTTTCTTATAAATGGCAAAGGTAAATCTCAATCTAAAGGCATGTCATAATGCCAGGTCAGCTAGTTTGAGACAGTTCTTATTGAAAGGAGCTTTTATTTCTCTGGAAATTTTGCCATGTCAGGACTTGGAATAGGAAACGTCCGTCTTTGTAAAATCTTGAGAGGTGCTCGGAGAAAATATACAGGGTGTTGTTTTAGTTAACAACGCTCTTTTAAGGAGTGCTTCTACTCATGAAACTGAACAACTTTCCCCAAGGAACACACAGTCAATTCTCAAAAAAGAACTGGCCTCCCATACAAAATTGGTCAAACAGCGGATCGATATGTATGAAGTCCATTTTTTGCGATTTTAGCAAAGTTGTAGAATAAAAGATTTTCAGTTTCATGAGCAGAATCCCTACTGGAAAGGGCGTTGTTGACCTAAACAACACCCTGTAGTTAAACTTAAAGAAATTTAAACTAAGTTTTTGAGGTTATAGAGCTTCTATAAGGAGCTGAAGTGACCTTTAGAGTCGCCGGAAGGAAGTTTCCATACTAAAGTAATTTCGGTCTTACTACAAAAACCGGCCAAGTGTGAGTCGGACTCGCAAACGAAGGGCTCCGTACCATCGTACAAATAAACGCTTTCCTTGTATATTTAATTTAATTTTTATTTTTTGTTGTTATAGCGAATTATAGAAATAAATACAAACTGTGAAAACTTTCACAGTCTACCTATTACGCTTCATTAAATACAGCCCGCTGACAGAAATACGGACGGACGGACAGCGGGGGCTTAGTATTAGGGTCCCGTTGGATCATCATCATCATCATATCAGGCGAAAGACATCCACACCTCAAAGACACTTCAACGAAATAAGAGCTAGTTAAAACTTTCAGTTCAAAACTGTTTTAAGCATTTACTAGTACTATATATGTGTGGTTAAGTTTATTAGGACGAAAATAAATTACAGACATTGATATGTGTCTTTTTCGTAGTATTATACTTAGATCGGCTATGGACTTACTAGGGCGAGAACAAAAATAAGAAACGCCTGTGTGCGTGTAACGTGCATATGTGCAAGACAATAGTGCTAACTCTATAAAAGGGAGATTATAAATAGACAATTTAAAAAGATAAACGTATCGGTTACCTTTTTAAATTGAATTCGTATGCATACAGACAGATAGACGTACAGGCAAACACCCTAAAATGTAACAAAATAAACTGTACGGTAGCCCGTACTAAACTTTCTCGACTTTTTTTAATATTTTTTTTTATACAAAATTTAATGAAAAAAAGAATAATTTTGATGAATTTATGTTGCATGACCAAATATATACTTAACACATCACAATTCAATAGCCAAACTATTTGTAAGTAAATTGCAAGTTTACATTTCATTTGTAGGAGAACCATACAAACTCATTTTTTTTCAGATCATTGAGTCATCATCATCATATCAGCTCATATACGTCCCCACAGAGGGGTTCGAGCCTACCCTGAATTAGGGCGATTGGGCCTTAGTCCACCACTGAGTATTACTATTTAATAAACAAACATAAGCAACCACGACCAAAGTTCGAAAGTTTCATCAAAATCGTTAGAGATGTTTTTGAGAAAAAAAACAGTTTTTGACAGCTACTCTTCATTTTTTCGGTACGAAGAACCTTTTGATAACCCCTCGATGAAATAATTTAAAACTTTAAAGTTCCAAATATGGTCCAAATCGGAATAAATTATTTAGCCTCTAGAGCCAAGCGTGAGGGACGGACGGACGCTCGGACGCACGGATACACGAACAGAATTGAGATTTTCAGTTTTTTCGGTATGTGTTAACGACAAAGAACACATTTTCACGAAAATTGGTAATACTTTTTTTTTGTCGATAACAATACTTCTTCTACCCTGCTACGTACCATACTCTATGGTCGAGAAATTAAAAAAAAGAACAACCATCAACCAAAAAAAACTGACACCATTAAGTCTAGACGACACTGTCACAATCGACCGAGTACGCTATAGTCGTGGAAATAAACATGAAATAAAACAACCCGGAAAGTTCCCGGAAAGTTTCCCGGGCTATCGCATTCTGGCAGCCGTTCCCGCAGTCCGGACTACAGACGAATTATGTTTTATTTTATTACTTACGGCCTGCCGAAGGGTTGAGGATGGAAATTTAAAATTTTATAGGCTATGGGCTATACCCTATACCCGCTATATTTAAGTTTAATTATACTAAAAGTTCTAATCCAGCCACGTACCAATGTGATTTCGAATTTTGATTTCATATGTACGTTTAGCCGACGCTCTTACGGTTAAGGAAAACATCGTGAGGAAATCTGCACACGCCTGCGAATAAACTCACAGGTTGTGTTTAAGTCGACTAACCTGCACTAGGCTCGCGTGGTCGACTAAGGCCCGATCGCCCTAATTTAGGGTAGGCTCGAGCCACTCGGTGGGGACGTATATGAGCTGATATGATGATGATGATACTAAAAGTTGTCAAAGAAAAGGAGAATAAACTAACCTATGTTTGATGACATTTAACTAGACTAGATTTATTTTGACAATAATTAATATAATAATAATTATGTTTGTTTTTAAATTTTCACAAACCTTGACGTAATGTAGTATAATCACTATTTTATAATCATCAGAAAGAGTGTAATAGAGTCTGTGGGAAAAGAGCACCGTAGTGGCGCAAAATGGAACTAATATTAAATACATTTAATTTAGACAATTATTAATACAGAATCAGATCTGTAAACATTACATTCCAACACTAAGATGATATAATTATATTATTCTAAGATGTAACAGTCACACTATAAAGAAAATTACTGAGGTACCGTGTTGTAAACGGCAGAGCATCCTTGAATCTTACGACGAGCCAACGGTTCTCTTTCCGCACTGACTTTAAGAACAAGTATAAAGCTAAGTCAGTGGGTTTCGATTCGTTTTTACAGCAGTATGGAGCAAGTATGAAGTAGCCAAAAAAAACATATACATATAAGATCATATATGTAAGGGACATGCTATGGTAAAAACATAAAAGAGTAAAGTTTTCTCTATAGAAAAAATCACGAACTTACGTCTACTTATTAACTTTTATCCATTTACTATAGCGGATGCCCGCAGCTTCGCCCGCGCAGATCCCGATTTTTGCGGTTCCCGTGGGAATTTCCCAAAATCCTTTTTTAGCGGATGCCTACGTCATAACATCTACCTGCATGCCCAATTTCAGCCCGATCCGTCCAGTAGTTTGGGCTGTGCGTTGATAGATCACTATGTCAGTACCTTTGAGTTATATATATTTAGATTTTCAATAGCTTGCATAATGATGGGCCAAAATTTTAATATATAACTCTAATTAACATTACCTAGGGCCCCAAAACTATTTTTTTCTGTTTGATACTGTATTTTACGAGTTATTAAATTAAAACCTATTTGGCGCTTACGACATTCCTGTTCCGCGCAACGAGCTGTCGTCACCTATTTTGATTAAACATTTTGAAGTTTTGAGACAGACAACTCGTTTAACTACCTACATACTAAAACAACAGGGACATATTTTTATCACTTTGACGAGCTCTATCTTAGGAACACCTTAACTGTCAAAAATATGTGGTTATAAGCACTACTTAATTAAAAAAGATCTATTCATTGACCTTGATCGATTGATTGACGACACGAGAAGGTTCACAAAAAAATCTCACTGCTGTTTTGTATTGAAGGCACCCTAAGTTTTAAGGGGTGCATTAAAGTTTTTTGACCAAAGGACCTAATTTTTAGTTTTGCATTAAAATTTTAAATATACCTGCAAAATTTTATAACTGTTGATTTTATAGTTACGGAGGTGTAGTTAAAACAACTTTCACTTGTAGAAACTTGATCAAAATAATTTTTGTTTTAGTAATGTCTAGTGAAATGTCTGGTGAAGGAAAACATCGTAAGGAAACCTGCACACGCCTGGGAAGAAACTCGAAGGTTGTGTGTGAAGTCGACCAACCCGCACTGGGCCCGCGTGGTTGTCTAAGGCCTAGTCGCCCTGATTCAGGGTAGGCTCGAGCCCCTCGGTGGGGACGTATATGAGCTGTAATGATGAATGTCTAGTACCTACCTATATTCTTTTTCAGAATTTTAAGTTCCATAGTTAAAAAAAATTAAAAGCCTACACGAAAAGTGTCAGTTTGGATTCCAATATTTTGTTTATGATATTTTAATTTAAAAAATCATAGATACCTTTAATTAATTTTATGAGACCTATTCAACAATACTCCATTTTAAAGAGTATACTCAAAAAAAAAAACTGTTATATGAAAGGCAAAATATTTTTTTTTTTGACACATTGACCTCATTTTCCATTTTGGGTCATCATTTTACGTATGTATACAAAATTTACTGTAGGTCTAATAGTGACAGAGAAAATTGGCTGTGTCAAGACGGAAGGACGGACAAACATGACGAAATTGTAAAGGTTCCGTTTTTGTTATTTTGACTCTGGAACCCTAAAAAGTGGGTTACCTAATGTTTTTATACAACCGGATTTTTAATTTTTAACTGGTTAGGTTTAACACTATCAGCAATCGGTCCTAAAACGCCGTCTAAAGTCAGCTTTACTCCATCCCAAGTGTTTAGCATTTTATCTGAATCCCAGGTCGGTAATGGCCTCAGTACTGCTTGACTTAATTCCACTGGGTACCCAACTACCCATCCAAACTGTTTCTATCTTACAACGAACAAACAACCAAAACTATTGTTACTTCATACTAAGATGTATAAAAGGTATATTACGTTACAAGCTTTTATTTAACGTATACATGTTTGTTCGGGTGAAATCTTGCAAGTTAAATTTGACCCACTTCCCGGTTTCCGATTGAGCTGAAATTTTGCATACACATGTATATCGCGTGACAATTCAATATTAAAAGCTTTTACCTAAAAGTTTTTTGGTTTTTCAAAAAAAATTAATATTTTTAATTTAATAAAATAAAATAATGTGTTAGCTTACTTTTTTAGGGTTCAATACACCCAACGGGTGACCAACGGGACCCTATTACTAAACCTCCGCTGTCTATCCGTCTGACTGTCTGTCAGCGGGCTGTATTTCATGAATTGTAATAGGTAGACAGTTGAAATTTTCACAGAATGTGTACTTCTGTTGCCGCTAATCACACTATCATACTAATATTATAAAGGCAAAAGTTTGTTAGTGTGTATGTTTGTTACTTCTTCACGCAAAAACTACTGAACGGATCTGGCTGAAATTTGGTAGGTAGACAGATAGTTTGTTAGTGTGTATGTTTGTTACTTCTTCACGCAAAAACTACTGAACGGATCTGGCTGAAATTTGGTAGGTAGACAGATTAGGACCTGGATCAACACATAGGCTACTTTTTTCACCCTCGAAAAGTCAGAGAAACGTTGTCCACGCGGGTGAAGCCGCGAGGAACAGCTAATAATTAGAAAAATGGGAAAATATAAAGGGGGTTCCCATTCAAATAACGTGTTTTTATGGGTCTTTAGAAGTATTTTTGACTTAGCTCTATCGTAAATCAGTAATACACACAAGCGTGAAACTTGGTGTGATTATAGTACTAATACTGAAATAAAACAACAAATAATAAAAATCGGCCAAGTACGAGTCGTACTCGTGCTGAGGAATCCGAACTGAATGACAAAAATGCATATTTTTGTCGCTCGCCTTGATGTCTTTTGTCTGTAATTTGAATAGGTATCATTGTCCTTATGCTATGTAGCTGTGTGGATAGGTGGGGTGGTACGGAACCCTCGAAGAGCTAGTCCAACTTGCACTTGGCCGTTTTTTTTTAAATTTACAATTGGTAAGCCCTTGGCCTGTGGTGCAGCCGTAGAATACACAATCTGCCGAGTCTTACTAAAATTAATGAGTACTAGGGCGAAATTTAAAAAAATGCACATTTAAAAAAATTAGGCGATTGAGGTGTCATGTTCTATGTATTTTTTGCGCTGAATCGAATGAGACCTTACTCATAACTAAATGATCAATATTTTGCGAGATATGATGGGTTTTTGTTGGAAAAAAATATATTTCAAGTCAAAATTGGGATCAAAATCACCAGAAACTACGCTAGGTACAGTATATAATACCAACTATGTAAATGTTTAGTTATTAATATTAAATTTATTCTTCATCTTCTCCAAAATCACTGCGATCATCGTGATCGATGTCTACAGGGGTCGTGCGTATGTCCAAGTCCAAGTTGGAGCAAGAAAGCCCCTCGTTTCGTACCAAGTTGATTCCAGAAACTTGATGTCATTAAGTTAATTATTAATATTATTTCTTGTCTCCCAAGATGTTCATCAATTTTCTAATTTTACATGGTTCAGAAAAGGTATAGTATGTTAAATAAATTAAGAGTAAAATTTAAAGGGGTCACTCCGTATCGTATAAAAAATCATCATCATTATATCAGCAGAAAAACGTCCACTGCTGGACAAAGGTCTTCCCCAAGTATTTCCACAACGACTGGTCCTTTACTCAGCGGCTTCCGGCGAACTTCACCAATTCGTTGGTCCACCGATTGGGAGGTCTAGCTATTCTGAAAGTTATTTGGTTACTTTGGTTATCCTACGGATCTCCTCGTTTATGATTCGATCACGAAGCAAAACTCCGAGCAATGCACGCTCCATTGCCCTTTGTAAAGTAAAAAATACAGAAAAAATATTTTTAAAAATCTACCTTTACCAAAAAAACTTTCTTCTACAAACCGAAAAATTACTAATACGAAATAAGCTGGTATTAATAGCGCTCTTCAGATTCATTCGCCAGCCGTGCGCCTGATATAGTAGGTACGAAAAACAAGATCTTTCTGTCTAAATTAACGGGTGGTCATTCACCTATCTATGAGTTATGTGTTTCCAGTTTTTTTAATGCTTATTGCCTACCGGGTCAACGAACGGGCGGGCATTCACCTGTGTATGAGTTATGTATTCCCAGTTTTTTTTATGCCTACTGCCTACCGGGTCAACCAACGGACGGGCTTTCCTTTCTATGATTTATGTATTCCCAGTTTTTTATGCCTTATCTATCTTCATAAGTGGGGGCTGCAGTTGCAGCGACACTTCGACTCAATGAGATCTTGTGTGTCTACCCCTTTAACCTTTGCACCCCAACCTTCTCGAAGATGTGCTGCATCAATGCAGCATTTCCGCTGATTGGAAGGTGCTTGTAGTCCTCCGGTTTTGAGTAGCCATCACAGTTTTTTATGCCTACTGCCTACCGGGTCAACGAACGGGCATTTACTTGTCTGTGGGATATGGATAACGATTTTTGTTAAAAGTGGATTTTCCTGTATTATATACTAGTTACTCAGCAACCCCTTAAAATATCACTTGTGTTATTTTCAACAGTCTGTACCATCATCATATCAGCTCATATACGTTCCCACCGAGGGGCTCGAGCCTACCCTGAATTAGGGCGATCGGGCCTTAGTCGACCACGCGGGTCCAGTGCGGGTTCGTCGACTTCACACACAACCTTCGAGATTCCTCGCAGATGTGTGCAGGTTTCCTCACGATGTTTTCCTCCACCGATAAAGCAATCGGTGAGTATATGTACGTAAGTTTCGAAAAACTCATTGGTACATTGGCCGTCCGGATTTGAAGTATACATTCAACGAATAAGAAAATTAAAATTAAAGTCAAAAATTAATATACATTTTATATTAATTTTAGACCCGATTGGATTAAAGCAGATCGTCCGCTAATCTTTGTGACCGGGGATTTAACTCTTGGGGATTGTAGACAGACTAAAATGATACGCTGGTGTCTGTGGTTCATACAGATTTGCATTTAAAATTCTAAATTTTATACGGAAACCATAAATTGAGTGAAGTGGGCATTGCCAAAGCAGAAGAGATTATACGAAATGATATTTTACAAGTAATAAATACAAATAAAAAAATGTTATTCACTAAATAGCATTCTTCCTAGAATAGCAGAAAAACTTATACTCGTTCTACAGTTTAATCTATTTTCAACTGATTTCCAAAAAGGAATTGGTTCTTAATTCGACTGCTTGTGTTTTGTGTGTATGTTTGTTACGCAATATCTTCGCAGATTGTGAAATGATTTTTATGACTATTTATTTATTTGATAGGGTATGCCTCCAAGTAAGTCCCATATAAATTTTATCAAAATCGGTGAAGTGTTTTTTTTAGAAAATTAACAAAAATAGGAAAGCAAAATTGTACTAAGTTGTACTAGCGAACGGATTTTCATGCCATTTTCACCAATGGACGGGATAATTCATGAGGAAGGTTTAGGTGTCTTCCTAGAAAGTCAGTTTCGGCTCGCGCACCAGGTACCCTCTAGTATCTTCTTATTGTAATAAGTTTTTGTGAGATGGTGTTGCCGGCTTCTACACTTCTAGTTTTTTCGTTTTTTTTTAATAAATTACTTAATATGTAGTATCTATTAAATTAACAGCTCATCGGTTTGCATTGTCTAGCTATACAAATTTATTTAAATAAATGAAATTGGAATTAAAAAGAAACTGAAATCTTTGATCAACAACTTTTGACGCAGACTGTACAACGAATTTCTCTAACAAGACATCCAACACCATAACTTAAACCACACACAACTGTATGGCACTTTGTTATGTGGTTACTTCTGCATCTGAGCATCCCAACGAATAATGAACAATTTTCCATAACTCCTTGTTATGGGACTTCTTCCCATGATTGGCGTTCGTCTAGTTGCTAAGTTTAAATGGCAGCCACAACCTTAACTAGAGGAGGCACTTAAGGCCTTAAGATGGGTCAAATGACAATATTCAATTCAAATTATTGAGAGACTGTGTAAAGCTATCACCATGGAAAAAATGAATAATATACATAAAGTAATAAAAAATCGATTTAATTGAATTCAATTTTAAAAATATTACCAGTTTTGATGTAGAAAATATAATGTAGACCCTGTTTTTGGCATTAATTATAAAATTTCTCGAAAACAAATAGTTAGTAATAAAAAATCGATTTAATTGAATACAATTTTAAAAATATTACGAAACCAATGGAAGCCGATGGATGCGGGCAGCGCAGGACAGGTCGTCGTGGAAATCTTTGGGGGAGGCCTTTGTCCAGCAGTGGACGATTTTCGGCTGATATGATGAATGAAACCAACACACAAAAATCGGTGACTTTAAGACCTTTTATTTTAATTGAACATATTTTTTAAAACTCATTTGAAAGTAATGCAAAGTAATAATTGAGAATTGGGCGTTCGGTTTCAAGGTAACAGCCGCGTTGAAGCCCGCATTGATTTGAACTTAAAATGAATAGACTTAAGTTCGATATTATTGAAACACGTATCAACCTGCTCGGATTGAGTGATCTTAGCGCCTTAAGAAATAAACTTTAAGTGTATTCATGTAAATCGACAATGTAGGCGCAATGATGAAATTGTGAAATTGGCTTTGAAATTGTGAAAGGCATATCACGTCAGTAAAAAACTGTTTGGAGATTTAACGATTTTATTATGCACAAAAAAAATAAAAAATAAATTCATTTGTACTAGGGCCGTTTCTTTAGTTCCGTAGTCAACAAGGAACCCTTATAGTTTCGCTATATCTGTCCGTCTGTCTGTCCTTCTTTTTGTCAGCGGCTTATCTTAGGCTGTTAGTACTAGAAAGCTGTAATTTGATATGGGTTAATCACGCCGACAGTGGTAAAATAAAATCTTAAAAAAACAGCTTTTAGGGTATCTAACCAAACCGGGGGTGGTTTGGTGTGTAGGGGACGTGTAAAGGGGGTTGTTTTTTATCGTTGAAGTGCCGTTGAATAGGTCTTTCAAAAGTACTGGTTGTTTAATAAAACCATTTTTCGTTTCAGGTATCTGTTTACGAAATACTTAGGGCACACTGAAAGTTTCTGGAACTGGCCACGTACAAAAAATAAAATAAAAAAGGACTAACAGAATTTGAAAATGGAACTCTCTAGGAACATATTACTCTTAAATTTTCGAGACTGTCGTTTGTTTTTTCAAGTTGGCGGGGTTCAGAGAATTGTGTGTCGCTATTATAATGAAATTAAATCGTGAAAATTTTCGCTCAATGATTTTTTACGATTTTCGTTGCGGCTTATGACAACAAGAGAGTTGCCAGAGACTTAAACTGGCGTTTGGAGATGAAGCACCATCTCTTAGCTTTGTGTATTCGTGGTTCGGAGAATTTAGACGTGGACGAGATCATCTACATGACGATGTACGTGAAGGTCGGCCGGCGACTGCGGTTACTGAATCTAATATCGATACCGTACGACAAATAATTAAGCCGAAAAAAAAAATACTTGTCAGCAAATTCGTACTGAATTAGGCATTGGAATGAGTCAAGTGCAAAACATTTTGCATGAGCAACTGAAGGTTCAGAAGCTTTGCACTCGATGGATACCGCATGATTTAACGGAAGACTGAAACGACTGCGTCTACAGTGGTGCCGAAAAATTGTAGAAAAGTTTAATGGGGGAGAGTCATTGGCTGTCTATAATATCGTGACAGGTGACGAAACCTGGGTGTATTGTTTAGAACCGGAAAGAAAAAGCCAGTCAGCAGAATGGGTCTTTCCTTTTAAAGAGTTGCCAACAAAAGTTAAGAAGAGTCGGAGCACTGGCAAAAAAATGGTTGCGACTTTCTTCGGAAAAACTGAACATTATGTAACAGTGTCGCTTGAAAATCAAAGGACAGTTACTGCAGATTGGTATGTAAACCATTGCTTGCCCAGTGTCTTAGAAAAAATTCGTGAAAAGCGTCCTCGCAGTCATGTCATCATTCACCACAACAATGCGTCCGCACATTCCGCTAAGAGAACGAATGCGTATTTGAAGGCTTCATATGTGGAACTGATGACGCATCCGCTGTACAGTCCGGACCTCGCACCTTGCGACTTCTTTTTATTCCCAAGAATAAAAGATAAACTTTGAGGTTTACGATTCTCAAGCCCAGAAGCGGCAGTGAATGCATTCCAAGAAGCCGTTGAAGAGGTCCCTACTGAAGACTGGATCCAATGCTTCACACAATGGTTCCAACGAATGGAAAAATGTGTAAATAATGAGGGTATATACTTTGAAAAACAATGAATTAATCATAAACATCTTATCTAGTCTAATTTATCAGAATCCAGAAACTTTCAGTATGACCCATAAGCTTTAAAGTGCTAATTTTTGTTAGAATCAAGTGTCCCCCTACTATTTCAGGACATCTGAAAAAATTGTGAATAGTAGGACACATTATAGTCAAGTTAAAAGGAAAACTATCACTAGGCTTGTTTAGTTTTGAATTAACAGTCGACCAACATAAGAGGTGCAGTTGGATTTGTAAAAACATTATAGATTTTCAATACCAAATGTTCTATTACAAACTGTAAAATAATTTTGTTTTCAAATTATATCCTAACTTTTTGAAAATACTACGGAACCCTACATTGCGCGAGTCTTTTTCGCACTTGGCCTTTTTTTTTCAGAATATTTTGGCCTGTGACGTCATCACTTTTGAACATTTGAAAAATCATTAAAAAAGCCGCCAATTTTAAATAAAAAAAACATTCCATTTAGTTTCTAACACTTAGTATATATTTTCATTATTTTTTTAAATACTTTGAATTTTTTGTACAATGCTAATTTACACTGTCAAAGCTATCATTTATGTACGAATAGTTTAAGAAATGCTTTAGTGCTATGTCTATGTACGGTCACGGAATTAATTCGTTTAGTAGATTCAAGAAACTTCAATTTTGCCGGGTTATAAAGTATTTACTTACATTTCCGAGTTCAAAATACGACTGATATGATAATGAATGACACGTCTAACTAATTTCATAACCCGGCAAAATAAAAGAGACTTGAATCTGCTAAACATTTAAATTCCGTGACTGTACACCTACCCGTCAGAATAGGTACTTCTGAAATAGCTGGTATAATATACACTGGGCCGGGCCTTTTATTCCTAAAACTGACAGATTTTTTTTAAAACCAAATATTTTAATAATGCGCTGTACATCTATTTTATCGTATAAAAAATAAATTAAAAAATACTATTCAATAAATACCATTTCTTCTAGAATAGCAAAAACACTTACTCAATTGAAATATCAAACAATTTTTAATTTTTTATTTATTAAAAACAACAAATTAGTTCGTTAAAGAGTATTGCACTTATGACGTCACTATGTCAGTAGCGCGAATAATTACAGAACAAACTTTAGTTTTTGGCAGTTGATAAACAGTTACTCAAATGACTAGTAGTAAAATACCGTATAGCAGAATAATAGAATAGAATAGAATAGAAAATGTTTTATTCACGAAACCAACACAACTCGCAACAGATAAATAAAATAATTCTATTATGAATCGATTGAATCGACTGAATAGGGTGGACACTGTTTTTTGGTATCTCACTTTAGCCACACCCCGGACACTGCATACAAAGGTCGTGAAATGACAATTCTAAAAACAAATGACGGAGCAAAAAAAAATCACGGCGAAACCCCACACGTTCGAAAACCAAACTATAACCAATCTGCATCAATCTGGATGACGAGGGGGTGAGGTCGGAATCTAGAGAGAGCGGCAGGGAGTGTCCATACTGTATGTTAGTACTAATATATATACTTGCTTTAGCTGTCACTATTCCGCCTAGCTTACATGACATGTGATGTGAGAACGAATTCGAAGCTGAATTTTGACGTAACGTGCGGTATTTACTGAATAGCCCTCTATACAAAGTTCGCAAAAAAATTAACCAAGTTGGCAAAACAGCTGATGAATAAGTACGAGAAGAAAACTTCAACCCTTCTATTCTTAAGAGTAGCTTCCAGAATCTCGCCAGACAGACACACCCCGAAACCAAATTTTGGAGCTGTGCCTAATAGGGGCGAAAGCTTAAGCACATATGAGAATTGGGGCAAGAATACACGGAAATGCCTCCGTAGCTCAGAGGCAAAGTTCACTGGCTTTACACAGGAGGTCGCGGGTTTGATTCCCGGCGGGGTCAATTGTAAGACTCGGTTTGGTTGGTGGTAGGGCATTTTCTAAGCCCGCCTGGCTAGCCACCACCATCTTATCTAAGTCTTGCCGCCAAATATCAATGTTTATATCTTTGGTGTGTATCTAAGTCTTGCCGCCAAATATCAATGTTTATATCATTGAATCGAGCGGTTTCAACAGAAACAATCATGAGTACTTCCATCTTCATATCAGCCGAAAGACGTCCACTGCTTGGACAAATACGACCGGTCTAGCGCTTCCCGCATTATATGTAAGTAAGTATGTAAAGTACTTTGAGTACTATATGATAAAATGCGAATCTGACAATCGAGATGACAAAAAATGTGCTTTTTGCCTTCTGTCGCCTTCGGACGAAGGGTCCTTTAAAAAGAACCAAATCGTGTAAATGCAATTTAAAAATACCAAGGTAGAAACATAACTAGGGGAACTAGTTAAGCAAGTAAAGTGTAGCCAGGATTATATGAAATTTAATAGGAATGAGGTTAATTTTGACATTTCAGTATTGAATAGAGCTGTAGCTGTCAGTCAAGCAAAGTATGCTACTTTAATATAGAATTCCATTTTTTGCGAATTGACTATGGGTCTTATACTCACCGATTGCTTTAACGGTGAAGGAAAACATCGTGAGGAAACCTGCACACACCTGCGAAGAAATTCGAAGGTTGTGTGTGAAGTCGACCAACCCGCACTGGGCCCGCGTGTTCGACTAAGGCCCGATCGCCCTAATTCAGGGTAGGCTCGAGCCCCTCAGTGGAGACGTAAATGAGCTGATATGATGATGGGTCTTTCTAGGTACTAATAATTAAAAAACCGTACAAGTGCGAATCCGACTCGCCCACCGAGGGTTCCGTACAAATTTTTAGGTTTATTATTTAACTAGCTTTTTCCCGCGGCTTCGCCCGCGTGGATATCGTTTTTATGACTGTCTTTTAGGGTGATTAGTAAATTATGTCGTTTCCCACCTACTCAACTATCTCTGTGCAAAAAATCACAACAATCTATTGTTCCGATGCGATGTAAAAGAAATTAACCAAGAAAAGAGTATTTTTTTAGTTCCCTCAGGAACTGCATCAGATTATGCTATTTTAGCGGGATAAAAAGTAGCCTATGTCCTTCCCTGTGACACAGGCTACCTGAATGCAAAATTTTGTCAAGATTAGTTGAGGTGTAGAAGCTTGAAAAGACAACAAACAAACAAATGCATTTTCACATTCATAATATAAGTAAGAATTACAAATGTATGTTTAGAGATTTTCCCTATTCTTGTAGTATAAGAAGGTATTACTTGCCAAATTTCATAGTTCTAGGTCAACGGAAAATAACCTATAAATTTTGATTCCCTTGAGAATGTCGAAATATACCTTTTTTGCGGCGTAAATGTTCGTATCTTTCTTTAGGGTTCCGAACCTCAAAAAGAAAAAACGGAACCCTTATAGAATCACTTTGTTGTCCGACTGTCTGTCAAGACCCTTTATCTCGGGAATGCGTGGAGGTTTCGAGTTGAAATTAAAACCATATACTCCGGTCTGCCTGCAGTCCCTTGAGAATTAACAAATAAAAAACTGTTCCTGGAAGAAAAAGATATTTAAATCTGAGTATTCTGAGTTTATCCGTACCCTATTATAATGATCAATAGTTCAGTAGCTATCGAACAATTACCGATCCCCATTTGCACTGAAAAGAATGGAAAAGCTCTATTTCCTTTTAGACGTAAACGTTAATTTAAAAAACACAATGTTATCAAAAGCATTTTGCGCTCAGATTACTTTCAAAAACCCGTAAATAAAGCTCTCAATGGATGCCGAAATTATCTGCAAAAGGCATTTTTGCCCTTTTACATTTTGTACATCGTTTTAAGGGCGACCTTTCGACCTTTGCCTCTGATTGAATAGAGTTCCGTATCAAAATTAATCCCGACTTAAGATAAGATAAGTACACTTTATTGTACACCATGAAATGACAAGAGAAATATTAACTTAAATTAACGGGTAATTGCGAGTCGAGCTCGCGCACAAAGGATTCCGTACCAACAAACAATTGAAGGACAAACTTTGGTTCTCCTACGGATCTCCTTATTTTTGATTAGATCGCGTAAGGAAATTCCCACACGGTGGACCGACGACCTGATGAAGGTCGCGGGAAGCCTCTGGAAAAGGCAGCGCAGGACCTTGGGGAGGCCTTTGTCCAGCAGCGTACGTCTTTCGGCTGATATGATGATAATGATTATGAACGACAAACTTGTCTTTGTAGTAAAAAAAATTATTCTCCCATACATTGATATACGTCACGGTCAATTTCTCAACTGCAAAGGTAGGTAAGTTTTCAATTGCAAAAAAGATACGTGATAAAACTACAAATTAACAATTTTCGGATATTTTCCTTCACTTGGGCTGTGAGACCTTGCTTCTTACCAATTTTTTTACAATTTTAGTTTTACGGGAAACACTATAGGTTTTAATTTACTTCTTCTAGGTTTCTACGCCAAGGATAGTGGATCGTGATCATCATGAATTAAGTCAAGTCAGGTAGGCCTAGATAAGGGCCGAGTTTGGTACTTGTTTTGTTTGATCACACCGTCTGGCTGGAGCTTGATCTCTTTGATATACTTGTAAGTCTCCAAATATGCAGCATAAATGGCCGATTTTGCCTGCATATGTACGTTTATCCGACGCTCTTATAAACGGTGAAGGAAAATATCGTGAGGAAACCTGCACACGCCTGCGAAAAAACTCTAAGGTTGTGTGTGAAGTTGACCAACCCGCACTGGGCCCGCGTGGTCGACTAAGGCCCGATCGCCCTAATTAAGGGTAGGCTCGAGCCCCGCGGTGGGGACGTATATAAGCGGATATGATGAAATGGCCATATTACTTTTCTGCGTTGACTTAGAAGCTTGATTTTTACTAGTCCAAGGGACCGTAGGCCTGAATGTTCGATGTACTCTTAAATTTTAACTTGCTACCTCCTGAGACAAATACCTTGACAGACAGATGGACAACGAAGTAATCCTGCAAGGGTTCCTGTTTTTCCTTTTGAGGTACGAAACCCTAAAAAAATAATCAATGAAAAGTGGCCAAGTGCAGGTCCGACCACACGAAAAGTAAGGTAACATTTCTATACGTTTATTTTAAAAACAAAGTTAGTTTTGCAGTCGGTACAGATCATTTTCTCCCTCGTTGGTCTTTCTGATCTGATGAATGACTGATGAAAAAAATTCGAAAGCCAATATTTTTTTATATTGAAATTAATAGGTACTGTAATTAAGTAAGTAAGTCATCATATCAGCTCATAAACGTCTCCACCGAGGGGCTTGAGCCTACCCTGAATTAGGGCGACCGGGCCTTAGTCGACCACGCTTATTCACACACAACCTTTGAGTTTCTCCGCAGGCGTGTGCAGGTTTCCTCACAATGTTTTCCGTCACCATAAGAGCGTCGGATAAACGTACATATAAAATCGAAATTCGAAAACACATTGGTACGTGGCAGGATTCGAACCACGACCTCCCGGATAGAAAATAGCGGCCCTTGCCATTACGCCTCCGACACCATCATTATACGCCACCGACGCCACGTAAGTAAGTAAACATACTTTACTGTACGCTAAAAAACAATACAGGACTTAAAATGTATAATGTAAATAAAGTACAAAGGCGTGTCTTATCGCTTTAAGCGATTTCTACCAGGCAACCTTCAGTAAGTGATAGAAATAAAGGAAAACTAGTACAGGTTGGCAGAAAAGGTCATTGGGCAGCATAGTATGAAACCTATACCCACGGCCTACAGAAAAAAAATTAGGTAGGATGTTTAGATAAACGTCTCTAGTTCACGAATATATATGTCGCATTAACGTAGTTAATGGGATTCAAGCCAAAAGCTTAAAAAAGAAAAATATAATATTGAGGTTAAAACTTTCGTGTTAGCAACGTGACAGAACGTCCTTAAACGTTCTTGAGGTAAAAAAAATAGATGGAGCCTATTGCTAGTGAAAAGCAGAGTTGTACAAATCGATGGAGCCTCTTGCTAGTGAAAAGCAAAGTTGAAAAAATGGATGAAGCCTCTTGCTAGTGAGGAGCAGAGTTAAAAAAATAGATGGAGCCTCTTGCTAGTGAGGAGCAGAGTTGAAAAAATAGATGGAGCCTCTTGCTATTAAGGACCAGAGTTGAAAAAATCGATGGAGCCTATTGCTACTGAAAAACAGAGTTGTACAAATCGATGGAGCCTCTTGCTAGTGAAAAGCAAAGTTAAAAAAATCGATGGAGCCTCTTGCTAGTAAAGACCAGAGTTGAAAAAATCCATGGAGCCTCTTGTTAATGAAGAGCAGAGTAAAAAGAAGTGATGGAGCCTCTTGCTAGTAAAGACCAGAGTTGAAAAAATCGATGGAGCCTCTTGTTAATGAAAAGCAGAGTTAAAAAAATCGATGGAGCCTCTTGCTAGTAGAGTACGGAGTTGACAAAATAAATGGAGCCTCTTGCTAGTGAAGAGCAGAGTTGAAAAAAAAGAGGCTCCATCTATTTTTTCTTTTCTGCTCCTCCCTAGCAAGAGGCTTCATCGATTTTTTAAACTCTGCTCTTCACTAGCAAGAGGCGCCATCGCTTTTTTTCACTCTGCTGTCCATCAAAAAGAAGCTTCATCGATTTTTTCAACTCTGCTTTTTACTAGCAAGAGGCTCCATCTTTTTTTTCAACTCTGCTCTTCACTAGCAAGAGGCTCCATTTATTTTGTCAACGCCGTACTCTACTAGCAAGAGGCTCCATCGATTTTTTTAACTCTGCTTTTCATTAACAAGAGGTTCCATCGATTTTTTCAACTCTGGTCTTTACTAGCAAGAGGCTACATCACTTCTTTTTACTCTGCTCTTCATTTACAAGAGGCTGCATCGATTTTTTCAACTCTGGTCTTTACTAGCAAGAGGCTCCATCGATTTGTACAACTCTACTTTTCACTAGCAATAGGCTCCATCGATTTTTTTATTTCTGGTCTTCACTAGCAAGAGGCTTCATCCATTTTTTCAACTCTGCTTTTCACTAGCAAGAGGCTTCATCGATTTTTTTAACTCTGGTCTTCACAAGCAAGAGGCTTCATCCATTTTTTCAACTCTGCTTTTTACTAGCAAGAGGCTCCATCTATTTTTTCAACTCTGCTCCTCCCTAGCAAGAGGCTCCATCGATTTGTACAACTCTACTTTTCACTAGCAATAGGCTCCATCGATTTTTTTATTTCTGGTCTTCACTAGCAAGAGGCTTCATCCATTTTTTCAACTCTGCTTTTCACTAGCAAGAGGCTTCATCGATTTTTTTAACTCTGGTCTTCACAAGCAAGAGGCTTCATCCATTTTTTCAACTCTGCTTTTTACTAGCAAGAGGCTCCATCTATTTTTTCAACTCTGCTCCTCCCTAGCAAGAGGCTCCATCGATTTTTCCAACTTTGCTTTTCACTAGTAAGAGGCTCCATCGATTTGTGATTCACTAAAATTGTTTTATTTACGCATTTATATATTTTTTTTACATTTTATTCCCATGGTTTAAAAAAGAAAAAAATATTTGTAATGAAATGTGGGTTAATACTTAACAATTTAAAACTAATTTGGTTTTTGTAGGATAACTTTAGTTAACCGGGTCAGATTTTGCCCAATGACCTTTACCTTTTAAAAGAACTAACTTAATATTATAACAAATGAAGGGTCGAATTCTAGAAGTCCTCAAGTCCAAAAACGCCGTATTGGTGATTTTATATTTCAAATTGACCCGGAAATGTTATCATAACTACTCTTTTGAGGTGTAAGTTAAACGATTGTGTAAAGGTAATAATCAGACTTTTATTTCTTACGTCACATCCTCCCCAGGTCACTTAGATATTTTTTTTATATAAATTTCATATTATAAATTTGGACTTAGTTGTAACAAGCTGGACTAAAGGAAATTTGGTCAAAGTCACAGGACTTACATATGGACGTAGGGACTTTTTTATTATAAAGCAATGGACATATAGTTTTTTGGACTCATCTGTTTCACACATAGAGCTTTTTTAGATGCACGAAACAAAATTGTGGATGGCAAAGATACGATTCTGAACACGATGGTGTAGTCAGTTCAAAATATGAAAAAATGGACTTGAAGACTCTAGAATTCGGCCCTTCAAATAGACACAATATAACTATTGTATGATTCTAGATGTGTACGAAGGTCGTGTTGGTGTAAAATGTAAATCTAAATGCCCTACAGTGCTTAGTGCGTCGCCAGGCAACCGCCGTCTATCCCTTTATTACTTGGATAGCACGGTTAATGTACTCGTATTGTGCCACGTCATAAGAAAGAAATAGCTATAATACGGTATATTACTACTAGTCATTTGAGTAACTTATTATCGACTGTCAAAAACGAAATTTTGTTCTGCAATTATTCACGTTACTGACGTAGTGACGTCACGAGTGCCATAGTCTTTAACGAACTAATTTATTGTTTTTAATAAATATAAAATTAAAAATTGTTTGATATTTCAAATGAGCAAGTGTTTATGCTGTTCTAGAAGAAATGCTATTTATTGAATAGTGCTTTTTAGTTTATTTTTTATACGGTAAAATAGCCTATTTTTATACTCGTTGACGTTTTATGATTTTTGTCCAGACACGTGGTGGTAACGGTACGGGACCCTGAGTGCACTAGTCCGACTCGCACTTGGTCGGTTTTATTTTCTTCCAAACAGCACCTGTGCCCAGGCTGGAGTGTCCATAAGATGGTCTTACAAAGCCGAAAAATTCATAATCTGAATTCAGAATGCCCGGATTTGAAAAAAGACACAATATATGTGGAGCATCATCATATTTTTTGTATTATTCACAATTGGTAAGCCCTTAGCATCATCTCATCAGAAGCGTCGGTGGCTCAACCGGTAACGACTCGGTCCATCTAACCAGAGGTACCGGGTTCAAATCTAGACGGCCAATGTACCAACGAGTTTTTCAAAAACTTACGTACATACTTACCGATTGCTTTAACGGTGAAGGAAAACATCGTGAGGAAACCTGCACACGCCTGCGAAGTAACTCGAAGGTTGTGTGTGAAGTCGACCAACCCGCACTGGGCCCGCGTGGTCGACTAAGGCCTAATCGCCCTGATTCAGGGTAGGCTCGAGCCCCTCGGTGGGGACGTATATGAGCTGTAATGATGATGATAGCATCATCTCATCTGATGGTAAGTGACGATAATGACGAAGATGGAAGGGGGCTTAACCAAGATTTTCTAACGCAATGGAGAACTGGCTATCTCATTCTTCATTATGTTGTTAGCATTGAAGTTAGGCGGCAAGACTTAGATAAGATGGTGGTAGCTAGCCAGGCGGGCTTAGAAAATGCCCTTCCACCTATCAAACCGAGTTTTATAAATTTAGATTCCGCCGGGAATCAAACCCGCGAACTCGTGATGTGAAGCTAATGGCCTTAACCATTACGCCACGGAGGTGGTTGAAAAGTTAGTGAAATGATACGCAAATCCAGACTTTCTAAATTCAGAGTGAAATTCCGGCGCTGTAAGGCCAGCCTAATACCATAGTAGAAATAAATTCTACTAATCTAATACCAGTAACGAATGACCTAATTGTAGATCTATACGTAAAGCTATAGTAGGTAAGGTAAATACCTATATAGCTAGCTTCATACATAAGTTTAGTCCAAGCAGATCTATCCAGCGATATACCGAAACGAAATGAGAATCATTTATTATACGTCGCGTGCTTTATTGCGCTCAATATTGAGATCTGAATAGCCAGTGTTAGGCCAAAAATGAGGAAACACAGGGCTCCGGCTGCGTGAATGAAGAAATATGTTCTATATGCAATATGTTCCTGGTTTGCTTGTAGCTCTTATTTCCTTGCTTTGTGGAACTTTGACCATGATAATCCGGTATTTTACTACTGTCGTCGGAGTTATTTTTTAGAAGCTTTTATTTAAATTGCAACGATTGTATATATGTAAATTAGTTTGTATAGGTCAAATCTTGCAAACCGTTTTAGAGCGACTTCCAGGGGTCCGATTGAGGTGAAATTTGGTGCGAAGGGGGACTCCCGGGGACAATACGTAGATCCTTTTGGTATTTTAAAGATGACCTGATGATGAACTTTGGAGGTGGAATCAAGGTCCAAGGATTTTCTTTTATTTTAAATAGAATCGTAAGGAATACTGTGCTTGCCTTTTTAGTTTGTCTATTAGTTTGGGACAAATCTTGAAAGCTAAATTAGAACCACTTTCCATTTTCCGATTGAGCTAAAGTTTTACATACACGTTAAGGCTTCAAGGTGCCCTAATCCGAGCAGATTGATACGTGTTAAAATAATATCAAACGTAAGTCTATTCATTTTAAGTTCAAATCAATGCGGGCTTCAGCACAGCTGTTACGTTCAAACCAAACGCCCAACTCTCGATTTTTACATGTTTTTATTACTTTTCTATACCTTCAAATAAGTTTTAAAAAATGTGTCCAATTAAAATGAAAGGTCTTTAAGTCACCGATTTTTGTGTGTTGGTTTCATTCAACATTAACTTATTTGTTTTCGACAAATTTTGCAATTAATGCCAAAAATTACAGTATATTTTTTTATATCAAAAGTGGTAATATTTTTAAAATTGTATTTAATTAAAATGATTTGTTATTACTTTAAAGTAATACTATATATAATATATACTTAAATACCTATATTATATATTTTTCCATAGTGATAGCTTTACACAGTCTTTCAATAATTTCAATTGTCATTTGACCTATCTTAAGGTCTTAAGTTTGGAGAACAATGCATGCTTAGCTAAGTGACGTCATTCTAAATCCAATATGGCGGACTCCCAAAGATGGCGGACCACTTATTTTTTTATGCACCCACATGATATGGATATCAAATGAAATGGTTTGCTGAGAAAAACACGAAATAATTAAAATTATTTCCAAATTAAAGCTTGTACCTAAAAGTTTTCAAGTCTTTCGAAAGTTATTTTTAATTTGGAAACATATATTTATATTCACATTTGGCACCGTGAGCATTTGACTTTCAGGCATAAAAAACTCTTTTCAAATAAAAGCTTGTATAACCCGCGTAGATAAAGAAATAATCCGTTAATGGCGGCGGCTACTTCCGGTAGAGTCAGCAAAATACGAGTAGACTGTAAAGTGTAAACAATATTTTTATTTATATTCAATTATTTTAGAAAAACAAGAAACAAATATAACCAATAACAAAATTAAGGTAACAGAATTTAAACAATCGAGACATAGACTTGTTTCCAGAGAATTTGTTGTTCAGAGTACCGCGGTGTGTGAGTATAGCCGAACAAGCGTGTGAGCGAGATAACATGACCGCCGGCCGCCATTTACATTTTGTTTCCTTATCTACCCGGGTAATACCTAAAAGTTATCAGGGTTTTTTTTAATTTACTTTTTACCAATAATAAATAAAAACCGGCCAAGTGCGGGTCAGAAAAACACAGAGGGTTCCGTACCATCATACTAGATGCCGCTAGTTTCTTCATGTTTGAAAAAAAAACAAGTTTTTTGGTTTGGTTTCCTAATTGTTTTTTGTTATAGCGACAACAGAAATACGTCATCTGTGAAAATTTCAACTGTCTCACTATCACGGTTCATGAAATACAGCCTGGTGACAGACGGACAGACAGACGGACGGGCAGCGGAGTCTTAGTAACAGGGTCCCGTTTTTACCCTTTGGGTACGGAACCCTAAAAACGACATTTTTTTCTGAAATTGCTCGTTTTACAGGCATGTGAATAGTAATTTGTCTTTGAAGAACTCATTTAATTATTTTTTTTTTTTATTTATTAAACTATCATATGAGTAAGTTCTTATGCTTTTCAGAATTTTGTGAATAATATTTTATATCATATCAGCCGAAGGACGTCTACTGCTGGCCATAGGTCTCCCCCAAGGATTTCCCCAACGCAAGTTCTGCGCTGCTCGCATCCATCGGCTTCCCGCGACCATCACCAGATCATCGGTCCACTAAGTGAGAGGCCTGCCTACGCTACGTTTCCCGGTGCGCGGTCGCCACTCGAGAACTTTACTGCCTCAATGGCCATCTTTTCTACAAGCTATATGCTCCACCCACTGCCACTTAAGTTTAGCAGTCACCCAAAGGGCGATGGAGCGTACTGTGCTCGGAGTTTCACTGCGTGATCAAATCAGAAACGAAGAGATCAGTAGGAGAACCAAAGTAACCGATATAGCTCTCAGAATTGCAAATCCTTACTAATAATATAATCGCCAAAATTTATATGTATGGATGTATGGATGTTTGTTACTTTCACGCCACAACAGCTGGACGGATTTAAATGGAATTTGGTAGGTCCACAGAATAGAACCAAGATTAACATATTATAGGCTACTTTTGTCCACGCTCGCGAGCCGCTTGCGGCTTGCGCACAGCGCACCCTTGGAGACAGTCCCAGAAACTACGTTCACGCCAGCGAAGCCGCTGGCAAAAGCTAGTATTTTATATAAGTACTAGCTGTTTCCCGCGGCTTCACCCGCGTGGACAACGTTTCTGTTCCTCTGAAATACCCTATTTTCCCGAGGGACATACAGGGTGACTGCTTAGATGACGGACCCAATTCTGGAGGTTAATAAGAAGACGAAACTGAATAATTTTCCCCAAGGAACCAATGGTCAATTCGCAAAAAAAAAAATAACTTCTCATACAAAGTTGGGTAATGATCTGATCAATTTGTATGAAGTCTTTTTTTTTTAATCGACCATAGGAAGAAGTTGGTCAGTTTCGTCTCCTGAAATGCGTCCGTCGTCTTACCGGTCACCCTGTATAATAGAATAACAACTACTTACTATTTAGACGAAGACGTGTTTGTTTTTAGGGTTTCCGTATATCACAAAGAAAAAACGGAACCCTTATAGGATCACTTCGTTGTTCATCTATCTGTCCGTCTGTCTGTCTGTCTGTCAAGACTCTTTACCTCGGGAACGCGTGGAGGTATCGAGATGAAATTATAAACATAATATACTCTAGTCTACAGTCTCTTGAAGCTGTGAAAAAATCAAACTTCTAAGTTAATTAAAAAAATAAACGACCGTTTATGCCGCAAAAAACTTATATTTCGACACTCTCACGGGAATCAAAATTCATAGGGTATTTTTCGTTGACCTAGAACTATAAAATTTGGCAAGTAATACCGCCATATACAACAATAGTTTTGCTTGTTTTTATCGATAATGTGAAACCTTAAACTTAAATTTACGTTAATTTACAAAAAAAATCATAGGACAAAATGATACTAAAACATAGAATATATTTTATTACAATAGGCGGCCTTATTGCTAGGTAGATATAAATATACATTAAGAACAGTCTTTATTTAACACGTCGCATTCAAGGTGACAAAAAGTTACGTGCCATACAAGGTGGGGTCTAAATGACCCGAATATAAGTGACTCCTGTAAAAAAATATACTTTAAAAATACATTCGAAAATGCGTTTTTATCAATTTAGAGGACAGATAGAACAACAACTAAAAGCAAATTTTCACTTGCAATCAATTGTTTTTTTTTTCTTTTTGAAGCCAAATGTAAGACTCATTCAAACTGAAAAATTAAGCATAGACAATACAGTCTTAAAACCCCGTTTAAACTTAAATTATATTAGAAAAAAACAGAAAATAATATTAAGTCTTAAAATAGTGTGTTAGGAACTTCCAGGTATTTTTTTCATTTTTGAAGACAATCTTTACAAAACTAAAGGATTTTCCAATAAGAGGTGCTATTTTGAATAGCCCGCTATTTCGGTAGATGTCACTTTTGAAGCTGTCGTTTTTTGACATTTGACAAGTAGAAACTATGCCATTAATAAAAATGTAACGATACACGCTTTAACAACGCATTGAAATTATTAAAATTCACTATAAAAATGGTGAAAATTTGGCAGAGACGGTTCGTGAATCTCGATCATTTTTGAGTCGTCGTGAAGCACCTTGTCGGACCGCAATACAGAAATTGGTGGAAAAATTCGAGATGTTGGGACAATAACTTTTTTACTAACGTGATGTGAAGAATAAAACCCGTGCATGTCGCTCAAGAACAGCCAAGAATATTGCTGCTGTAGCCAAAAGTGTTGAAGAAAACCCAGGTTTGTCCATTCTGCGTCGTTCTTTGGAATTAGGCATTCCACAAACGTCATTACACCGTATTTTGCACAAGAAACTCTTTATCACAAGACCTCAAGCCGGCCGATCATCAACAACGTCGTGTCTTTGCTGATTGGGTCGTTGAAATTCATGAAAATGATCCGAACTTCCATCGAAAAATTATCTTGAGTGATGAAGCCCATTTCCACCTCGGTGGCTTCGTCAACAAGCAAAATTGTCGCATCTGGGGCTCGAAAAACCCAATAGTTATTGTTGAAAAGCCTCTCTATCCTCAACGTGTGACTCTTTGGTGCGGTTTATGGTCCGGCGGAGTCATTGGACCTTACTTTTTCGAAAATGAGGCTGGAGCAACAGTTACGGTGAATGGATTGTGCTTTTGAGAGATGATTAATGATTTTTTATGGCCGGAATTGGATGGTATTGATCTGGACAACGTTTACTTTCAACAAGACGGCGCTACGTGCCACACAAGCAACGAAACCATTGATCTTTTGCGGGAAAAGTTTGCGGACCGTGTTATCTCTCAACAATTGGCCACCGAGATCTTGTGATTTAACACCTTGCGACTTCTTCCTTTGGGTCCACGTGAAAGAGAAGGTCTACACCAACAGCCCATCGTCGATTCAAGACCTCAAATATGCAATTCGTGAGGCTATCGAGGACATAGGGCAGCCACTTTGCGATTTGGTTATGGAAAATTTCATGAAAAGGATATGGTCCTGTAAATGTGGTCGTGGTGGTTATTTGCCTGATGTTATTTTCCACTATTAACGGCATACCTTCTTCTTTATAATGAAATAAACATCCGATCATTTATATTTAAAAATGGCATTTTTCTTTGAATATCAAAATAACACCTCTTATTGGAAAACCCTTTATTATGCGGTCTCACTGACTCTAAACACGTCTATCACGGTCAAGCGCCCGCGCAGCACTGAATTAACCCAACAGGTCGATGTGGCAACGTCGCCAACCCAGCTACTCAAAGTTAGTCCTCGCCGTTACCTAATTTTAAAAAAATAATAGATTTTAAAACCGTCGGGGTTTGAGAGACCCCACCTTAAAATTTCACCCAATGACAGAACATTAAAATTTGGGTACGTCACACTCCGCCACAATCTGCGTGTAACATTTCCTCACCATATACTCCACGAGTTAACCTATAATTCTATCCCTTAGTCCCACACCACATACTCCACAAGTTAACCTATAACTCTTTCCCTTAGTCCCCGCACCACATACTCCACGAGTTAACCTATAACTGTAACCCTTAGTCCCTCACTACATACTCCACGAGTTAACCTATAACTGTAACCCTTAGTCCCTCACTACATACTCCACGAGTTAACCTATAACTCTATCCCTTAGTCCCTCACTACATACTCCACGAGTTAACCTATATCTCTATCCCTTAGTCCCTCACTACATACTCCACGAGTTAACCTATAACTCTATCCCTTAGTCCCTCACCACATAGGTACTCCACAAGTTAACCTATAACTCTATCCCTTAGTCCCCACACCACATACTCCATGAGTTAACCTATAACTCTATCCCTTAGTCCCTCACTACATACTCCACGAGTTAACCTATAACTCTATATCCCTTAGTCCCTCACTACATACTCCACGAGTTAACCTATAACTCTATCCCTTAGTCCCACACCACATACTCCACGAGTTAACCTATAACTCTATCCCTTAGTCCCACACCACATACTCCACGAGTTAACCTATAACTCTATCCCTTAGTCCCTCACTACATACTCCACGAGTTAACCTATAACTGTAACCCTTAGTCCCTCACTACATACTCCACGAGTTAACCTATAACTCTATATCCCTTAGTCCCTCACTACATACTCCACGAGTTAACCTATAACTCTATCCCTTAGTCCCTCACTACATACTCCACGAGTTAACCTATAACTCTATCCCTTAGTCCCTCACTACATACTCCACGAGTTAACCTATAACTCTATCCCTTAGTCCCTCACTACATACTCCACGAGTTAACCTATAACTCTATATCCCTTAGTCCCTCACTACATACTCCACGAGTTAACCTATAACTCTATCCCTTAGTCCCTCACTACATACTCCACGAGTTAACCTATAACTCTATCCCTTAGTCCCTCACTACATACTCCACGAGTTAACCTATAACTGTATCCCTTAGTCCCTCACTACATACTCCACGAGTTAACCTATAACTGTATCCCTTAGTCCCTCACTACATACTCCACGAGTTAACCTATAACTTTATCCCTTAGCCCCTTACCAGATCACGGCAACGCGGCGCGGCAGAGCAAAAATAAATAACTCTTAGGTACAAAATAATTCCCAAAATGCCATTGTATTTGGAGAACCCTCGACAATCTCGCAAGGCGCTAGCATTCTTCAGCATGACAAGAACCCTTCAGGGTTTTTAGGCGAGTGCTCGAGGAGCTCTCGAAACGCCACGATGGGTACATACTAGGGATGTTACGGAGCTTCGAATCCGAATCCGATAAGTCGGAACTTCCGATTGAACAAATGTCGGCGCCAGCAAAGCCATCAAAAACATTTGACTTATCTGAAGTGCCGGTACCGACCTCAAAAAAAGTTTAGGTCCCTAATTTGTTTCGTACTAACCGTTGATTTCGTTACTGCTTGTTAATTTTGTGTATATACTCGTATGTACAAAAATTTTATTTCATACTTCTGACTGTAAATTTTAAAATAATTAGTAAGAATCTCAAATACATTTTTTTTATAATTTTAAAATATATAGTTTTGTAGTGATTAAAGAAAATAGGCGGAAATTCTTAATTCTCCCCTTATCTGAAATAACCTTGAATAATTTTGAACAAAGGAAAACCGACTTCAAACAGGAAACTAAGGTTCCCCTCGATTCAATCATCATATTCTGGTTTCCTTATCATAGTACCACCCTTGAGATATCTTATTTCCAACAAAAAAATAATCATCAAAATCGGTTCATAAACGACGAAGTTATACGCGAACACACAAATAAAAAAATATATATACGGTCGAATTGAGAAACCTCCTCCTTTTGTTGAAGTCGGTTAAGAATTACAATATATAAGGGTGAATGCATAGATTACAGGAAATCCTATGGGAAAAACTAGTCGTTCGGATCCCAGCGAAAAAATAATCCAGATTATGAAAACTCATAGGTACTTAGAGCAAAGTATGTACTGAGAGCTCTTGTTCTATTGGTATTTAAAGTTTGGTGCGGAATCCTATTTGTGTGAACCCGACTTGCGCTTGACCAGATTTTATGCTTTGGACAGCGGTAGAGCATTCTCCAACTTTGAATAACCTATCTACCTAAATAAAATGGTATGTAGGTATTAATCTTTCGGCAAAGCGATCAGTTTATAAGGGGAGTCGTTTCTGCAACCATCTTTACTAATATTATAAATGTGAAAATGTGTATGTTTCTTTGTTTGTTACCCTTTCACGCTTCAACGCCTAAACCAATCTTGATGAAATTTGGCATGCAGGTAGCCTATGTCACTGGGAAGGCCATAGGCTACTTTATATCCCGTGAAAATAGCATAGTCCGATGCAGTTCCTGAGGGAGCTAAAAAAATACTCTTTTTTGGTTAATTTCTTTGACATCACAACGGAACAATGTACTGTTGATATTTTTTTACACAGAGATGATTGAGGGGGTGGGAAATGACATAATTTACTAATTAGCATATACTGAGGGATCTGGGGAAAAATTCATTTCCACGCTTGCGCACGTCGGCGTCGCAACGGAGCAACGGATTAAAGTGATTTTTGTATAGAATTGGTTGAGGGGGTGGGAAGTGACATAGACTGCTAATCAGAATAATCCGATAAAGTTCCTGAGGGATCTATAGAAAACTCATGTCTACGCTCGCGAGCCGCTCGCCGCTTCACCCTCTAAGACAGTCATAAGAAGAAAAAGCTAGTTGTAAATAAAACCGACCGCAACAACATCAACCACCTAACACCCCATACTTATGAAAACATATACTCGTAAATATCTATTTTTTAAAAAAAGGTGTTTTTTTGTAAACGCATCACTTGAGAACGTCTGGATCGATTTGGCGTATCTTTTATATTTGTTCGTATAACGGTCTGATTAAGGTTTTTAGAGAAAGAACGAATTGTACGGGAGCCCGCACTAAACTAGTATCTCGACAATTTTTTTAATTTTTTTTTTTCATACTACATTGAATAAGAAAAACCGGCCAAGTGCGAGTCGGGCTCGCGCAAAGTAGGGTTCCAAAGTCTTTTTTAAGAATTAAATGTATATTTTAAAAAACATAACTATATTTACAGTTGGTGATAGAACATTTTGTACAGAAAATCTATGAACTTTTGACTAGTCCAAATGCACAACTTAAGTTGGTCGACTATTACTCGTAAACTAAGAAAGCCTACTTAGCCGTGATAATTTTCGATTCGTCAAAAATTAGCACTTTAATTAAATCTAAATATTTCGAGCAAAAATTAGCACTTTAAATCTAAATATTTCGAGCAAAAATTAGCACTTTAAATCTTAATATTTCGACCAAAAATTAGCACTTTAAATCTAAATATTTCGACCAAAAATTAGCACTTTAAATCTAAATATTTCGGCCAAAAATTAGCACTTTAAATCTAAATATTTCGCAAAAGGAACCCTAAATAGAAAAATGGTCTTATCACACCCCAGCAGTTTTGAAAGACCTATTCAACGATACCCCACACGATAGGATACGTAAGCAAAAAAAAATCATCCCCCCTCTTTAAATGTAGGGAGAGGTACCCTAAAAATAATTTTATTTTCAAATTTTTATCGTACAACTTTGTCGGCGTGAATCATATGTATAACCATACCAAATTACAGCTTTCTAGACTTATAGTCACTGAGCTAAGCCGTGGAGAGACGGACAGACAGACATGGCGAAACCACACCCTGGACACTTCATACAATGAGCCAGAAATGACATTTCAAAAAACGAATGACAGAACAAACAAAATGGCGGCGAAATCCTATACGTTCGACAAACAAGCTGTAACCAATCTGTGTCAATCTGGGAGACGAAGGGGTGAGGACGCAATCTAGAGAGCCGCAGGGAGTGTCATACTGTATATTAGTACTAATATATATATACTATAAATCGCAAGTTTTAATTTCTTTTGTAGGAAACCCATACAATCACAATTTTTCCCAGAACAATGGGTATACTTTGTTATAGACAAATATGTATAAGCAACTACGATGTGAAAAGTTTCATCAAAATAGATAAAGCCGTTTTTGAGGAAAAAAAAACTCAGTTTTTGTTGTATGATAGCTACTCTTCGGTTCGACGGTACAAAGAAACTTTTGATAATCTTTTGATGAAATAATTTAAAACTCTTATAATATTTAAGTTCCAAATTTGGTCCCAATTGGACTAAAGATTTAGCCTTGAGAGTCAAGCGTGACGCACGGACGCACGGATGAGATGTTTAGTTTCTCGGTATGTGTTAAATGATATAGAAAACACATTTCACGAAAATTAGAAAAACTTTTTTTTTCGCGATAACAATACTTCTTCTAACCTACTCAAAGTACGTATCGTACTATGGAGTCGAGAAGGACGTCCACTGCTGGACATAGGCCTCTTCCAAGGATTTCCACGACGACCGGTTCTGCGCTGCCCGCATCCAGCGGCTTCCCGCGACCTTCACCAGATCATCGATCCACCGAGTGGGAGGCCTGCCTACACTACGCTTTCCGGTGCGTGGTCGCCACTCGAGAACTTTACCACCCCAACGGCCATCTGTTCTATGAGCAATGTGCCCCGCCCACTGCAAGTTCCCTCCTACAACTACCACAAATTCTGGGCAGCAGAAAGCTGAAATTATTTTGCAAATCATTGATATCTCAGTCACTGTATTTCCATAAATTCTATTCTCAGTAATGTTATGTTGTATTACAATGAGAATGCTCCCCCGTCCCGTAATGTGGCGCAGCAAAAACCTTGATGTGGCCTAATTCCAATACTGCTTTGTCACTGTGGATACGAATATTGATCACAAAAATATTGCCTATTAAAATTTGTTCCACATAAAAAGACACAATGGCTTTTTTGATGGTTTACGCATTCAAAAACGGTCATAAAGGGGACTTCACATTACGGAAATGGACCAAACACTCATCATATCAGCTCATATACGTCCCTACCGAGGGGTTCATCAGGGCGATCGGGCCTTAGTCGACCACGCGGGCCCAGTGCGGGTTGGTTGACTTCACACACAACCTTGGAGTTTCTTCGCAGGCGTCTGCAGGTTTCCTCACGATGTTTTCCTTCACCGTAAGAGCATCGGATAAACATGAAATCTAAATTCGATAAAACATTGGTAACGTGGCAGGATTTTAACCCGACCCTCACCCCGAATTTAGCGGCCCTAACCGTACAACAGGCCAGAAATGACATTTCAAAAAAGGAATGACGGAACCAACAAAATGGTGGCGAAATCCTATACGTTCGACAACCAAACTGTGAGGTCGCAATCTAGAGAGCGGCAGGGAGTGTCCATACTGTATGTTAGTACTAATATACTATATTTTAGACTATACGTCCAAACTTATTTTTTTTAACTCGTCCAAGTGCGAGTCAAACTCGCGCACTAAGGGTCCCGTACCAAAAACTAGTTTTCATCTACAGCGCCATCTATAAATATTCGTAAAAGAGAACTAATTGCTGTTGTCATATTACTATGTAGATGAACTATGTAAGAGATTCCACTAGATGTCGCTAGTTTCTCAACAATCAGACTGAAAATTTTACTGAAGGACTTTAGATTTTCTCATAGATTTTCCTGTAATCTATGCATTGGTTAACTCATATACCGTTTTTTTTTTTTTTGGCCTACTAGTTTTGGAGTTAAGGGAATGGTCAATTTCTTAAATAACTTAAAAACTATTTTAGTATAGCCTGTATTGTATCATCATCATCATCATATCAGCCGAAAGAAGTCCACTGCTAGATATCTGACCTCCATCAAGGATTTCCACACAGGCTGGTCCTGCAATCCCTGCATCCAGCAGCTTACCGCGACTTTCACCAGGTCGTCCCTCTACAGAGTGGGAGACCTTCCTACGCTACGTATTTCGGTGCACGGTCGCCATTCGAGAACTTTAAGTGCTCCAACGGCCATCTGTTTTACGAGCTATGTGCTCTGCCCACTATATCTATTTTAGTAATATAAAGAGATAAAGTCTATACCTTTGTATGTAGTAGGCAATTTCCGGAACTAGGTACTCATCCGATTTCAAGAATTATTTCACCAATATATAATAGACCTTCAGCATTAACATAGGCATAAGCGTCGGTGGCGTAACGCTAGGGCCACTACCTTCTGTCCGGGAGGTCGTGGTTCGAATCCTCTCACGTACCAATGTGTTTTAGAATTTCTTTTTCGTATGGACGTTTATCTACGAAGGAAAACATCGCGAGGAAACCTGCACATGCCTGCGAAGAATGTCGACGGTTGTGTGTGAAGTAGACCGATCCGCAGTGGGCCCGCATGGTCGACCATGATAAGACCCGATCGCTCTAATTCAGGGTAGGCTCGAGCCCCTTAGTGGGGACGTATAATATGAACTGATATGATGATGATGATAAACATCGCCTTACAAAAATACCGCGCTCTCTCGATATCCGATAACAGTTCTTTATTCGCAGCCATTTAGATTAATTAGCCATTCAATTAACTGCCTAGCCTTTTAACTAAATGGCGCCGTTCAACTAACTGCCTGAATGTTTATTCAGCCTAGGCAAATGACTTGGATCGATAACGTTCAACTTCTGCTAGCCAAGTAGTTTAAATTCTTGAGTGCTTAAGGGGGGAGGTGAGAGGCCTTCTGTATTCGATTCGCTAGTTTAATGAATGGCCTATGCATTGGCCAGCCAAGTCATTAAATGTATTATATACATGACGTAACAAAATTAGTGTACGTCCCTATAACTGGGGGTTCCACTCATCATACTGAAAACATTTGTTCTACAACTTTGCTGAAATCGCAAAAAAATATTTCTACTCTTCATACAAATCGATCAGCTGATCGACCAATTTTGAGCATTTTAGTATGGAGGGTTCAAATTTTTTTTGTTGAGAAATACTATGGGTAATTAATGGGTAATTTTTCAGTATGATGAGAAGGACCCCTTGTTAATGGGTCCTATACCAATTTTTTACACCCTGTATAATTCAGCCAGTTAGTTGAGTGCCGCTATTTAATGAACCGGCTAGGCAGTTAATTGAATGGCTAATTTAGCCAGTTGGCAGCGACATATTAAATCAACAAAACAATTTATGAAATTGAGGTCCTAACAATCGGGTATTTCACTAACTACTGTCATTTGGGTTACTTTTTGTCAACTGTCAGTATGTACCTAGGACATTTTGGTCAAAAACTGTTCGTGTTACTAGCTTGTGACGTCATTGTCTTTGACGAACTAATTTAATGATTATAATAAATATAAAATTGGAATAAAATATCAAATAAATAAGACTTCGGCAACATCGTTACTTACCACCAGGTGAGATGTTGTCAAGGGTTTACCAATTGTGAATAAAAAAAAATAAAAAAAAGACCGGCCAAGTGCGAGTCGGACTAGCACTCCGAGGGTTCCTTATCACCACACCTCTCCACACAAGTACCTACATAGTAAAATTACAATGATACCTATTTACATTACAAACAAAAGACAACAACGCGAGCGCCAAAAATAGTGTAAAGCTATCACTATGTAATAAATATGTATACACTTAAAGTAAAAAAAAACGATATAATTGAATACATTTTTTTTAAAAATACCACTTTTGATGTAAAAAAATATATTGTAGTTTTTGGCATTATTGCAAAATTTCTCGAAAACAAATAGTTAATGTTGAATGAAACCAACACACAAAAATCGGTGACTTTAAGAACTTACATTTTTAAAAAACTTATTTGAAAGTATAGAAAAGTAATAAAAAATGTAAAAATCGAGAATTGAGCGTTCGGTTTCAACGTAACAGCCGCGTTAAAGCCCGCATTGATTTGAACTTAAATTGAATAGCCTTACGTTCGATATTATTTTAACACGTATCAACCTGCTCGTATTGAAGCATCTTAAAGGGTTGATGTAAATCCTCTCTTTTAATTTTATTTTAAATCATTCACAAAAAAATCGTAAAATATCTTCTTTCATTTTTATGCAATGCTTTTGTCAGCGGAGTACAAAAATCTCCTAATGTTTCTGTTCTCAATCAGTATTTATGCTCTTATAGAAAGAAAAAAATATTAAGCATATCAATCTCGCTCCTGAGTTCTCAAGTGGAACTAACAACGCCGCAAAACATACCCAACATTAACAAAGGAAACTCACTGACCTGTTTAACAATCAGCCTGGCGACCCTCGGATTCGCAAACGTCACGAACCCATAACATTTCGACACCCCAGCTCTGTCGTAGATGACCCTGGCAGCAGTCACAGGTGCAAATCCCGAGAAGAACTTCCATAGATCCTCGTCAGTCGTCGTCAAAGAGAATCCTCCCACGAAGATCCTATTGTGGATTACAGTGCCGAATTTAGGCGCGTCTGAAGGCGGTAGACTGTCATCTGTTTCCTCGGGAGAATTCAACAAGGCCTTCAACTTTTCATGAGGGTCAGCCCCTTTTCTGCTATTCGCTGTACTCTCTTCGACCATATGAGCGCAGCTAGCGGATTCGCTACGGATATATCTCTTCACTTCCATCCTTCAGAACATGTTCCCTTGTTTACTATATCTAAAATAACGTTCTAGCGACAAACTAAGCGTGCTGTATACTCAAACGAATGTTTAGACTGACACAATGGTTGTTCTATCGATTTTATGAGACATTGGCCGCGAGTTGCGCAGTGAACGAGACTTTATGAGATACTGAAGATATCAGCTTGTTTGAGAATACGTTTAAGATAAGATTGTGTCGTTAGATTTTGTAGATACGTACTAAAAATAGTGTTTCAGCGAGATGAGCCATTGTCGCCGACTATTTTTAATGGACGAGGGATGTAGGTCACAATGTTAGGATCGGGTTTTGCGGTTGTTAAGTGTAGGTGGCGCTACTGTGCGTAACTAACTTCGTTCTAGGAATTTGACGAAGCGAAGCTCGCAAAAAAATCTAAATATTTTTTTAGTAACATTCTCTGAATCCTAAAAATGAGTAGTCCACTAAAATAAAAATCAGTTAACTTTACCACGCCACAGACTATTACAAACCTTTTCTTTGTAACTTAAGAGTTTTATCCTACCTATAATTTTCAAATCCAATCCTGCAGTTTCCAATACTACCTTCAAAGTACTTAGGCAAATAATAATAATTTTAAATTTATTTTATCATTACCAGTTTAGTACCAAAGCAAACTACCCCGCGCCTATATACCTGACTTCAAATAATTTTCGAAAAACCTTAAAACTTTTAGATAGGTTAGAAGCTTTTATTTGTAAAGAGTTTTTATGTTAGAAAAATCAAATGCTGAAATAGATGCATAAATCCTTCGTCAGAGGCATAAATACTTGGTTCCAAATCCAAACTTAAAAAAGGCAAGAAAAACATTATAACGTGATATTATCACAATCAATTACATTTTGGACATCGAGCATGTTGTTACGAGCATTTTATTCATTTAATCACCGTGTGTAGTAGGCACTAGGCACATAGTTGATATAGAGGTGGTCCGTGTTGTTTATGGCGCGAATTTCAAATTTTTAATTTTTTTTTGTGAATTATAACTCCATGTTTCATTTTTTAACATGTTTTACCTGTTTTGCGACAGTCTTACATTTTTTCTTCAAATTTCAAAGAATTTGTCAAATGTGAAATTCTTTATTTTGGATAATATTTTGGCGATAACCTGAAAAATATTATATTTTTGTGATTATTACTCAAAATATCTAAAATAAGTAATTTTACCTTTAACAGATTCATTGAAATTGGTAGACCATGATGTAGACCGTCTAAAAATAGGTAAACTTGTTACAATATGGAATCATAATTTTTAAAGTGTTTATAACTTGTAATTACCAAAATAAACATTTTTCATTTTCAATTCACAAAAAACCATACAAAATTTGAAGTTCGCGCCATAACAAAATCGAACCACCATAAGGCGGTTCGATTAGCACTCTAGCGCTGCCAATAGAAATAAATAATTTACTCATTCATATGGACTTTAATCGAAATCATTGAGTATTTATTGCTTGTTATTTTTTAACAGTAAATATTACCAACAAGTATTTTTTTCAAAACTGCTAAAAGTGGCGATTTTTGGCAATTCTGTAAGCATAACTTGTTGCTCATATTTACAGTTCAAAAATAACAATAAAACAATAGTAGTTGCCCCCCTATAAGCGCAAAATAATCAATGATTTCGACTAAAGTCCATAAGAATGAGTTAATTATTTATTTCTATTGGCGGCGCTAGTGTGCTACGCGAACCCACAGATCTACTAGTGCGCGAACCGCCTTATGACTCAAAGAGAATATAACAAACTACGTTTTTGAATTAGTAGATCTGTGGTTTTTAGTATGAACTTTCAAAAAAAGCATTTTGTAAAAATTTTTTTTTGGTTCTTTTTTCCGGCTTTTAAAAACGCGGAAAAGGCAAAGGTATCTTTGATCATACAGCTTAGTCTGTCGTATTTTAGTTTCCTTTTACTTTTTTTCATCTTGTTTTTTAACAAAACTGAATCATACAGGTAAGAATTTACTGTCTGTCGTGTCCAATGAGTTTATAGGTGTCGTGTCACTGTTTCTTCACGTTCACATTTTAAATTCTTATACGAACCTAACCTACACACTAGGTATAACAAAATGATATCACTTTTGCTAAAGCTTTCTCGGACTTCTTGTGGGAACTCGAAACACACTTTTATTTCATTATTTCACACAATAAACACATAAATGGTACTTTGCTGTTAAATACACTATCAGTATTATACACCAAAAACCACAAAATGTAATTTTTCGGATAATATAAGAAAAATGACAAACTGAACGCTACAATTATCCGCCAAAAAGTATTTTTTTCTAAATTTTACGTTAAATTTACATTCTTTTGACATTTGCATTTCAAAATAAAATATAAAACTTCGTTTTTTTCACAAATTTAATAAACCAAGTTTTTTTTCCTACTAAGAAACGGAATAGTCAAAGATTACCTAACAACAGATGGCGCAGACATTTGATTTGGTGGAGCGATATTTGTAAACAAGCTGTTTTTCAGGCTATATTAGCTCTAAATTCATTTAAAAATTAGAAGTTACTTTAGAAAACTTTTCTTTATATAAGCAATTTGATGCTAAGAAAAAAAGATACCTATTTAGTTGGCACTCCTTATGCGCTTCGTTTAATGGTATGACTTCATCCAAAATTATTTACGACCGTTTCGTGCTCTGTATTGAAGCTCCAAAAGGCTTGAAAACGGAAAAATCTTTCAGTTAACTTAAAAATAAGTTCTTATTTTAACACTCAAACCATTCGTAACGCATTCAACAAGGAATGATTGACTATTGAAGTTGGGCCAGACGACGGAACACCTGAAAACTTTAGTCTTCGTTTTTTATTCGTTAACCCCTCAAGCCCTCTGGAAAGTTAAAAAACGAACACAAAAGTTTTAAGGTGTTTCGTCGTCTGGCCCATCTCCTTTAGCTAATAACTCCTTAACGAGTCGAGTGCGCTGCGGTACGATTGATATGAAGCAAGTATTTCTCAATTGTTTTTCCGGTACTCTAGCATAATAAACCTCTTTAGTCACTAACTGCAGTAATTATGGATAAAACTAGTGATAAAAATTGTATGTAGATCATGAAATAGGGTAATAATGATTTCATTTTACAAGGAGGTATCCCGAACTAGAAATCGAAATTTATTTTTCGCAAAAAAATTGTCACAAATGAACTATTTTACACAGGTGGGGTATTCTTGAGTCTTTCTGAATAATGAGATTTTTTAATTATAGCTATAAAGTTGTCATAATGCATTGAGTTATTATTATTGATTAAGAATGAACCTTACAAACGTAAAATAAAATTCAGATCTCCTTAAACCGGGCCTCACGTAGGTTGGTAGAGATCGCTACCGGGTACGCGCGACGGTGTTTTTAGGTTGGCAGGGATACTTACCGGGTACGGTGTAGCGGATAAGTATATGGTATACTATGAGAGGTTTTTCAGGGGTAACACCCCTTTTCCTCTCTTGGGAGACAGTAAACTTAAAGTGTTTAGGTGTCTCCAACTCTGTATTTTGATTTTACAACTACCACCCAACCCTAACGCTTTATAATGAACCACATCGTGTACAAACAAGCTTGAGCCCCTCAGTGGGTACGTGTATGAGCTGATATGATGATATGCGACAGGGTAGGTTAGAGCCCCTCAGTGTGGACGTGTATGAGCTTATATTATGATGGATGACAGGGTAGGAAGTGTATGAACTGATATGATGTTAGACTAACGATGAAATGCACTTTTGAGGAAACTTTTCACCCCATAGGTATAATTTTACAGCAGTAGCTATAGCTATGGCTTCTAGACTAACTTAGATTACCCTAGGCAATTTGAACGACGCTAAAGCTACCTATCTAAGGTCGCCTTCCACGCAACCCCCGTACCACCACAAGTTCAATAGGTAAGCATTTATTATCGTTACGCTTGTAAAACCTTCAAATCTGCTCGGGAAAAAGCTAAATGAATAAAAAAGCGAACACGAAAGTTTTCAGGTGTTTTGTCGTCTGGCCCAACATTAATAGTCAATCATTCCTTACAGAATGCGTTACGAATGGTGTGTGGTAGAATAAGATCTTATTTTTAAGTTACTGAAAGATTTTTCAGCTTTCAGGCCTCTTGAAGCTACGTTACAGAGCATGAAACGGTCATAATTATTTGTGACTCCTAAGGAAAAAACTAGTCTTTTTGATGAGCTTTATTTGGATAAAAGTACTGCTAGTAGTGAAGGTGTTTTTTTTTCATCTCTTACAGTATTTTTGGAGTTTACTCCTTAAGAATCGATTTTCATATAAGGCGCCCGGTATGAAAAAAATATGAGGAGTAAAATCTAGTGGTCGCGTTACCTTTTTCGCGCGCAACCTATTGTGCGCACCCTTCACTCAGCTTTGCCACACGATAATTATCGTATATGTACGATAATTTCGACACCATTAGGACGTACGATACAATGTGTATTACCGTACGTCAAAGTACGAAAATTAAAAAAAAATGTTTGAAAAAGTTAAATAGTTCCAAATTACTTGGATTGCCGTACTTTCAACTTTGGTATAAGTGACTAACTTTGGTTTTTGCTTTGCGAAATAGTGCGTTTCGCGCGGTTCTGGCAGTTGTACGATAATTTTCGAATACCGGTACGATAATTCACTTGCACTCGTCTGGCAACCCTGGTCACAACTCACAAACAGTATTCAGATCTGTCATTGTTGCAGTCTTACGATTTTTGATATGTTTATATCAGATTTTAAATATGATCGTGATTTTTTTTTATTTTACAATCTCCATCGTTTGATTTGGTATTCCACTCCATCATGGATGTAAATTTTGTGAAAGCAGATAGCAGAAACTTGCAGGTGAGATGTTGTCAAGGGTTTACCAATTGTTAATAAAAAAAAGTGGACGCAATCATGGTTGAAATGTTCTTCAAAAATAACCCCGATTTTTATTCTGCAGAGCTGAGAAATGTAAAAACAGCAATGTAAGTACTATAAAATAATATAACACTACCTGAGTAAGTAACCTTAATCCTGCGAAAGCGAAATAATAGTATTTCTTTCAGTAGTAGTTTTTTAGGTTATAAAGAATAAATTTTGAATACAGTAAGTAATTAGTTTGCATTTTCAGGGCTGCACGAGAACCTTATGGTGACGATGCTATTGGGTACGTGCAACTACGTCGTGGATCAGGACTTTGCACACTCAATTGCAAGATCTGCCCCGAGCACAAAGTGCGTTCATACAAAGTCACTATGGTGATAGCGAGACTAAAGGTGAAAATTTAAACCACAACTCAGAGTTGTAACGCATTCCGCAAGAAATCAAGCAGTATTGATTTTTAATAAGTTGCCTATTGAATTAAAATTGGAATCACGCATTATTTTTTTTAAAAGCGAACTAAAGGCACTTCTTTTGGACAAGTGTTGCTACTGCATTGAAGATTTTACTCTTTCAAAATTAGATCGTACAGTGTGATACTTCATTGAGATTAGTTGATGTAGGTACTTTAGTATCGTTTAGTTTTTGAATTGTTTGTATGCTATGTTTATTTATATTTTTATGTAATTCGTACACAATTTAAATTGTTTTTCGAATAAACTTGAGCTTGAACTTGAAATCATCAGTTGCCAGTGCTTGGACTGTACAGCTTCAACTGGTGGTTGTAAGCATGCAGTGGCATTTTTAATGTGGACCCATCGTCGCGGTGAAGAATTCCTGCACCGAGGTTGAATGTTACCGGAAAAAACCCATCCTCTCGAGAGTAGGGACTACTATGAAATACGTTACTGTAGATCAAACTTGCAAAAAAACAGCTCCACATCATGAAACCAGCACAGATATTTTCCACGGGTTTCTTCAAGAACCAAAAAAGAAGAAAATTATAAATTGTGAACTGTTGAAGTATCAGAACGACTTTAAACACCATGATGTTCGACAGTTTTCACTTCATCATTTCCTTATTCAAGCGAGTGATGATATAAAGAATGATGTCAACAAATTACTAGAAACATTACAAGAGAAACTTAACAAAAATGCTCTTGATTAAATTGAAGAGTCAACTCGAAACCAATGTAAGAGCCCTTTATGGTATGACCTAAGATATGCTCGTATAACCGCATCCGATGCATATGAGGTTAGTTGCTGCCAAACACCAGATGGATCATTAGTAGCTGCGATCATGGGAGTTATAACACCTGACACATCAGCTATGAAAAGAGGCTGGGAATTGGAATCATCAGTTATAAAAACTGTGCAGAGTAAACTTAAAACCAAAGTAAAGTCCTGTTTTGTGCCTGTTTAGACAATCGTACTTTAGTAGTAAACTCCAGTCGTGCGACGGAGCTGACACACACACTTTTTTCCAGTAAGTTGGTTCTGATGACGCCAGTTGGCTTACATCTCCATTTGAAATGCACGAATTCACTGCTGCAGTAAATAATAAAAAAATACATCTCCAAGTCCTGATTTTATTCCCAACTTAATGATTTAAAAAATGCCTGATCGAATCTTTTGCTAAATGTTTTGAAACTATGCTTAAAAACAGTATGGAATGATATGTTGAACACAAAAATCGTATTCCCAATAATCATTTAGGTTTTCGAAATGGGAAAAGTACTATGGATAATTTAAGCTGCTTAGTAGGTGATATTTCCTGTCGGTCGTTCCGTGTATGTTCTACAGCACGACTCTACTCCATCCTCTGTACGTGACAAGCCAGCGAATTTGGGCCGATTTAGTTTCGCCAATTATGATGGGCTCAGAGATAAGGTCTTCCAGCTCCTGGTTTTTCCGCACTCTCCAGCTGCCATCATCTCTCCTAGAAGGTCCCAAGATCGTCCGGTCGGGTGTCCCATATACCGCTGGAACGATAAGGTGCAGAAGGACCTGAGCGCCCTCCAGAGACCCGACTGGCGTGAGGAGGCGCAGAATAGGGAAAAGTAGTGACCTTTGGTGTCGGAGGCTAAGATCCTCCTTGGGTCGCTGAGCCAGTGAAGTAAGTAAGTAGTAGGTGATATTTGCAACAATTTCAGAAATAATACATTAACATAAGCTGTTGTCTTAGACATTAGGGGAGCCTTTGATGATATAGATCACATTTATTTAATTAAAAGTTTGTCTGGACTAGGCATCCCTGGTGCAGTACTGCAATGGCTATTTAACATCTTAAATAATTGAAAAATATATTTGAAAGTTAACAATATGTTTCTTGGTCCCAAATTCTCATTTAAAGATAATCCTCAAGGATCTGTTATATCTCTTTTAGTATTAATTATCTCTTTGGTGGATTTTCAAAACAATATTCCTTTTCATGTAAAATATTTATCCTATGCTGATGACCCTGTCCTTTGAGTCGACTGTGAAGAAATAAAAGTAGGTGAGCGTGTCATGAATATTTGTTTAGAAAATATTCTTAAAAAATTTACTAATGATTAGAAGTTTATGTTTCTAAAAGTTTTGTAATGCTATTTTCAAGAAATCGGCCGCAACCGCAAAAGCAATTACCTAATAATTGTTTATAATAATGATGTTGTTCCTTTGATGAATAATATCAAGTGTTTAGGTATGATTTTAGATTAAAAGCTCTCTTGGGAACAACATATTCAACACATAATTGCAAAAAAACAAAGTTGTGCATCAACATAATGAAGTCACTAGCTGGAACCAACTGGGCTTCAGATACGAAAGTTCTTAAAACCTTGTATGTACTTATCTGCAATTCGTAGTCATTTCCACTACGGATACATGTTTTTTAATGACGCTGCTATGCTGCCATTTACTATGGAAACTGGATGTTATTCGATCAGAGCATTGCGTATTATCACTGGAGCAATGATGTCTTCTCCAATCATTCGCTAGAGGTTGAAGCAGGAATAGTCCCCTTATCTGTTTGAAGAAGTTTTATTAGTGATAAATATTGTCTCAAATAAATTAGCCGTGATAATATTATTGTATCAAGATATTTGGAAAATATTGCTAATCCAAATTACGATTTAACACCTTTGGCAGTCTACAACTACTGATTAACCGTAATTATTTTATTTTGAATCGTGAATAGCAAGATATTGTATTTTGTCCTTGTATCTCTTTTTTGCTGTCCTAAATTCAATATTTAAAGATTATTATTTATTTGCTCCTGCCAAGACTAGGGACAGAGTCCATTCCTAGCACAGTATAAATATAATAATTTAAAAATATTGGTTTGGCTTTCAATTGAAGTAACTATACAGATAAACCTGTTATACACTCCCGGACACTTCTATCGGCCCACTTAGCGTTTTCAGCTTTCACGAACAGTAGCTTTAAGAAACTGTTTGGTGAAGTACAAAGTTTTTATGCAGTTTTGAAGCTGGACTATTCACCATCTTTTTTAAATTGTATTTGTTTCAAATTTGAATTCAGGAATTTGCAAAAACAAATAAAAACCAGAATATGTGAATTGTTCCCAAAAAAGGAGACACCAGGAAAATTGTTTCAAAACAGTTTCATTTGTAAAGTAAAAAGTAAAGTAAAAAATGTTTATTTGCAGAAAGAACACTACATTTTTTTTTAACAATAACCCCACACTAGGCAACTTGCCTGTATCGTGGTAGTTGATTTAGTACGATTTCCAGATTACAAAGAATGCGGCTGATTTATGCGGTTAAACATATTGTCAATTCATGGTTTTAACTACCGCAAGATAAAGAATCCAAACTTTGCACTGAGTTTACTAACTCAACTATTCCAAAATTATGGATATTCCGCCTGAAATAGCCGCTCAAGCTGTGGCACTTCTTTACTCTGGGCTAAGCCAGAGAAATACTCGTGATCAGCTCCACATAAGCCGTTCTGCTGTGCGTAGGGTGTACCAAAGATATCAAGAGACTGGCGGGTTAATTTGTCATCAAGGAAACCACAAAATCGCGTAACAACTACGAGACAAGATCGGTGTATCTTCATGACCAGCTTATGAAACCGTAACCTAACACCAGTTCAGATACAAGAATAGCTAAGGGACTTTCACGGAGTGTCTGTAAGCACTCCAACTGTAAGAAGGAGACTAAAAAAACGGGATATGGTACCACACAAACCAGCCACTGAGCCCAAACTGACGCGAGCTCACCGAACGCGCCTTAAATTTGGGGTTTAAGGGTTTAAGGGGTTTTAAACTTCACCTTATAAGACCCAAGCCAACCTCACCTGCCCGTGGTATACCCTGCTGTATAACGAACGAGGCTCTGGCGTGTTTGGGAAGGCGGGTCTGTATAGTAGCGTTGAGTTAGTATGCCGTTTCAGTGTCAGAGTGTCGCTGCACTTGGCGGTTAGTCTTGAAGGGTTGCGGGATCCGAAGCACGGTGCACCGCTGGCCGACCGTAGGAAGTAGAGGGCCCAATTAGTAGACTAGCCACCTATGAAAGGCTGCCCCGCCACCTCACGAAAAATCCCGGAATGCTCCATCGTGCCAATTGGCGATTGGACGGGAGGACCCGATGGCCATCTCCGGGGGGGTTTGGGCGTCCCCGCGGTCTCCAGGCTAGTCTCTCCTTTAGTGCAGCGACACTGTGTTCGCTACTGGATTCTTCTCAGCGCCTCCTACAACTGCCGCCTTTCTTGACTATTCACTCCCAACCCAAACAAACTATGAAACACAACAAAAGAAAGAAGGTTCCACAGCGGCTGCACTTCCTCCCACTTAAAGTGCACCTCGCCAATATCAGAGGTTGCACTCCAATCTCGTTGCGGTTCATTAAAACCTCGAGACAGAGAAACCGCAGCTGCTCATTCTCTCGGAGACGCAAATCAGACAACCGGCAGACGTAGCTTATCTGCAGTACCCAGGTTATTGTCTGGAGCACAATTTTATAGCGCACGCCGGTCTCTGTCTTTATGTTAACGACAACATCGGCTACAAGCGTCTCTGGAACCTTGAAGATTCCTGTTTTTCCACTACGTGGGTGATGGTTGATACCGGCGTAGAAAAAATAATCTACGGTAGTGTTTACCGTTCGCACAGTGGTGACCAGGAGAAACCATCAGGCTAACTGAACATCTGTGTGAGGCCGCCGATGAGGCTCAACTCAGGTACCCGACCGCGCAGCTGGTTCTTCTCGGGGACTTTAATGCCCACCATCAACAGTGACTGACTCGGTGGCTCAGTGGTAAGTGCGCTTGACTACTGATCCGAGAGTTGTGGGTTCGATCCCCACCCAGGGCAAACATTTGTGTGATGAGCAGATTTTTTTGCTCTGTGTCTGGGTGTTAAATAAGTATCTATATATGTATGTATTTAAACGTATATAAGTAATTATATCAGTCTCTGGTTCCCATAACACAGGGAATCCTACTTTGGGGCCAGATGACCATATTGTGTGGTTTGTCCCAGAATATTATATTATTTATTATTATCCATACGAGAAGACTGATCACGCTGGAAGAGAGGCGTTCAAACTTGCCCTAACGCTAAATCTCTCCCAGCTGGTCGACCAGCCAACGCGTGTACCTGACGTTGACGACTAAACGGCTAACTGTTTGGACCTTCTGCTGACAACGGAACCAGACCGATATAGTGTGTGAGTATCCTCTCCTTTGGGTACCTCTGAGCACTGTCTGGTGAAATCTGTGCTGTCATGTTCACCTCCTGATCATAGTCCTAAGGTTACTAGATGGGTATGGCGGTACAAGTCAGCAGACTGGGATGAGATGCGCCACTTTTTTGCATCTTATCCTTGGCGGCAAACGTGCTTTTCTTCCAGCGACCCGTCGAGTTGCGCGACAGCAGTCTCAGAGGTTATATGTCGTGCAATGGAATACTACATTCCATTTTCCGACATTCCTCTGGAATACAAAGCGCGCCCATGGTTTGGTGCTGAGTGTACCAGGGCTGAGGCCCTGAAGCATTCGGCTTATCAAGCCTGGGCTGACGCTTGAGCTCGCAAAGCTCCGGAAACGCGTTCCCGGAAGAAAGCCTTTAATAAAGCTGCCAAGTCTTACAAAAAGACACTACACAGGGCACGCTTTGACCACAAAAGCCATATTGGATCAAAACTTGCCTCAGATACCTCCATGCGGTACTGTAATGAACTCTTTTCGTATTCGCCAAAAAGAGGTTCTTAAAACTCTTTGCAGTCCAGACGTAAACAAGGCCAGCGGTCCTGACGGTATTCCAGCCATAGTTCTAAAGAACTGAGCTCCTGAGTTGTCTCCTGTGCTGACTGACACGCCTGTACCGCCTCTCTCTCAAAACCGGTATAGTTCCAAAGTCTTGGAAGCTTGCCAACGTGCAGCCCGTGCCTAAAAATGGTAGTCGTGCTGACCCATCAAACTATCGACCTATTGCAATCACCTCCATACTCTGTAAGATTATGGAGCGTGTATTGAACAGTGAAAACCCGCCTCTTAGCATACCTAGAAGACAATGACCTCCTGAGTGACCGTCAGTATGGCTTTCGCCGGGGTCGGTCAACGGGAGATCTTCTAGTGTATGCTACGCATGTATGGGGTGAAGCCATAGAGAAGCACGGTGAAGCTCTTTCCGTATCTCTAGATGTCTCTAAGGCATTTGATAGGGTCTGGCATGCTAGCCTTATTGGTAAGCTTCCTTCCTACGGAATACCTACTGGTTTGTGCAACTGGATATCTGACTTCCTGAGGGAACGGTTCATTCGAGTGGTCGTTGATGGCTGCTCTTCTGACCTATTGGCTATTGATGCCGGGGTACCTCAGGGCTCAGTTCTCTCCCCAACTTTGTTTTTGCTGCACATAAACGATCTGCTGAAACCCTGTATATTTGGGTACGCAGACGACAGCACGGTTGCGGAGAGATACTTGTCTAGTGCTCGAGCTAGGGGTCCGGATATACAATCTCAGAGAGAGGCCATGATTGAGCGCGTGAACCTAACACTCAAGGCAGTCTCTGACTGGGGCGATGCCAATCTTGTTAGGTTTAATGCCTCTAAAACGCAGGCGTGTCTATTTACTGCAAAAAGGAGTCCTTTTAACCTGACTCCTACTTTCCGAGATGAATCTATCCGGATCTCCGACCATCTTGAGCTCCTTGGCGTTGATTTAATATCCGATCTGAATTTCGGTGATCTGATGATACATTGAATCCAAGGCAAAAACGGCAGACAAAAAGCTTGGTATCCTCTCGAAGGTGAGACTTTACTTCACACCAGAGCAGCTTCTAATATTATACCAAGCTCAAGTTTGGTCATGTATGGGGTACTGCTCTCACTTAAGGGACGGATCGGCCCGTTACGAGCTAGATGCCTTGGATTCTATGGACCGACGCGCTAGGAGACTCATCGGCGACGAGGAACTTGTATCAAATACGCTCCAAAGCCTCGAGCATCGCCGCAAAGTCGCCTGTCTATCGGTGTTCTACAGGATTCATTTTGGAGAGTGTGCCCTGGAGCTTCCATATCTCATTCGACCCCTCTCCATTTCATCATCGGACGACCAGGTGCGGAGGGCGGTTCCATCCCTTTGTCGTCAATGTTCCACCTTTACGTACGAAGCGTTTTGCGTCTTCGTTCATCATGCGAACGGCCAAGGAGTGGAATTCCCTTCCGGCGTCTGTATTCCCCGATTCGTACAATTTAGGAATCTTCAAGACGAGAGTGAATATCCACTATTTGAGCTAGCGTGTCACATCCTCGGCTGCATCGGCACTTACCATCAGGTGAGGTGCAGCCAAAAGCACTAAAATTTTTATTTAAAAAAAATGCGCGTAATCATTTGCAGTGATCTTAGCGACAATGGAACCGGGTACTCTTCACAGATGAATCCAAGAATATGCTTTATGATAATGATGGAAGGAGGAAGGTGTATACCGAAGAAAGGGAGAGCGTTTTTCGTAGTCCTGTATCGATGAAAGTGTTAGTTTCTGTGGAGAGTCCTGGACAGTCTTACGATGAATTTCCGCGGAAGACAAAACAGGCCTCGAGGTCTTTACGGGTCCACGATTTCCTACGCTAGATGGCGACCGATACATTCGGCAATGCCTAGAGCATCATGTGATGCCATACGCCGACTTTGAGACCGAAGATTTCATGTACTTATATGCATGACAATGCAAGAGCCCAAAATGCAAGTATCGTCCGTGAATACCTTCGAGACATCAATATTGTAGTTATAGACTGGCCAGCGCCAAAGAGTAGGGATTATTACAAGCCAGCGCGAAGCCTAGATAAGAACCCGATCAAACACCTATAGGATGAGCTGAAGAGGCGTGTTCGAGCTCGCCAACCAGCTCCACAGACGACGTAGGAATTGAAAATTGCCATATATGGGAGACCATCCCACAGCACGTCATAGTGACGCTGATCAATTCTATACCCAACCGCATCAGGGCCATCGTGGACGCCTTTGGAGTCAACACAAGTTACTGAATAAATATATTTTTTTATTTAATATATATTTAATATTATTTTTTTAACTAAACCAACTGTTTTCTTCAAACCTCTAGTACAGATTTTGTTTCTAAGCAAGGCACTTGCTTATTAATTACAATTGACGTAAATATGTCTTTAAAATTACCTCCATAGGGATGCAATCCAAAAAAACGAATGATAACAAAATCGGGGGATACAGTTTAGTGTTGTAGCTACATATCTATCATCTCCATCCAAATTTCGTTTACACCACTTGATAGCTAAAGAATCAAAGAATTTATTACGCTAAGTAAGGACTGTAACACATCGCGCGCGGGGGAGGGGGCAGCCCCGCCATTTTGAAGGTCATTTTGCTGCGTATCGAGATTTCCATTTAGTATAACTTTCGACTCGGTGAAGCTACGACGTTCATTCAAGTTTCAATCGTCAGCTCTCGTCAAAATCTATCGATTATATATAAAACATTAGTGTAAAATTGTAACTGTGATTATAATAAGGTGTTTAAACAAAAAAATAATATCAAAAAATATATAATGTCGGCCTATACGCGTCGAAAAGCCAAATCGAAATACAGAGATCGTATACGGTTGGAAAGGGCATCTCAATAGCAATCGAATGGTACCAATAAAACACCATATGATCGAGTCAAGCAGTGCCGGCAACGTAAAGTAATGAATGCGGCCGAGCGGATCAACGACGGTGCCAGTACATCTGCAGCTGGGACGGTTGAAATTACGCAGATAATAATATTAATAATAATAATATTTTATATAGAAACTACATATTACCCGTTACGAGATGTATTCACGTTAAAACCAACGGCCGTGTGCCCCGACACAGCCCCACCCGTTTTTTTTACTCCACCTAACACTTTTTTTTGAGCTTGAGGTCATGAAACCTGAAAACACAAAGTGGGCCGATAGAAGTGTCCGGAAGTGTATTAGACTTTATTTAACATAGAAATTGCACAAGATATTTTGCAGAAATTATGATGACATTTTACACAATTGATACTATGCCAATTTATTCTTTTGATTTCCACGAAGATTGCATATCCTCTCAGGCAGTCTATAAATCTATTGGTGATTCGGCTTCATAATTAATTTTGAATCGTGAATTGCTGGATATTGTATTTTGGACTTGTCATTATTTCCTTTTTGCTCGTCCTAAATTCAATATTCAAAGATGTATGTGTCGAAGGGGGGGGGGGGTGGTTAGGTTATGGATGGCCTCGTGGTTCACGTCCTTAACTATTTCGGTTGTAGGTGTCGAAATAACAATGCAGCTATATCACAGAGGTCCTTCTTCAATAGTCTTGATCATTCGGCAATCGAAATTGTACAGGATGCCTTGGATTACAATGGATGCAAACGCGGTGATCACAGCGATGGCGTGACACGTCCGCTTTGCTCACAGATCACCACTACTTGTGTTCTGCTCGACGCTCCGTCAAAAAGTGTCTGCTCCAAGACTGACGTCCAGCTAATATGGCTTCTCCACAGATCTAATAAATTCTCAACTCAGTGTGGCAGCACAAACAGCCTTTCGTTAATACGTCATCTTTGCTACCACAAACGATCGTCTCACGCACGAGTACAAGCGATCGTCACGCCACCACCGGTTTCACCCAGGTACTAATACCTGACGTTTGATCCAAACAAAGTTTAACGATCTATGTAAACTTATCTCGAGCTGGTATTGGTCGTATTTTCAATGACTAAGAATTTATTCGGACCCAAAAGTAAGGACTTAACTAAATTCGACGAGATTTTCTGTGAGTGCGCATCAAAAGATTAGAAGAAAACAACTGGAAAATTCTTATAAAAAATTTAACCATGCGCACTGTTTATAATTGTACAGGGAGCGTTAAATGAAAAACAGATGTTATCCGAAATGATTTATTATGGCTGAGTAATGGCATTTTCGTAAACAAGACATCACATCAGGTTATGTAAATCACGAAGGTATACAATAATCCATAATGACTAAAACGCGATATATTCTCTATACAGCCTGACAAGTTGTTCATAGCAATGTTATAACATATATTCAGTGGATTTTGATATTCTAAAACATGTAGGCGCTAAAGAATGACCATTTATTGTGTTGGATGGCTATGGTTCTATGCTGAATCATAATGGTTGATAAATAGTGAATTTTATGGTATCTGAGAGCTTACAAATCTGACTAGTTCGCAAATTTTGTAGCTTTTCATAGAACGAATTAAAATACACAACAAATGTCACGAAGGAAGTCGATACAGTCTTTAAAAAGTTAATGACGATAATGTCTAATTACACATATAAAGTTTCAGAAACAAAGACATCCTTTTACAACTCGAGATAATAAATGATAACATAAAAACATTGACAGTTTTCACTAGCAAACAAAGAAGAAACCTAAATTACTCTATAATTATAAATCTATGACCTATTTCTTCTTAAATAAAACATTAATTACGAAACAGTAGCTCTATGCATATCTTTATACACGATCCTGAACTATATAAAGACATAAAAGACATAAAAAAGACATAAAAATTTTATTTACGAAGTTATCTTATCTAATACATACAAGTTAACTGTGACCCCACACTAGGCTAGGCCTGTCTCGTGGCGGTCAAAAGAACATTATAACATAAAACAAATTTAACAGGTGGCGGCCAAGCAACTTAACAGAAACTAAGTGATTATTATAAGAAGTGGAAAACAACAAAAGATTAAAGAAAAATAATATAAACAAAGAACATATAACAGAACATTGTGTGTGTGTGTGTTTGTGTGTGTGTGTGTGTGAGAGAGTGTGTGTGTGTGAGTGTGTGTGTGTGTGTGTATGTATGTGACAGGAGGCTACTATGTATTTTACTGAATAATTCTTAGAAGGCTCTCCACATCATCATAATTCATGTCTTGAAGCAAACCCCGAATAACTATTTTTATTTTGGTTGGTGAAAAATCTTTCACATTGCAAAGCTTAACAATTTTGTTATAAATATGGGGAAAAAGAAATGGTCTAAATCGCTGTGCGAAGGAAGTCTGTACTGAGACGGTGTTGATTTTAAATATTCTTTTACATAATAAGGACTGGTAGCAAGGAGACTTTATTGTTAGTATATGTGTGAATGTAACTGACCTCAAAACAAACAGCTTCCGCACAGTGAGAACCTCTGCTTCCTTGTAGAGAGACATAGTGGGGTATCTGCGAGATTTTCTTAGAGCAACCTTAAGAACGGCCCTTTGAGCTCTTTCAACAACAATGAGAGCAGTTTTACACATTCCTCCCCATGCAAGAATACAGTAATTAATAAGAGATTGGCACAGCGTCAAATAAACCATTTTTAATATCTTGCCGTCAATCGCCTCACGTAAGAGTTTCATGACGTACATGACTTTCTTGACTCTATTCGCAAGAGCTATGGCCTGATTCCTAAATGTCAGTTTTTCGTCCAGTATTATGCCCAGATATTTTAAAGCATTCGTTCTCTCAATACAGTCACAGTTACAATTTTGACGCTTGCAATGTGTTTTATGTATGCTAATGCTAATAAGATCATGGGGAGAAGAGGCAGTTGTTTTATGAAAATACAAAAACTTTGTCTTAGATAAATTGAGGGTTAATAGATTACGGTTCAACCATTCCATAACTCTAGACATACCAAACTCAACCTCATGGTTGACAGCCTGGTCGGAAGATTCTCCAAAAATTAGTGCGGTATCGTCAGCATAGCATATTACATCTGTATTAGGTGAAGAAGAGTTTGCAATGTCATTAATGTATATAAGGAAGAGTATTGGTCCCAGAATGCTGCCTTGTGGTACGCCAAAAGACACACACCTTGATTCACTAGTGTCATTGCCGATCTTCACACACAGTTGTCTGCTTGATAAATAAGACGAAAACCATTGAAGTGCAATGCCCCTTACCCCAACCAACTCCAACTTTTTTAATAGTATGGGAATCGAAACCGTGTCAAAGGCCTTTGCAAGGTCCAAAAACACACCTATGCATTTTTTACCTTTGTCCAAATGGGTTGAAATAATGTCTGTGAGGCGAGTAACAGCGTCTTCTGTGCTTTTCCCGCGCCGAAAGCCATACTGGTGTTCATATAGTTTATTATTCGCTTCCAAATAGTCAATCAATCTTTTACTGATCACCCGTTCCAAGAGTTTAGAAAAAGAACTCAATAGTGATATAGGACGATAGTTGCAAGGGTTGTCCCTGGGACCATTTTTGTGAATTGGGATTACTGCTGCTGTTTTCCATTGCTCAGGGAAAATTCCTAATTTTATACTTAAATTAATGATAGCAGACAAAGGCGCCGAAATATCCTGACCAATAGCTTTTAGAATTTTGTTGTCAATATTATCCAGACCTGGTGCACTATCGGGGTTAAGATTTTGTATAAGAGAATAAATTTCAGAAGGATCCGTAGGGGTGATAAAGAGAGAGGATATCGAGGATTTTACACAAGAAACTTTAGCTGCTAGTGAGTCTTGAGTTTCGTTGAGTCGACTAAGGATATCTTGGGCCAGTTTTTCACCTACAGTGCAAAAATATTCATTTACATGATTTAGGGATTCTTGATTGTTATTTTTTATGGTGAGAAGTTCAGTTGGAGAGGAAGAGTTAGGCTTTTTGTGAGATAATTTATTGATGGAATTCCAAAGTTTTTTAGGACAGTGACTATTACTTTCTATCTCTCGGTTTTCATACTGTGACTTAAGTTTCCTTATCAGATCAATATAAAAATTTCTATATCTTGTGTAGACTAATTTTTTGACAGGGTCGTCAGGAAATTTACGCGCCTCCAGGTGTAACTTATCGCGATGTTTAGAGCATCGTATAAGACCTGGAGTCATCCATGCCTTAATAGTAAACTTGGAACGACTAACTTTTATACGTTGTGTATGACGCATGACAGAATCATTAATTACTTTAGTAAACAAGGAGACCGCTTCAGAGAGGGACTCACTACTGCAAATAACCGTCCAGTCTATAGCTTTCAGATCAGTTGCAATTGACTGGTAGTCAATTTTTAGTCGGTATCTCACGGGAATCTTTGGTTTTGCTTCTTTAGTTGAAAATCCTACCATGACCAAATCGTGATCAGTTAAAGCTGTAGGACAAATAATCGATTCACTGACTCCTCTAGTTGGGATGAAAATTGGATCTAAACAGTTTTTTTTACGAGTAGGCTTGTCTACACTAGAGAAAAGACCAGATTCCGCCATTATTTGCAACAAATCTGTAGCATTTGCATTATCTTCATCATCACTGTTGAGATAAACTTAAGGTGTGTCTATACACGGAAAACCAAACGTAGGTGTGAGCACCATCTCACATTGGTCTGAGAGCCATCTGTAAGAAAAAATATTTATAAATGGATGCTAGGCCTATGCAGATAGTATATAGTACAATCTGCATTGGACACAGGCCCATCCGAGATTGGTCTCACACCAATCTTAGATTTGTTCGTTCAAGATAGTTGCAGAGCCCATGCGCATGTGCGTAGAACCAATGTACATGTGCGTCACAACTAGCTGAGATTGTACACTCAACTATCTTAGATTGGTCTGGGACCCATCTCATAAATTAATTATTGCAATAATTAATTTATGAGATGGGTACCAGACCAATCTAAGATATTATTGCAATAATTAATTTATGAGATGGGTACCAGACCAATCTAAGATAGTTGAGTGTACAATCTCAGCTAGTTGTGACGCACATGTACATTGGTTCTACGCACATGCGCATGGGCTCTGCAACTATCTTGAACGAACAAATCTAAGATTGGTGTGAGACCAATCTCGGATGGGCCTGTGTCCAATGCAGATTGTACTATATACTATCTGCATAGGCCTAGCATCCATTTATAAATATTTTTTCTTACAGATGGCTCTCAGACCAATGTGAGATGGTGCTCACACCTACGTTTGGTTTTCCGTGTAGACACCATCCACAGACTGTTTGGTGGCTGATGGTGACTGTACTTGTACAATTCTCATAAATCTCATAAATTAATTATTTCAATAATTAATTTATGAGATGGGTCCCAGACCAATCTAAGATAGTTGAGTGTACAATCTCAGCTAGTTGTGACGCACATGTACATTGGTTCTACGCACATGCGCATGGGCTCTGCAACTATCTTGAACGAACAAATCTAAGATTGGTGTGAGACCAATCTCGGATGGGCCTGTGTCCAATGCAGATTGTACTATATACTATCTGCATAGGCCTAGCATCCATTTATAAATATTTTTTCTTACAGATGGCTCTCAGACCAATGTGAGATGGTGCTCACACCTACGTTTGGTTTTCCGTGTAGACACCATCCACAGACTGTTTGGTGGCTGATGGTGACTGTACTTGTACAATTCTGTCCGGGACTCCAAAAACTAGAATCATCTAATCCGTGGATGGTGTCTATTGGTATCTGTACTCAATGGTATTTTTCAGTAGTTAAGCTCTAAAAATCCAGGTGGCGAATATGTCGTCCCCATAAGAATACATGACCCGCTTTCAGTAGTACAGTCTTTGACCACGAGGTGGTGTCATGCAATTGCCAGATACCAATAGCAGTACCGAACTTGCGTCGGAATTTTCCCTACTCTCAAAATAATACTTTGTCCTGTTAGATAACGACTGTAACAAACATATTATTAATAATGGAAATCCCGAACTAAAAATAGGTAAACATAAAACTTTTTAGATAAGAGAGGTCAGCTGTACATCGCATTTATTAAGGAAAACCAAACTTCAATAACAAGAGATAAATAACTTACGTGGACATTTGATAGTTATTTGAAAAACGGTCTTAAAAATATGCAATTTAAAAGTAAAAAGCACCCTAGGTCAGTCGGGCCAATGGAGAAAGAAAAGATAAGAGAGAGAGAGGACCTACTTGGAATCTGAAGATTGTCTGAAAATTTCATCGAAATCGGTCCAGCCGTTTTGGAGTCTATAAGGAACATTTTTTTTTCCTTCACATAGCACAGAGATAGACTGGATTCAAGTGCTGATAACTACAGCCTCCCTGATTTAATAAAAGGATTTGAATGTAAATCACAATATGTTAAACGCTCATAAGAATTAGAAATGATTTGAACGATTAAAAATTATTCAAAATGATTACAAATCAAATCATTTTTAATCCTTTTTAATGATTTTGTTTAATCAGGGCTGTGATTAAAATAACTAAAAAAGAGATTATAAGGTTTTCTTATTTGTTTACTTAGCTTAAGTAATAAAAATATGTATCGTTTATTTAAGTAAATAAACTTTAAACAAAAAAAAATGTTATGAGGACAGGTTATAGCGGTGAATACTTATAACCTGTTTTGTCCGTTAAATTTGGAACCATATTAAAATAAATAAACTCATGTGAGTCCAACTATGTAACTTAATTAATTAATTCATTAACTTTAATTATCTTAACGTTAGTTAAAAAACATTATAATGTTAAGAAATTATAAAGTCACATGAACAATGCGTTCATAAATCTTATTATTGGTCAACTGACAGCCAAAACCGTGTGCTAACACTGGTCTTATGTACAGTTGGTAATATTACAAATTATACAGTCAGTCATTCAAATCACCTACCCAGATAACCAGGGTTGTCAATTTTAAACTACATAAATATAATCGTAAAGTTTAAAAGACACTTACAATTACAAATTTTGAAATTACATGAATACAAACGCAAATTTAAATTTCCAACTAATTAACCAAGAAAGTGTAACAACGGTACTTTTTAAAGATTATTTTAATTTAATTAAATCATGGTAGATCTTATCTATGGTTTCTGTATCTTTCCTTTTATTAATTAAATCTTGATGCCTCTTCATGTACATAGATTCCATAATCAGACGCTTTTTATAATTATGTTCTGTATTTAAAATTTTTAATATTTTAAGATTTTAGCCTGCTTACCCTCGAGTAGGCTTTATCATTACAAAATACAAAAGCTTTAGCTCAACCTTTTTTTTAAAATAAAGACAAAAATAATATAAAACTCATGGCATTTAAAAAAACAGAAACAAGACGATTTACAAAAAGTATTGTATCATATAAGACTTGACAGCCCTACCAGCACATCACACACCAGAAACTAATATGCGCTCGCGACTTTAGCTTGCTCCTTTTCTTTTCTTGAGTGCAAACTTATTTTGTTTCATTTTCTTTTGAGTGATAGCCAAGTGCAATTTAAGTGTTCTTGTGTTACATAATTATATTTTTTGTCTTGTAGCAATTGACGTTGAGAGACCATAATATTATTTTCTTTATTTTTTTTTCTTTTTCTTATTGTAGCGAATATTGATAATTATATTATTGTTTTTTTTATGTACACTCTGTATAATTTTTGTATTTTCTTTAGGCCGTTAGAGGACTTTAGTCCTGCGGCCTTTTCAATAAATTACATTACATTACACTTATTTTTTCTTTTTTGATTTTTCCAAGTCCTCCAAACACTTTTTTATGCCACAATCGGAGCACCACCTCCAGAATGGGCTAAAGTCATATCTTCGGCCACAATTTAAACAAACTTTTGGTGGAGACTCCATTTTTTTTTAACAATTATTATTCACTGTTTTAACAATTATTGTTCACTATTTTGTCTGTACAGACGGGATGGTTGCAACGATGTATAATTTTTGTATTTTCTTTAGGCCGTTAGAGGACTTTAGTCCTGCGGCCTATTCAATAAATTACATTACATTACACTTATTTTTTCTTTTTTGATTTTTCCAAGTCCTCCAAACACTTTTTTATGCCACAATCGGAGCACCACCTCCAGAATGGGCTAAAGTCATATCTTCGGCCACAATTTAAACAAACTTTTGGTGGAGACTCCATTTTTTTTTAACAATTATTATTCACTGTTTTAACAATTATTGTTCACTATTTTGTCTGTACAGACGGGATGGTTGCAACGATATGAATTATTTCGACCCTCCGTCTCCGTTTAAATGGCAATGCTTATCAAAACTAGGGCTACCACTTTCTTTAATTTTTCATCAATACAGTAAAAACTGATACCTCATAACAAACTCCAATAACCTTCAGTCGAGATAATGAATAGTCATCACGCGAACACATGTATTATTATCATATTTCACTGCAGTTACGATATAAAATCATAAAACCCACGTCAGTCTCTTCGTTCGGCGTCAACGAACATTATTCAACTTGATTTCATATTTAGTAGGATGCGCCAAAAAAATTTTTTTTTTTTTTTCCTTAGATACCATGAAAATATCGTAACGTTCGTTCTGGTAACGTATGAGCTCTTAATTTTAATATTAACAGGTGACGATTCATAATTTTTGATTTCCCATTTAAATAACACAGGAATGTTATTTTTATTTTGTTTGGATTTTTAATGCATTTAAACAAATAATCCTCTAGTGACGACAAATACTTATTTTTGTAGGGAATTTAACGATCTACAAAAAAGCTCCGAGATGATTTTTTGCTAAGTCGACTCCTTCAAAAGTTATTCGAGGTTAAAGTCCAACCTTAAATCGTGAACTATAATTTTTACAATTGTTTATGTTCTATCATAAAAAAGTGACTCAAATACATAAAATATCTTATTTTTGATGACTTTCGTTGGTTTTATTTGATAAATTCATAGAAAAAAAATTTTATCATCTAGCGTGATTAAAAAAATATTTCTTTTTAGAGAAGAATTTAAATTATCAGCCCAAAAATTAACTGCTAACGTCAAGTGTGTATTTTTCTTGTAAAAATATATTTAAAAGCTTGGTTCAATGGTGTTTTTGCGGTTCCAGATTCTGACCGGTCGTTAAATTTATATTTATCTAATTTTTTTTTGCATTTTCACATTAATAAAGGTATTATACAACTTTTAAGGACTTGTTTAAATTTTATTTTATCAAAATTCATCCAGTAGATCTTATTTTATTAATTGAAGAATGTAGCCGTCTTTTAAACGCGCTACTATAGTATCTCACTGATTTCCGCTAAATCACTCAATAAGTAATTTTTATAAATTATTTTTACAGATATAAACACTGTTAAATAATTTGCAAAGTTATGAATTGTGCAAATAATATGTGCATCTATAATTGAAAATTATTTCGAGACACTATAATCTTCGTTTAACAATTATTCTTATTATATTTATATACAACCGGTCAACAATTGGTGCCCGGTCAACAACTGGTGCATTTACCCTATGCTGACCACTCTTATCTAAAAAGTTTTATGTTTACCTATTTTTAGTTCAGAATTCCCATGACTAATATAATGTGTTTGTTACAGTCGTTATCTAACAGAAAAACATATTGTTCTGAGAGTAGGGAAAATCCCAAAGTTCTGTCATCCACGGATTGTAAGTACAGTCACCATCAACCAACTGATCTATCTCAACTGATCTATCTCAACCAGTTCACGTATTTTGGGTACCAACAGTCGCTCCTGCTTTGTGCACTGAAATGCCTATAATCTCTTTTGCGTTTTGTGTATCTAATTTAAGAAGCTAGTGGGTGTTTGATAGACATAAAATTAGCATATGATTTGACTAGGTTAGGGATCATCTATTTTGAATGGAAATTATTTATTTAAAAAAATGGTCAGATTTCAGACAAGTTTGTTCATCAAATAATTCCCATGTGACGCTCCGACACGGCCATCTTGACGCATCACACGTCCCCGTGTTACCTGAAAGAAAAACAAGACCACCAGAGTATTTGTTTTCTTAACTGGCCCGCTCGGCCAACCTGACATAAAATTCAATACGCATCAAGAGATTTTTATCACAGTTTACAGAAAAATTTTCACTAAGCTTTCAAAAATAGGCACTTTCAGTAAAACAGTCAAGTCAATGTCAATTGTTAACAATGTATCTCGTTTAATTACTTGAATTTTATCACAATGCTTCGCAATGTATAACGTTTCGCAATTAATCTCAATGTATCCCAATGTATCGCAATGTTTCGCAACAAATTAACCGCAGTTCGGTAACCCCCATTCGTTTGATAACCACAACAGTCACCCATCTTGGCAACTCTGGGCCACCTCCATCCGGTGCCCAACCAAACTACAGTCACTCTACCTGGCGACTCTCAGACACCTCCATCCGGTGCCCGCCCAAACTCACAGTCGCTCTACCTGGCGACTCTCAGACACCCTACGGTATGCTACGGTGCCCGCCCAACTCAGTCACCCTACCTGGCGACTCTCAGACAACCTCTCAGGTGTCTGCCCAAAAACACAGTCACCCTACCTGGCGACTCTTGGACCACCTCCCTCCGGTGTCCAACCACACTATCGCTTCCATGCGGCGATCTCAAACATCACCTCTTTCTGGTGATTGCCAACATCACCTCCCCGGTGATACGCCTGCGAGCCAAACGCACGCCACACACAGTTGTGGCCGCACAGCAACGAGAAAATCAACTCGGTGTTTTACGCCTACGTCTACGAATGGCTGAGACTATCGGCATCCAGTTGCGAAACATCGCGTACGTCTGAGGTTCAAAATACAAACTATGAACGTTAAAATCACGGTCAAGTACAAAAGTCCTTACTCTGCACTAGTAGATGGTCGAGGTTCAGTCTCTCCATCATCAATTCTGTCCAAGTCAATAATACTGTCACTATCGGGCATTTAACGTAGTCTGTCCTCAATAACTGACGGTATTTGATATCTAAAGTGGTCGGTTACGCTTGTCCATTTGTAACAACACAAAGATAGGTAACTTGTGAAGCTAAGCTTTAATTTAGAAATCAGCCTGTGGTGCTGCCCCAGAGCAATGTAACACCCCATCTCTTTCCGAGGGTTCCTTATGAAGCAACTAAGGGACCAAAAATTTGAGGATGAGCAACATCGTCCTTCACGCTTACACTGTACCGCCAAACAGCCCGCCAAGCGTAGCGTTTTTTTTTTTGCAATTGGTAAAACCGCTCCAACATGGGGGAGGCCCATGTCTATTATCTCATCAGCAGCAAGCTGATTAACAACTCCTGTCATATGATGCGTTACTCTCCGTATTATCACTAGTCTTTTGTCGTGCTTCACTTAGATAAAATTACAGACTGTGTGTGTAATCGACAAACATGACATTTAGAGGTTAAGCTACTTTACTCGTACATAGAAGCAACTCCAGGAGGCTTTACTTCGTAACTCGGTTAACCCAACAGTTTGTTTGTTGCCAAATGATCATCATGGAAGGACTTGTAACATGAAATCTCATTACTATACTCGAAGGAAGTGAGCATATTTTAAAGGATACTTAACTATGAGCACCAACGTTTAAACGTTCTAAGATTCACCTGGTCGTTGCCACGCAAGTGCTTAGATTAATCGACTAAAGCGTTTATGAATGCGAGTTGAAACAATGGGGCATTACGTAGATCGAATGACACGTGGACGTATTCAAACAGACCCTCCGGAATTTAAAAATCAATCATTACAATTTAATAGGGATAGAATGCACCTGATTAACCACTAGCTATGCCTGAGACGTGGTGAAATAGTGACCAACAATGAAGTCAATCGATGTGGTTTACTATCAGAGGAAGCGATTACCGTTCAGGCATGTTGTCATTTTATTCACGGTTATCAACACACTTGCATACTATGCCATCCTTTTTCTTTACCAGCATGATAAGGCCGTCAAAAAGGGAAAGCTTCGAAGCATATGACATTCGCAGCCTCCAGCCCATGAATCCTGTATCATCATCACATCAGCCGTAAGACGTTCACCACTGCACTCCGCATACTACCCCGTTATTATTATCTTTTTTTTACAATTGGTAAATAAACTATTTTATTGGGGTCCCCAAAACTCATATACCTACATAGGGTATATACGATAGCGGGGCATTAAGGATGCCCTCGACAAATTCATCACGAAAGCTATTAAAAATAGGCAACAACTTTGGCCTATGCTCAATATCAGTCCCAATACTACGAAAGCTAATAAGGGTTTTTCACTCCATGTAAATATGTCAGTCTCAATATTATAAAAGCTTAAAGGGGTTTCAATACTTTCTATCCTGGTTTAGGTTTGTATAACCGAAAATCTAGTTTTTAAATCTACCGTTGAATCATGACGTTGTGTCACAAGGAATGATCCGAAAGCACGTGAAAGAGTACTTTGAAGGACTACAAGGCATTATTTTGGCTGCTTATGTAATGCAATCACCACTAGAAGGATAAGGGACTACTCTATTCGCATCCTTTCCGACAGTCGAGCTGTTTTGTTTTGACACTCTTAAGTATACCGTCAATCCTAGATTTAAAATATCTGTACAGATCATAATATCGTTCGACACGTAAATACTCGTCTAGCATAACAAGAAATGACAATTCTGAACTATGCCCGTCTATAATAACCTCACTCGATATTTGTTCTGTAAAGTAAACTTAAGCGTTGCCTACAAAAGTCAATCGTGCGTTAGTGTTGAACACACTCCCGAAAGTCTATACACGAAACTTTCTTTAACGAGAAACTACTCGCCACAACCACAGATTAGGTAATATACTCCGAACGTACTACTATCACCATCAAAACAAAAAGGGTACGACTCACCGGATTTTCGTAGCTCCGCGTACACCACGAATTTAGCAGAAGCCATCGCACCGCTCGCGTGCATCTCCGCCGCTGCCAGCGCAGCCCACGTTGTCATCGCATTCTAATGGTCGTTCCGTAAAGGAGATGACAGTTGAGCACCGTGCATGTGGATTAGCTTCAGGTATATTCCAGTTAAATTCTGGTAATGTGATTGCAGTAGATGTAGTCGATGGTGCTTGCATAACCTCAATCAATCGCAGCATGTAGTTCTGTAGCAACAATAATTGTTGCCAGTGGGTTTTTATTTAGCTGCTCGTGCTCCTTTATCATTTTTCACATTTTCCCGTCGTCGTCAACTTGTTGCGAGCGCGAGGAACAATCCAACTTCTGATGTCGAAGGGTTGGGTGGTTAGGTTATGGATGGCCTCGTGGTTCACGTCCTTAACTATTTCGGTTGTAGGTGTCGAAATAACAATGCAGCTATATCACAGAGGTCCTTCTTCAATAGTCTTGATCATTCGGCAATCGAAATTGTACAGGATGCCTTGGATTACAATGGATGCAAACGCGGTGATCACAGCGATGGCGTGACACGTCCGCTTTGCTCACAGATCACCACTACTTGTGTTCTGCTCGACGCTCCGTCAAAAAGTGTCTGCTCCGAGACTGACGTCCAGCTAATATGGCTTCTCCACAGATCTAATAAATTCTCAACTCAGTGTGGCAGCACAAACAGCCTTTCGTTAATACGTCATCTTTGCTAACACAAACGATCGTCTCACGCACGAGTACAAGCGATCGTCACGCCACCACCGGTTTCACCCAGGTACTAATACCTGACGTTTGATCCAAACAAAGTTTAACGATCTATGTAAACTTATCTCGAGCTGGTATTGGTCGTATTTTCAATGACGCTCCGACATATGTATTATTTTTTTGCTCCTGCGAAGAAACACTAGGGACAGAGTCCATTCCTAGCACAGTTTAAGGTTCATTGTGTTGTATTGAGCTGTTTGTATCTATCTTTAATTTTATATTGGTTTATATTGTAATTTTGTGTATAATGTAATATTTATAATATTAATTTGTAGATATTTAAGTTCTTTTTGTTTCTTCATTTTTTTTATTCAAAATTTGAGTGCGTTTGACTATTATTATTATTATTATCTTTAATTCAGGCTATGCCCATAATTTGTTAGTACAACTTATACTAAGTTAGTAAACAATAACATACAATTAAAAACAAAATGAAATTAAAATTTACTATACATGGCGATCCTGGACTCAATGTGAACATGGTTCCAGTGCCACACAATCGGGCAGCCCACCCGCTCCAGTATGGTGTTAAGGAGGCCGCTGGGGCTGTCCCGCACGCGACGCATTAGCGAGGCGACTCTCCTACGCACAATACTCTGATAAGAGTCAGTGCATGCCTCTGCAAACATTTCTGATGCGCTGCAAAAACGAGGCAAACCCATCAGCATCCTAAACCCATTATTATATTGAATGCGAAGGGCATTAAAGGCCTTGAGGGTATATCTGACCCACAGGCTGCAGGTGTAAAATGTTTGGCAGAACGCCTTAAACAAGGTTAGTTTTACTTCTCTAGAGCAGCGTGCGAACCTGCGAGCCAGCATATTGCACCTCATGGCCAATGCCCTACGCTCCCTCTCCATATCCATATCATCAGACAGATCCTCAGTGACCCAGTACCCCAGGTACTTAAAATGTGTGACTCTACTCAATGCACTTCCTCCAAGATAGATTGGTGGTACAGCTTTTGGCCACTTATTGCCTGTTTTAAATATGAGTAGTTCACTTTTCTTTGTATTGTACCTGAGGCCATGAGCCAGGGCAAAATGTTCACACAACTTCAGGAGCTGTCTGAGGGCTCTGATTGATGGACTCAGCAGCATCATATCATCGGCATAACTGATGTTATTGACAATTTTACCGTCGATACAACAACCAATACCAGTACTGCTGAGCTCCTCAATCAGTGCGTTTATGTACAAGTTGAAGAGCCTGGGCGAGCTCAGGCCACCCTGTCTCACCCCGCACTCCAAGCCATACTCGCCCGAGTACGAGCCAGCCCATCTGACATTGTTGGTTTGATTTTCGTACCAAAACCTTAGAAGTTCTATAATCTCTGGAGGGGTACTAGTGTCTTTCTCCAGCTTGTTCCATCCATAGGATGTCGTATGAAACAAGGTCAAATGCCTTCGACAAATCAAGGAAGCAGGCGTACACGGGAGTTTTCAAGGTAGTGTAATACTGGACAGTGTGCTTTAGTCGGAGAATCGCTGTTTCTGTAGACAGTCCAGCTTTAAAGCCGAACTGTGCTTCATGCAAATCTGTGTGCTTATCAAGCTGTCGATTAAGCAGACTGTCCAGTACCTTCGCCACCACCGTTGCCAAGATGATCGGCCTATAATTGTTCTTGTCGGATATCTCACCTGATGGTAAGTGACGATGTAGTCGAGGATGGTACACTTAAACTCAAATAATGCCTATTTACTCTCGCCTTGAAGATACCCAAATTATAGGAGTCGGGAAACACAGACGCAGGCAAGGAGTTCCATCGCTGTCCGCTTATTAAATAAGGAAGCGTAACGCTTCGTGCTTATAGACTGAATATCAACAACAAAGGGTTGGAACCTCCCCTGCGCCTCTTTGACCGAAGGTGGAATGGAGCTGGGGAATGAGGTAGTGAAATTCCTGAGCACACTCTCCGAAATGAAGTCGATAGAAAATCGAAAGACAGGCAACTTTGCGGCGATGCTCTATGCTCTATTTTATTATTTATGTCGCTTCTGTAAAATATGTTTTCATCTCTTGTTTTATTTTATGCTGTAACGTTTCTGTTTAGACTAAAGGCCTTGTTGCCAAAGTCATAATAAAAAAAACTGTCTTTTTAATGTCATTGTCATTATTAAAGAAAGTTTTGCTCGGTCTGTCGGTCAGCGTGACCAGATTTAGTAGAATTCTGCAATTTTAGCAGAATTTGACCCCCAATTCAGGGCTTAGCATATTATGTCGCAGATTTGAAAAAGTTGGTAGTTTTCAGCAGAATCTAATGACACTTTAATAGAAATTTAGCAGAATTCTGCAACTTGAGCAGAACTTTGTCACCCAATTAAGGGCTAGCAACCCTTAAGTAAATTTCAGCCTTCAGGGGCATTCCCGAAAACGTACATTTTGAGTTACATATATGTAGACAACTCGACAACATTTCCTGCGTAGTGCATAGTAGTCGTTGTCAGTCAGTTGTGTCGCGAGCAAAAAAGAAAAAGTGAAACGAAAATAATTTGACCTAAACTATCGCTCTGAGGGGAGAAGGATCCATTTTGCCTCTTGGCTATCAAGATCCAAGGAGGATAAAAATGCCGTTTTTGTAAAGCATGTAATGTCAAATTAGTTTCAAGGCTTTCTGTTCTAAAGATCATATAAATAAACAATGAAACACAAAAAAATGGATCATTGGATATTCTGGACAGTCATCGGTAAGTGATTCTACTTATATTTTTGCAAAAACTTTTTTTGGGGTTCCGTACCTCAAAAGGAAAAAACGGAACCCTTATAGGACTACTCGCGTACGTCCGTTTCTCACAGCCAATTTGCTCCAAAACTACTAGACCGATTGAGTTAAAATTTGATTCACATTTAACTGAAATAAATAAATGAACTTTAGTTACCAATAGGTACTTACGATCAATAATTGGCCCCCATAGTGGTCAACAATTTTTTTTTTATTAAAAATTTGAGTGCGTTTGACTGCAACTCACCTGATGGTAAGTGATGATGCAGTCGAGGATGGTACACGCAAACTCAAATAATGCCTATTAAATATTTATAATAATTATCTTTCCTTTTTAAAATTAATATATTGATACAAAATATGAGTTTATTCATTAGCAGAATTTCGGCATATTTATCAAAAAAATTAGCAGCCTTTAGCAGAATTTAGCCAAGCAGCTGGCATAATGTTCAATTTAAATCTGGTCACACTGCTGTCGGTCGAACGGGTACGGGTTGCCTTACGTGCCTGCCTGCCCATTGCATTGCACTCGCGAATTTTTATCAGGATATTAGTTAATTGCCTTATTTTTCTGTTGGGAAGTGTTGTCTTTATGTGAACATAGGGGCAGGGATAAACGGTGTTTGAGCAAGGTATAAACGTACCGAATCGTTGTTTTTCTATGTTCTAGAAGCATTTACGGTAAAAGTGAGTGTCGTGTCAAACAAAATACATACAGTTTTCGCCGAAGTAAATAAACAGAACTGTAAGTAAATTAGCGAATAAGTTGCATAATTTAACCTACTTTATTAATTACTGTGTTTGTGGAAGTGATTTCAAATGAAAGCTTACCTACGTTTTTGTGAAACTCCACAAAAACATTTACTTAGGCTTGTATTTTTGTCGTCTTACCTACCTTCCTTTTTAGTATAAAAGTAATATACTTACTGCAACTAATCGGTAGAATCGGTAAACGCCATTACATTGTTGTTTTGTCAATAAATAGGTAGTAGGTACAAAGAATAGTGTTTCAAAACTGGTTTCCTCCAAAGAGTTTGCATAACTTGCATAGGTGTAGAATTACAGACCACAATCTAAATATACTGGTACTTTACAGTAAGATGTAGAAGGGCCAATGTAGTATCAAATTGCAAGTTTAAAGGAACCACTAAGATTTGACTTGACTTAGGTTTAAATTGGAATTAGATTGGAGAGTAAATAGGTTAAGTGTGCATATTATTTATTACAAAGCAGGTTCATTCAAGCTTTGATCACCTCCACATTTATTCTTTTAATTATTTAGTTAACTCCTTGCTGTCTATGATTTTTATATGAACAACACATACGTCTCAGTATTTCATACTAAATACAACTGAAGAGGACTCATGCATATTTTTAACGTGAGCAACATCCTCTGCGCTACACATACCAACAATATGAGACTGCCTCGTACATAACCGCTCTAACTAATCTGAGACATCACACATTAAATAATAGAGTGATAAACATCTGGAACAAGTTGCCTTAGGATGTGGTTGACACCCCCTCCATGAATAGTTTTAAAAACAGACTGGACGAATGGTGCAAAGACAATCCAATCTAGTGCAATGTACTTTAGCATGGACTTGGACTATTTTTTATATTTAAAACATTAAGGGCTGGTTTTTCAATGTTCATTTAAAAGGTTGAATAACTAACTAGCGAATAGAGTTATCTATCTGTCTGATAATTGGTAACTTTTTTTTCAATTGTAATTTATTCAGTGGATAACTATATGACTGGATATTTCAATTCTGGAAACTCAGACTTCAGAGAGGTGAAACAAAATTATCGCATGCTTATGCGTTAGAGCAGGACAGAATGTTGTATTCAATTTATGTCAATGTCAATATTTTTGTGTTGTTTTCTGTCTTTAGACACTGTGATTCAACTGGGATTTTTTGTTTATGTGTTACCTATTTTGGTTCAAATTTTAAGTAACACTCAACATAAACTTACATTGCCTCATATTAACATCATCTTTGACATTAACTATAATCTGAGTTTCATTGTAATGGAATGGTTTCTTTCTTTTATTTCAGATGGATTTATATATTCATTTATTATGGCTACTTCTTCGATTGCTTGGTCGTCGATAGTATCAAAAATATCCTTAATTACTTCATTAGTTGTAATGAGTAAACACAATAAACAAACAACCTGAAAGTCCTAACCAAATTACTTAACCAAAGAGAATATGATATACTTCTATGTTTATACTGAACGTCAAACTATCTATCGAATAATGCACTTATCTGGCAATCAAAGCATCACATAGATGTATTCTTCAGATAATGGAGTTATTCAACAGATAAATCTTATGTGATTATTGAAAAATTTTAAAATCTTGATAACTGTCAAATAAATGCTATCTGTCTGTTTATCTGAGAATTCAAAATTGAAAAACCGGCCCTAACACAAATATAGCCACATCAGCTATGAGCTGCTTGCCTATTACAACATAATAATAATAAATTAAACAGAGCTAGAGTCTCTTGATGTGCAATTCGATATCAATTGTCCTTTTATTATTTAACCTCTCACATGCGGAACATAGACCTATGCTCAAAATATTGTTACTGTTGAATGCCCGAACCTAGATCTGCACAACAACAGCAAGCAGGTCTTACCAATAGTGAATTAAAGAAAAAAGCACTTGAAAAAGGGCAATATTTATATGTCCTATATTAGCTTGTAAATTAGTGAAGGAGGGAGTGAACATATGAATGAATACAAAGCCATTGTTGAAAACTGTTACATAAAGTAAAAATATTAAAATGTAAGCGAATGAAATGACATCTTGTTTGTGCACAGATCTGCACCAAAGTGCTATTTTTGTAGAGATAATGATTTTCAAACTAGATTTTTGATGTTGATACTGAGCAAACATTATCTGATTCTTAGTTTATTCTAAGGAATACATATTATAGTTTACTTTACAAAATAACAAAAGCCTGAACTTCAGAAAATCTATTTTTATGTGGTATTCTTATTCCAACAAATTGATGGGTTATTCATGATTTGTGAGAAAAAAAAATTGTACAAAATAATAGAGATAAAATCTTAAATATTTGCTAACATAAAGTATGGTTGTTAAGTCATCATCATCATCATATCAGCTGAAAAGCATCCACTGCTGGACAAAGGCCTCCCCAAAGAATTTCCACAACCACTGGTCCTGCACTGCCCGCATCCATCGGCTTCCCGCGATCTTAACTAGGTCGTAGGTACACCGCGTGGGGGGTCTGCCTACGCTACGTTTTCCGGTGCGCGGTCCCCACTCCCAACGGCCATCTGTTCTACGAGATATGTGCCCTGCCCACTGCCACTTCAGTTTAGCGGTTCTGTGAGCTTTGTTGCTTACTTTGGTTCTCCTGTGGATCTCCTCTTTCCTGATTCGATCACGCAGAGAAACTCCAAGCATAGTATGCTCCATTGCCCTTTGGGTGACCTTGAGCCTTCTTATGAGGCCCATAGTAAGCGACCATGTCTCAGTTCCGTAAGTCATCACTGGCAACACACACTGGTCAAAGACCTTAGTCTTGAGACACTGCAATATTATGGATGTGAAGATATTGCGAAGCTTCCCGAATCCTGCCCAGCTGAGTTGGATACGTTGATTGATATCTTTCTTGAAGTTGGACCTACCTAGCTGAAACGTTTGTCCAAGGTTTACATATGCATTAACGACTTCCAGTATCAGTATTCCAGATTGTAGTCTCAAACCTTTAGAGGGGTGGGTGAGACACAGACATTTAACATTATTTTCGTCTTGTCCATGTTCATTTCCAAAAAAAAAAAAAAAAAAAAAATTCACTGCAATACACGTTAATATAAGGTCCACTATTAAAAACTTTTCAAAACTAGAGACTATAATATGTACGTCAAATCACCCTATAGATCTTGTAGTATTAACGGAGGTTAACATTTGCGATCGCATTTGCTCACTGTATAGTATTGACGGATACAGTATGTACTCAAATCTTAGAAAAAACAAAAAAGGTGGAGGTATCATTGTTTACGTATTAAATAAACATAAGTTTCACTTGTTAAACTCGACAACTATCCATTGTGAATCTATTGTTGGCAAAATAACGACACCCTCCAACCACGTAATCACCTTGTGTGCAGTTTACCGACCACCTTGCAAAAATAAAACTTCTTTTATTCACGAAATTAAACGCACTCTGTCAACGATAGATCACGATAACGATATCTTGTTTACAGGTGACATAAATATTGACCTAAAAAGCAACGATATACTCAAGAGAACATACATTAATACATTGTGTGAACTGGGTCTTGTATGCGGAATTTCAGATTATACTAGAATTGAGTCTAGAAATAACAAAATTTCAAAATCATGTATTGACCATATATTCGTGCGATCCCGCATACAAGACGTGCGCACAGCGGCACTCGGCACTGTACTGGCTGACCACAGAGTGGTAGCCGTTTCATTCCTCAGTCGGCGCTTTATACAGGCTGCTCCGTGCTTTATCAAACGCTTTAATAAAGAAATTTTGCGGCGAGAATTGGAAAGCATCGACTGGAAGGTAACTGACGACATGCAAAGCCCACATGAAATTTATTGTTACATAAAAAATAATATTTCAGCATCCTATAAAAAATCTGAGTATAATCATAAGGTAACCACCTCAAAACGAAATATAAAACCATGGATAAATAACAAAATAAAAATAATGTGTGAGCAAACTGACGAATTATATTTAAAATGGAAAAAGGATATTAATAATATGATACTTAAAACAGAATATAAAATACAAAGAAATAAAACCAATAAGATAATTGAAAGATATAAAAATATTTACTATAAAAATGAAATTTTTAGATATAGAAAAAACCCTAAACAATTGTGGCAAATAATAAATAAATTATCTGGCAGATTATGTAGTTCTATTGATGAAATAATAATAAAACATTTCCAGGGATCGGGAAATATTAAACAAGTAGCGAATCAGTTTGCAAAACAATTTCAAGATAATGTAAAAGAGATAATCCCAAGCTGTAATGCTAAACTTTTGGATGAAGTTAGCTACAGGAAACCAATTGATAAATCTATGTTTTGTAAAAAAGCAAAAAATGAAGAAGTCTACAAATTAATAAGGGAACTGAATACAAATAAAGCTCCGGGTCTTGATGGAATAAGAGCCATAGATATCAAACTACTAGCCGATAAAATAACTAATTCAATTACACGATTAATTAATACAAGCCTTATGACTGGTTGCTATCCGGATGAGCTGAAAGAGGGTGTAGTGCGACCTATTTATAAAGGAGGTGACCATAAAAACTATTGTAACTATCGTCCAATCACAATATTACCAGTAATAGACAAATTGGTTGAAAAATTCTACAGTAATCAAATACACAAGTTCTATAAATCACACAATGTACTTGCACCTAACCAATATGGGTTTCAGCCCAAAAAAAGTACGACATCACTTCTCTCGCAGTTTACTGATGAGATCAACACCCTGCTCAATGTCAAAAACCATGTGCTTTTAGTTTTTATTGATTACAGCAAAGCGTTTGATACTTTAAAACATGACATTCTAATAGACAAGTTAAGTGATAGTGGGATTCATGGGTATCTTCTAAACTGGTGCAGGACTTACCTTGAAAATAGATCTTACAAGGTTAGGATCGATTCTGCCTACAGTGACAGAATTAATGTTACGGAGGGGACAGCACAAGGTTCTGTGTTAGGACCCTTGCACTACTTGGCCTATGTTAATGATATGAACAATGTAATAAAACACTGCAGCATTTATCAATTTGCAGATGACACTTGCCTTATTTCAGCTGATCGTCACATAGATGCCGCCGAAAGTAAACTACAAAAAGACTTCGAGTCCTTATGTAGGTGGTCTCATGATGCTGGTCTCGTGCTGAACGCTAAAAAAACGAAACTAGTACACGTACATTCTAGCCATAATCATTGTAAGAAAGTTGTGCAGATTATAGCTCACAGCCATGATTGTCTGCATGCGCGCGCTGACAATGGTGGAGCAATAGTATGCCAGTGACAACCTATTGAAACTGTACAACAACATACTTACCTTGGTTTGATTATCGACTCGAGATTTAACTGGACTAGTCATATTGATAAAGTTTGTGATAACTTACGTGCAGTAATGGCAAAGTTTTACATAATTAAAAATATAATTCCATACCCTGTGTTGCTATCCATGTACAAAGCACTCGCGGAAAGTATTATATCCTATGGACTAAGTAGTTATGGTAGAACCTTTAAAACTAATTTGGATCACATTTACAAATTACAGTATAGAATACTAAAAATGATAGTTCCCTACAAAATTAAAAACAAAGCCACAAATGAAATAGACATATTTAATTATTGTAAAGTAATGCCAGTTCACACAAAATTTAAATTCACTATTCTTAAGGAACAATTTTTTAACACTAATATTCAAAAACCAGTAAAGCATTCGAAAATAACCAGACAGGTTATTAATAAAACCTTAACTGTTCCACGATATTCTAATTTCTACGGCAAAAGGGTGTCTGCCTACATAATACCCAAATTAATCAATAACCTCCCAAATACTTTAAAATATAACATTACAAAGAATAACAAATCGCGTCTATTAACAACACACTTTTTAGAAAAACAATCTAATAAAAACTATGCAAATCAAAGTTACAACTAATTTTAGTTATAGTTTAAATAGGCAAACTTCTTGCAACAGCCTGTATATGGTGGTTGATGAGATCGTAACCGGCCGACATCACTGCTATGTGTGTATAGATGTAACTCTGTGCAAATTTCCTTGCCTACCGTCATAACATTTTGTTTGTCTTTTATTTACCTTTATTTATAAGTTATTGTAGGTAACTTTTGTGTTTTATTGTATAATGATAATTTGATAATGCATGCATGACTGGAGAACAGTATTGAGACAAACCTTATTAAGGTTTAACAATACTGCATAATGTTTTGTTAACATGTAATTTTGTAACGTAAATAAATAAAAAAAAAAAAAAAAAAAAATAAGTCCCACTTGTTGAGAGACTTTACTGAGGCCATCGAGCATTGTGCTTAGGTTTTCCATAGTCTCAGCCATGGCCACGATATCGTCTCTGCGAATTGATGCCGAATCCACCCGAGTCCAGAACCTTGAAAAACTTCTTCCAGGGCGGCGGTGAACAATTTCGGAGATATAACGTCTGTAGGCGTAGATTAGTTCCAATCCAAACAGTCTACTGAGTTTCCATGGTTCTGCAGAATGTTGTGCTCTTAGGCAAATTTTAAGCCAATTTTTATTAGATCTAACCTACTGAAATCTACCACTTGTTAGTTTTTTAAAGCTTTTTATTAACTTGCAATGTCTGTATGTATGTATGTCTGTTTAGTTCAAATCTTGCAATCGATTTTAGAGCGACTTCCTGGGGTCCGATCGAGCCGAAATTTGGAATGAAGCCGTATTGCCGGTGACAATAGATCCTTTTGGTGTTTTGAAGTTGATCTGATGATGAACTTTGGAATTGGAAATAAGGTCCCAAAATCGTCTTATTTTTCAATAGAATCGTATGAAACACAATCTTTTTTTGAATTTGGAACCTTGTATACTTATTATATTCATTTGAGCATTTGGCTTTTTTAACATAAACTCTTTATAAATAAAAGCTTGTACCAAACAGCTTCGAAAATTATTTAAGTTTTTAACCGACTTCAAAAAAGGAGGGGGTTTCTCAATTCGACCGTATGTATATATATTTTTATGTGTGTTCGCGGATAACTTCGTCGTTTATGAACCGATTTTGATGATACTTTTTTTGTTAGAAAGGAGATATCCCAAGCGTGGTACCATGATAAGGAAACTGGGATCTGATGATGGAATCCCAGATAAATCGAGGGGAACCTTAGTTTCCTGTTTGAAGTCGGTTTTTTTTGTTCAAAATTATCTTTTATACAAGTACCATGCTTATTTGGAGCCGCTATTTGTTGAAAATGTGTTGAGAAAAATTATGTGGTGCGATTTTTTGACGTCAAGTGTATTTACTAATTTTACACACTTAGTTTTCTTAGTTATCATTAAGAAAGCAGTAACTATTCTATATCTTTACTAGTATTATATAAATAATTAAATGTGTTTGTTTTTTACCTTTGACCAATCTTGACGAAATTTGGCATGGAGGTTAGTCTGTATCATAGGGAGAAACATAGGCTACTTTTTATCCCTTGAAAATAGTATAGTCCGATACAGTTCCTGAGGTAAAAAACAAACACATTTAATTATTTATATAATACTAGTAAAGATATAGAATTAGGTACTGCTTTCTTAATGATAACTAAGAAAACTAAGTGTGTAAAATTAGTAAATACATTTGACGTCAAAAAATCGCACCACATAATTTTTCTCAACACATTTTCAACAAATAGCGTCTCCAAATAAGCATGGTACTTGTATAAAAGATAATTTTGAACAAAAAAACCGACTTCAAACAGGAAACCAAGGTTCCCCTCGATTTATCTAATTTTTTTTTTGGTTGATTTCTTTAAATACGCAACGGATTGTTGTTATTTTTTGCACATATATTTTGAGAGGATGGAAAATGATATAGACTACTAATAAGCATACTTAGTCCGATACAGTTCTCTAGGGAAATCTCAGTTCCACGCTGTGACGTGATTTTCTGCATAGAAATAGTAGAGGGGGTGGGAAGTGACATACACTGCTAATCGCAATAGCTCGATATAGTTCCCGAGGGATCTGGAGTGAACTCATGTCTACGCTCGCGAGCCTCTGCGGCTCGCGTACCACTCACCCTCAAAGACAGTCATAAAAACGATGCCCACGCGAGTGAAGCCATACCATATCGGCTCATACATGTCTTCACCGAGGTTCTCGAGCCTACCCTGAATATATGTATATAGATAAAGCTAACATTGTAAATGCGTACGTAAGTAATGTATTTGTTTGTTGTCGAGGACTAGGTATCCAGTAAAGGTTATCACAAGTCGTTGCTGTCTCTTAAAGATAGCCGTTATGTCTGTCCGTTACAATAACTCATGTTCAATCTTTGCGATGTCGCTCGAAATGTTGTTGTTATTCATGAAATGAGGTTACCTACATAGAGATGAGTTTTACGCCCTTTTTGGGTGGATTGAACAAATGCCTAATAAATTATAAATGTTCCATGTCAAGGTTTTTTCCCAAATGCTGGGCATAAATCTTTTATAGATTATAAAATTATTATTTACTAGTTGATTCCCGCGGCTCCGCCCGCGTGGACATCGATTCTATGACTGTCTCCGAGGGTGCGAAATGCGCGAGCGTGGAAAAAAGTAGACTATATGTTAATTCAGGTCCTAATCTGTCTTGTCTACCTAAGTACCTACCTTTCATCCAGATACGTTCAGTATTTTTGCGTGAAAGAGTAACAAACATTCCTACATACTACGTACAAACTTTCACATTTATAATATTAGTAGGATGGAATTTATAAGAATTTCAATTTTTGATGTGTAACATCTTTGCTCTCGCTTTCCTGCAATTTGTGGGAGTGATTTCGTGAAATGGGACGGAAATATGTAACATTGATTTGTTACACATCATATGCGAGTACTGTAGGTCTCGCTCGTTTTTTTTTTAATAAAATAGTAATGTGAGTAAAGATACATTTTGTTAATTCTATAAGTTAGGTAAATCACTCAAGTTAAAAAAATAAGATATTTTTTCTATTTGAAAAAAATAAGATATTTTTTCTATTTGAAAAAAATAAGATATTTTTTTTATTTACAAAAATTTTGTTTTAAGTAATTCGAATTTTTTGCACGATTTTTTTCAGTTTGTATCACAATGATGTTTGCTCACAAAGCACAAACTGAAACCTACCGACAGCATTAACTACCAAGACATTGTGTCATTTTCAACCGACTTCAAAAAGGAGGAGGTTCTCAATTCGACTGTATGTTTTTTTTTGTATGTTTGTTACGCGATATCTCCGTCGATTGTGAACCGATTTTCAAAATTCTTTTTTTATTCGAAAGAGTATATTCCCGAGGGGGTCCCATTGTCACCAAGCCAGGATGTGATGATGGGATCCCAGAGAAATCGAGAACAACCCTCAAATTTTATGGGCACATATAACGTGTTGCAGTATTTCCTAAAACTATTCAAGTTTTGGCGTCTGTTAGTCATCATCTCAAGTTGATGAGCTGATGAAAGAAGGTATAACTCCTTAACGGTTAGGAGTTGGAGGATAATTCTTCAAATATTTTGCGTAGATTCGAAGACATTCTTCTTGCTTTGCGTTTCATGATTATCTTTTGGTTTTGTTCGTCTATGAAAATTTAATTTGAAAATTATTGTTACCTTTTGACAGGAGGAAAAAAGAAAAGATGACCGTGATGTGTTGATTGTTATGGGTGTTTAAATTCGGATTTATATTTATGTTTCGTTAAGGCCCACTATTAACAGATGACCTGGTGAAGGTCGCGGGAAGCCGATGGATGCGGGCAGCGCAGGACCGGTCGTCGTGGAAATCCTTGGGGGAGGCCTTTGTCCAGCAGTTAACGATTTGTGGCTGATATGATGATGATG